>CM031244.1:692381548-692981548 GCA_018340775.1 Taxus wallichiana var. yunnanensis | reverse complement strand
AAGGCATCATTTTTGATTCTCTAGATCATCCAAGGATGCAAGAGAAGAGCATACGTGATTGTCTTCAAAAATCCAAAAAGATATCAAATGGAAAAACACTTTAATTCAACTATGCCAAATTAACCAATTCCAACTCAAATACTCCTAACAACCTCAAAGCATCAAAAGGACTTAAGAATCATTTCTGATTCCCAAGATCACCCCAAGGGATGCGAGGGAAGAGCATACATGATCTTATTCCTATAAGTAAACAATGCAAAATATTACCTAATCAAATACAAACATGTAAAAATAGCCTGCAAAGACAAATATATGATTAGATAAACCTGTAAGAATGTTAGCACATCAACACCTTAATTTCAAAAATACAAAAAGGACACCTGCACCCCTTTTTTAGCACCTGCACATGGGTTAGGCGTATGTGCCACTTACGTTGTTTCGGCTCACAGTGCACTACGCCACCCAGAGAGTGTGTGCCCACAAAAAGCATATGTATATGCCACCATGAAAATAGTGCATGCACCACTCTACAGATTTTTTTGACTTATCAATTGATTGTGCCACCACGAGAGGCATGTGTGCCACAAAAACAACATATGTGCCACTCCCGAGAAAAATAGACAGAACAACGTATTACTAGAAAAAAATTTCTACACCACTAAAACAACATGTGCGCTCTGGTTAGGGCATGTGTGCCATCTAACAGGTTTCAGAATGCAGTGAAGGTACAATACAAAATGACATGCGCTCCTAGGGTTAGTGCACCTACTGCTTGGTTAGGGTGTGTGCCGGGGTTAGTGCGCATGCATGGGGTCAGAAAATAGAGTAACATGTTTTACCAGTGTGCATGTGCCACCAGAGAGATGTGTGTGCCACAAAAACCACACTGCATGTGCCACAAAACCACATGTGCCCCTAAAAATGTACCTGCACTAGACTTGCAACCAAAATATGGCAAAAAACACAAGAAAACTCACAATATCTCAAATTTTGACAAGTTAGCTTAAGAATGGCAATAACCCATTAAAATTATGGCTATGAACATGAGGTTACACATATCAAATGAGCAAAAATTCCAAGAAAATGGACATTAATTACTACATGTGCATATCAAAAGTTAGCCAAAACAATGAAACTTAAACTAAAATGCCATGGGACTAAGTGTCCCACCAGGTGTGCCAAATGTGTACAATTATTCTTTTTCCTAGGTTAGATTGAAAGAAAGAAACTACCACCTAAAATAGTTCCCTAACCTAGCTAGAAACAAGAAGAGAGTACCATCAAGATGAAGAAATGAACAAGGCCTACATTAGCATCATAACTTTGAAATAATGAAATCAAGCATAATGCAAATCAAGAACTCTATTCTTCTAATTGCCTAATTAAATCAAGTGGACCTATGTAGTCCAATGGAAATCAACAATATTGCTTGCTTTGATCCTTCAAGGATGCTTGGGTGTGAGGCCTAGCTCTTCAAGATGGATGATGGAGGGGCTTGAGAATGGCAAAAGGCTTTTAGTGCAAGACTATGTGCTTTCCTTTGCTTTCTCAAGGGAATTAGGTGTAGGTATAAAGGTAGAAGGAGGGCTCCTTATATAGCCCAATGGATAGAGGAAGCACTTCATCCCTTTGCATGTGGGATAAAGGTAAAACATGATTAGGAATGGATAAGGTTGCTTTATTAAAGGTAACCTTACTTTAGAAGGGTTTAATTTATGCTTAGCAAGTCATGGGAGTTGGGGGTGTTTTAATTAATCAAAGGTGATTAACTAATAGGTAGGTGTAAGCTTATAGAAGCCAATTAGAGGAATATTAGTACGATTTAGGCTATTATGAGGGGATTAAATCAATTAAATATTGATTTATTAGTTAAATGAAGTGGAAGGCTAATTAATTAATAATAATTAATTAGTCTAGAGAGAAGGGGTAAATAATTAATGGAAGGTCATTAATTAGGTTGTTAGCTGGATAGGTGACTTAATCAATTAGCATATTGTAATTAATTAACGACAACAAGAGGGAATATGAGCACTTTTGATGATATGTCATCGATTTGTGAGAAAGGGGATAATTAGCACAATTTAAGTATTTAATAGGTGTCTACAAGTTGAAGCGGGCTAAAAATATTCAAAATAATCGACAACCCGCCTCTCCACTTCTAACTTTTAATGTGGGCCCCAACAGAGTCGCGAATCACTTTTATACTTTTTCTTCATTTGAAAATAGATCTCAACAACTCTAAAGTAATCGAGCGACCCACCTCCCCACTTTGACTTTTCAATGTTGATTCAAACATGTGACATTAATTTGTCCCTTGTAGAGTTGTGGATCATTGTATAAATTTTCTCCTTTTCACAAAAAAATCAAAAATCTAAAAAATGCCCTAGATCCTCCTCCCCGCCTTTGACTTGAAAAATGGCCACATGTCCCTCTTTAGGGTCAAAGTATGAGAAATTTTCCATGCGCTTCATATATTGTTGAATAGCCAATTGTATACTATCGAGTCACGGACTAATTTGGCATTTTTCACAAATGTAATCAAAGTGAAAAGTTTCATCAAAAAGACCCACCGACCACGTCCAATCGAGAAAGGACCACGTATCCTTAGATGTTGAAATAAAATTTGATAGGGAAAGCATGATTGTGGAAAATAAAATGTAGGGGAAATTTCACCATTCGCACTCAATTCAAAATGTTCCTCATGGAAAGAGAAACTATAAATAATACGTGGCTAAGCATGATCCACGACCATACGAAAAGGATTAACAATGACATATAAATGAATGGGAAATCTTTCATGCATCCATACAGGGAGACAAAGAAAACTTCAAACCATGCGAATTGAGAAGTTTTGAACAAACATAGCGAGATTAAATTGAGCACCAACATTGGGTATGGTATGTATACAAGGTATATCACAATCATAACTTTCATGGGTTATGATACATCACATTACCACATAAGGCACCCAAAGTGCAATCAATGTACAATAGGGATCATATATTTAGTATATGCCCCTAAATCAAGACATGACCCATAACATATTACATGAATTATACACATGATGAACTCACTAAGCAACATTACAACATAAAATAAATTTCTTTATAACATAGTGACACACACAATTTATCACAACATGATCGAAACATCACGATACAATCTAATTAACTATACACTAATTATTTCATGTAACACTTTAGCACACCTACATACCACGGATAAAAATAAAATCCAACACTCGTAATCCACAATAACATTATTTTCAAACACACATGTTGACAATTTGTTCACTTGTGTAGAAATGACCAGCTCAAAGATTTGTTTTCGATGGAAGGAATTGATGATATGGACCTATCTAGGGGAATTCATACAATATTCATTGTTTTTTTAGTTGCGATAGATGATTCGAACATGAAATCTATAACTATGTGTGTTGTTACAAAATTTAACACCTCACATATGCAGCCATTCCATGTTCATCTTCGAAAAGAAACACAAAATCCTTGAAGGACAAATGAATTTCCTTGATGAAGGTAGGAATCACAATGCATGAGGGATTTTCAACTCTATAATAGCAAACAAAGATGTTGGCTGTAGGTTACGAGATGCTCATTGTTAAGTTATGGGTATTTTTAATTTGATCATTTCCTATGGTGAAGTGTTATCAAGTATGTTATTGAGTTATGCAATTCATTGTACACTCATTACATATCATAAGAGCTAAAATTAAAAGGAAGTGCACAACCAAATTACAAAATAATACCATTTATTCATGAGGAAATTAAATGTTTCCCACACAATCCACGGCATGTAACTCATGATTATTGAAATAAAAGATACATGTGCATAAAACTAAAAGAAAAAGAGTATATAAGAAACCCATCATTGCCTTGGGTTTTTCCCCTGGTCTTCATTGTTTGAGGCCCAACTCCATCCTTTTCTTCTACATCATCCAACCAATCAATGTACCTAAAAGAGAAAAAGAAAATAATGTCAGTTAATGAGCTCAAGGTTTAATTTGTACTCATGTGTTATCTAGCTTCAGGTAAATGAATCATTTAAGATCAAAAATCATAAGGTACACATAAAGAAAAAGAAGAATATTTGAGAAATTATTACTTTGTAGAAGCTCATGGCATTCATAGAAATCATAACACATGGAAAAGAAAAGAGAAATAAAATCACTATGGAATACAAGAGAGGCCAAAAATCCTATTGTTTTCTGTTTTCTAACTATTTTGTTTAAGTTTTTAGGTATAGGTTGTAGAGAAAAGAACACAATTCATGATTTAAAAGAATATCTAACAAATTATGATTGCATTCAAATAGAATTCATGGAACATAGTTCAATAAAGGTACATTTTGTTGAACAACATGGAAAATTATAAAGTAAAATTTCATATCAAAATAGAGTACAATTAAGTATCCTAACTAAATGGGATAACATAATTTTCAAAGAAGAAATACCTCAAGCTTTGAGAGGAAGATTTTTCTATCAATTTAAGTATTTTCTTAGAGCTCACATGCATTCATTAAAGGACAATAATGTTACTATTCAAGATGCATTAAAGGATTTGATTCAACAATTTAAGTTACTTTCATAATCAAAGTATCAAGTTATCGAGCTCAATATTCATCAAGGAGAAAGAGAACCATAATCAAAGTACCAAGTAATGAATACACTTCTATCATTACAAACAAAACAAAATTCCAAGGCTACGAGACTAAAATTTCCATCTTTATTAAGTTATTAAAGCATCAGAGTTAAGTATTGATAAATCCACAAGTATTCAAGTGATCGAGTTCAAGCTATAAGAATTCAAGTGTTCAAATTAAGAAATTTCTCACAATTATATCCAATTTCAATACAGAGGTGTTGAATGAATAAAATTTCAAGGATGCAGATTAAATAAGGTGGTTCATCAAATCTAGATTTCTGAAAAAATTTAATCTAAGTGAAAAGGGTGCATCTCAAATAGAGATGATGGTTTACAGATATACCAATGCATCATTTAAACTCAACATACATCAACAAAGGAAATAAAACCTAACTCTAATATGAGTGTTAAACTTTAAAGAATTGGCTAAAAAATTGAAATAATATGAAAACATAGCTCAAATTGAAGTGATACAAATGAAATCACATGTTTAAGCTCTTGAACTCAAAGTAATTATCGAGATTCAAGAACATCAAATATTACAATCACCAAAGGTGTGTAAGAAATAAAAAGAAAAGTTCAGTTTCAAATCATACTTATATGAAGGAAAGAATATAAGAAGGACAAGATACAAATACATAAAAGTTTCTATACAATTTTGAGTAACGGATTGAAGAAATTCAAGATCAATTAATTCAACTCATGAGTTCATTTTCAAAGGAAAGCAACAGCTTGGTTTAGAATACAATAGAATAAGTATGAAGTGACAAGAAATCAGATTCAAATAAAATTTTCAAAGCATAATGCATCTCATAAAACCCCAATTTATAAGTAAGTTACAAGTGCTTACAACTGAGCATTCAGTCATTAAAATCAGAAGGTAGTATGAATTATAGATGGGAGAAACAAACGGTGATGTTATTTTCAACTTGAATTCAAACTGAATAAAAGGATATTATTCACAAATTACAAAGCTACAAAGGTGTATTGATTTGCAAATAATTAATGTTTTAAATCAACTGTGTCAATATATCAACTGAATAGGGGAGACCTTCTTGATCTTGGATCAAGTATGTTAAAGCATAGACAAAGATAAATTTAATCTCATTGTGCTTAATGCAAATAATGACAAGGTTCAAATATTCAAGGCGAGCACAGGAAGTGACCATTAACTCAATTAATAAAATATCTATTTGAGAAAGAATAGATACATAATACAAGCTACAATATCAATGAAAAGGAGGTAAGCTATAGATACAAGCCTGGTTTGAAGTGTGAACAAATTTATCAAGACACTTTTCATCTATAAAATATTGAAAAAGAGAGACCAACTCAAACTGAAATGTTGAGTACCCACTTGGAGCACTTCAAAAAATTACAAACGAGCTCATGCAAAGTTTTAGAAAAGACAAAGTATCTCAAAGGTTTGGAAACAAGTGTGAAATTTTGCAATCTTAGATAGAGTGGCATGGAAAACTTTTATAGCTCACAAAGTAGAAGATGAGGGTTTCAATATTTGAATGAATAGTAGATGTAATTGCAAAGTTTAATATCTCACAAAAGAGAATTCTAGAGTTCAAACATCGAACAATGTCAAAAACCTATATTTTTGGAGCCCATCGAAACAAAAATGAGCTTGGAAAAAATAAAGACACAATGATAGCCATGAATAGAAATGCATCAAAATATAACAGCATTAGCTTATAGTGAAATCGAGAAAACTTAGAGCTAGAATTAAAAATAGAATACATTCAAGAAAAATAAGAAACCGAGTTCAAGTTTTGTAAATATATTGATATAATGCGAGTACTTGAAACAAATAGTTGTACCCATTTTCAACAAAAATTTCAAGGTTTATAGTTTTCACAAATTTTTTTTACAAGTTTCATAGTATAAATGAAGGGATTCATTTTATTTCCATGGTCATTCCTTTTTCCAAAGATTCACTCAAAGAGTGATGAATTAAGTGACATGACTCACCATTTGTAACCAAACTATCGAAATCCTCAAACATTTTTTAGTTGCAGAGAAAGAAATCGAATCTAGATCGAGATTAGAATGTAAGGTAAATAGAAACACAATAGAAATGTGGAAAATACAAGTATCGGTGTAAGAATAGTCATAGAGAAGTGAAACCCATCAAAGGTTCAAGCATTTATGAATGCACTATCAAATATCTTAAACAACGAAAAGAATCATTGAACTATAGTTTTAAAATGAAATCTCACCTTCATAATAATGGCCACCATGACAAAAATTTCACTCGAAGATTGAAAAGAGAAAAAATGAAAATGCTCGAAGTCACAGAGCCTCATACGCTTGAAACCGTAATAAATCAAGCTCAAAATCATAGATTCATGGTGGCATGAAAATTTTGTGTCAAGGTTTCACCCGGGAGTAGAAATGTGAATGAATGAAATGAGTTAGGTTTTATCTCTTTTACTCAACCAAGGCTTAACCATTCACAAATTTAAGTCAACGTTAGTTAATAATTGATAAGCGAAGATTGTAACATCCCAAATTTCTAGTAAGTTAAATTAACTACGGTTACGTCTAATCAAGATTAGACGAGATCATCATTGTGTGTAAGAATTCATTTGGTTTGTCATGTCATGACCCACAACTTCTGCTATGGGGCATGACACTACTAAATGGGTAACCCCACACCCACCTTGATGATCCTTCCTAAACATGATTAGGCCTTGATCGTAGGTAAAATGGTTCATAAATGATAATGAATCTTTCGGTTATTTGTATTTCGGTTACTTTATTTTAATCGGTTTATTCGTCTTTTTTTTTTTTCGACTTTTATAATGACCGTAATAATAACTACCTCTATTTTATTTGATGATGCTATGTCAAGCCAGCTTTATGAGAATATTTGAATTATTATTTATGGACTTGGTGATTTTCGTTTATTGGAATGTTTCGTATGGAACGTAGAAATTAAAATAATATTATTATAATAAATAGTTGGTAATATGTGGACTTGTATTATGATGATTAATTTTAACCTAACCATTAAGTTAGATAACATTTAAATAAAGATAATTTAAAAAAAAATTAAAATGCAATATTAATTTGTAAAATTAGTAATATATATTCTAAAAGGATTTGGCATTTAAGTCAAAAGTTATATTAAAAAATATATATTAATTTTAATATTTAAAATTCGTGGGTTTCATAAAGCGAAACACCTTAAAATAGCACAAGTATGTCCATGCATTAATGCATGTGCCAACATTGGGAAGCCTGAAAATTATCAAATATGTTGCCTAACTATAGTTTCTTTCATTATATTTGTTTCTTTTATTTCTCCTTATCTATTTTCATTGTTCCCTTCTTGGATACCTGTGTGAGTTTTGGAGGAAGGAAAGATTTAACTTGTTTGAGCTGGAAGAGTAAGAGGTTGTTGATTCTGGGTTTACTTCAGGCATGAATATCTTCTCCCTTCTCTACTGCATTATTTGTAAAAAATGAGGAAATACACATTCTCGTTTGGAAATCAAAGGAATTTGTGGACAGATTTTGATTCAATTGCTTGGAGATAAAATTTGAAGAGGAAATTAATGGATTCTATATTCTCTTAAGTTTTCTTTGTGTGGTTTTAGCTAAACCCAGAAAAAAAAATGTAGAGCGGGTTTTGGGTTTTGATCTGCAAAAATAAAAATAGAATGAAGGTTAAATTCCTTCTCTGCATTAAAATAAATTGTACCCAAAAAAAAAAGTTAGATTTTTCCTCTACTGGAAGAAGGAAATCGTTTTTGGGAATTTTTGTGTATCAAATTGATTTGTGCTTGTGGGTTTTCATTTTTACTAACAAAAATCGATATGGATATGGAACTGGTTGGGTTTTGTATTTTTTTCCTTCTTGGCTATTATATGCAAGTTTGGATTTTAATTTATTGAGATTTTTGAATGAAAATTTTTATGTCAAAGCTCTTGCATGGGCTTGCATTTTCCAGAAATCTTTATTATGGGCATCTAAATCGGTTCATGTATAAATGAGGGTGTGTTGTTATGTGTGAATAACTAAAAAAATGGCATTTAGCCTGTAACTTCTAGCTTGGCAATATGACTTGGATTCTTGCATGGTTGTGAAAAAGAAATTACTTGTCTTGGTAAGGGCATGAAAGCTAGGACAACTTGACTGAGTTGTACCAAGGAGTAATTGGTGGCATGATTGGGTTTAATATAATGATATTGTATGAAAAAATATTATTTTTCTTTTACTAGAAAGAGTATGTTTAAATGATGTAATCATGGTGCTGCTATATTATTTTGTTGGGTTGTTCGTTTACCAGAAAGAACATGTTTAAATGATGTATCGTGGTGTTTTTACATTGCTTAGTTAGGTTGTTCATATATATATAAGAAAAATGTGTTTTGATTTTTGTAAACGAATATATTGTACGTTTTATAGAGATGCTCATTAATTGGAATTAATATGTTTTTTTCTTTTCTTAATGATGTTCTTTAACGTTTCATAGAGCTTATCATTAACTGAAAATATTATATTTTATTTTCTTGTTAATGATGTTCTTGGATGATATGATAATCTACTCATTACCTAGAGAGAATTATTTAATTGGTATTTGGAAATGTTGATTTCGGATAATTTTGTAAAGTTGCTAGTTGATTGGAGGGTAAGTAAAATAATATTTAAATGTGTAAAGCCATGTATAATCATGATTTTCTGTATGGTTTGATTACTTTTTTCTTGTGATGGTAACTTATTAAAAATAAGAAAAAAAAGTACTCTTCTTAATCATATTGTTCCTACGATTTATGTAAAATTTTAAATGTCAAATATTTATTGTTTGAAGTTGAAATAAGGATGTTTTGATCCTTGTGATTAGAGGGAAACATGATTGCTGAAATAGAAATTGGTTGTTCTATTTGTGTGCATTCATAGCTATATCTTTATGGAAAACATGTAGTAATACATTCTCAGTTGTATTACCATGCGCTTGTTGATAAAACAACATTTATCTTTCATATTTTATTAAATAATTACATCAGAAAATGGAGGCAATATTCATGCCAGTTCATTTTGAACTGACATCATACCACTACTCCAGTCTTGCAGGACAATTAGCCATCACATTCGGATATGCGGAAACTCATGTCTTGAGAAGTTTTATCGTAGCATGGATCTAAATGAGTTACTTGGATTACAATTTGTAGAAGGATGATATCCTAGAATTTTAACTGAATTTATTGGCATTATGGACCCATTGTTAATATTCAAACCTCACTATGTGAGAGTTACGATGATCAATTATATATTTTTCCTTAATGGCATATGTAATTTATGTTTTTAATAAAGAGATGGTTACTTTGTATGAATAATATCTCAATATGAGTAAATTATAAATACTAGAATTACGAGGTCTTACTTATCATTAATTGTTAAATATATTTATTTGATATTTACTAATGTATGAAGCCGAAAATTGGACAATTATTATAACATTCAATAGCCTTGTAATTTGTAAAGTAAATAGCTATTTAATGGCGTAGTTGATGGGAGGAATAATTAAATATATATTAATATATATTTAATTCGGCCTTCCAAAGAAACTTGACATTAATTTGTTAAGATTGTAAAGCCTAATTTAGGAAGAAATAGTAATTAGATGAAAATTTAAGAAAAATCAAACATTAGGCATATTATAGGGTAATTAGATGAAAAGATCCATTAGGCATATTAAGGGAAAGTACATGCAAAATGCTGAAATAGTTACATTTCAAAGATAATGAATGTACTCATCTCATAACGATCCTAATTGGCCTTGGCATCTTTCTCTATATAAACTCTTGCAAGATAAGTTTAATTGGAAATAAAATAAATACAAACTCTAAGATCTGGATAACGATGAAAGGGATAGTTGTGAGGTGGTAGAAGACTTAAAAATCATAAGACTTGTGTGTTGTCTTGAGTTTAGCCGTAACTGCATAGTGAATAACTTTGGCCAAAGTAATGCATTGATGGTTATACATTGTCTAATGACCTAGTCCTCTAATTAGAAAAAATTTTAGTAACTTGATCATGGAAAGTTGAACACTAAACATGAGGTAGGCAACGCTCGGATATCGGAATACGAAGTCGAAATTAGCTTCGTGGTAGACCTAAGGAATTTCACATGGTTTCATGACCTGATAAAGGTTGAGATGAAATGTTAGTAAGAATTTTCACTCAAAGTAGTGATGAAGGGAGATCATGGAGATTTCAATACACCCTTCTCAGCCATACACACGGCTTACATGGATGTTGTCGGATAGATCAAAAGAACAAATCTTCTTTAATGAATTTAATTAAATTAATATATACGATTATAGGTGTGTAATTTTTTTATGTTTTAAAAAAGAAAATATTCATTTTCTAGCTCTTGTAATTTTGATTATTACAAATATCCGTGATAGTACTAAGATCAATGGTTACAAATTAGTCACCAAAATCAATGCAAATCAACATTTGAACAAAGTCACCCGGTTTATCGTCAACGATAGAGATGTAATTGTACAAAGATCAAGGGATCAGGGACTAATCCCAAGATCAATGCAAACCCCGAGCTAACTAATTTAGAGTTAACAATAAACGGATCCAAATCAACAAAGACATAATCCAATGATGCACAACAAAAACCACATTGTCAATCAAAGTTAAAGCATCAATGTCCTAGATTAACAAATTATTAAGATCAACAAATGTGATCATTTAATTAAGTTCAATGTAATCAAGGTCACCATGGTAGAGCATCGATGGTGAAGATCAAATAATTACATAGAACGATGGCCATGATCGATTGGTCTTTTCAATGTGAACTCAAAGTCACTATTGACTCTACTAGGGTTAATCAAAATGCACTAAAAATCGAAAGAAGGGTTGAGTCATCATGGGATGGGGCCAGCCCCAATGATTTAATATTATTTTCTTTCACTTTCTAAAGTCTAAAACCATGATGCCACAAAATATTCAAACTCTCATAATATTGTAATATATGTGATCAAATAAAAAGGTAACCGAATGCTTTCAACTCAATTATTTCCTTCACTTAGTTAAGGTTTATTCTTGTAGGTGAAATGTTGAAATCAAAGGGAGGGCCTTGATAGTATATGCCATGTCAAAATCGAGAGGGGGCCGATTAGATAAGGAGGCGATTATTATTATAATCAATGATATATGCCAATGATAAAATTTTCAATGATTGATAAAAACCCTCACCTTGACTAAGGTCTTAACCTTAATATTCGCAAAGGGGTCAAATGAATCATGTGCCAAGTAAACCAAAATTCCCATGCCAAGTGATTTTATACATCAAGTCCAAAGGAGGGGCCACTAAATACTTTGTATGCCATGTAATCAAAGATGGTAATTATGAAAAAAAAGTATATGTCAGTCCAGGGACCACATCATAGTAGGGAATATACCACATAAAGTTAAATTACTACCTTAATCTTTGTGAAATGACTTTTTCCAAGTATGTGCATGCCATAGTGAGATAAGAAAAATAAGAATACATACACATAGGGTCAACATCGAGCATACATGATCAAAACTTAAGGCCTAATTACCTTATTTTCCAAAAAATAAGAGTATTATTTTCTAGTGGATGTGCTTTGAGAGGTGTTCCCCACATGGGTGATTTATTTTGCTAAGTGTTGGAGATCAAAGGTATTCGTTTTCTTACACATGAGTATTTTTGCATATAATCACAAGAGGCCAAATCGAGAAAAGACATAAATACCCTTGTAAGTGGATGAATATGCAAGTGTCACATCAATGATTAAGTATGATTATTTAATCAACAACAAGAAGAAAAAGTTGCATGCACATTGGAGAAGGATTTCCCTTCAAGAAAGGGCTATTGCTAGCTAATTTATTCACCCAACTTTATTTATTACAATAGAAATAGAGCAGTCAACTACACTTTGACTAAGTGTATTTTTTGAACTAAGGCTATTAATGCCTCATTGTAAAATGCATGATTAGTTTTCCTTTATTTATGAATGCTAAAGGCTAAAAATAAAATCCATGGGAGAGTACAAAATTCATCCTACTTTTAGGAGGGGTTTGGCGAATTATTTTTACTATATATTTTGTGAATTGGCAAGGCACAAAGAGGAATTTTTGGACGTATGAGTGTTGAAGAAATTTTTGACATTTTTTCCCTTGAATGAGAACCAATTATTGCCTTTCCAATTATTTGCAGTGGTGTGTATATTTTATTAGCTCTTTTTGTTAATTCACTAGATTAATTATCTTACATTACTGCAAATTTAACATTTTCTACATATTCTTATTATGCATGTTAACTTCTATGTTGTTGTGATTTATCCCTCAACACATAAGTGTTTTCCTAGGATCAAGCTGAAAACCCATTGGTTCATGTATTTGAAATTTGCTATCAATTTTATTTTGCATTTACTCAATACAATACCTCAATCATTTTGGTGTATCACTCCATTTTAAATTTAGTTACAACAATATTTTAACCCTTAAAATTCCAAAAAAATTGATTCGGGATACATAAATAAGGAACCGACATTGATAGTGGAGACTCACCTCAATAATAGGTAAACCCACAGACCTGAGGTGTTTCCATTGTATCTACGGAAGTGAGGGAAAAGAAATCTTAGAAACCCTACTTTTATCACTCAACCAAGGTGCACTTCTGAGAGATAACAACAACAAGGTGACACATCACACGTGAACTCCTAATTGAGTCCATGAAAAGATAGTGAATACTCTCATCACAAGTACATCAACATGGTAAAAATACATACTAAATGACATGCACAACATGTCCATTCATAATATCACATTACAACATTGGTCAAATAACAACATATATCACATTACTCTTCCAATCTCCTCCACCACCACCATACAAAAATCATCACAACTCTAATGTGTCCCAGAGGTTCAAGAGCATGAACCTCTGCTCTCAAACCAAATGTAATGCCCACATTTTATACACATAATTACTACATTAAAAAATAACGGAATAAAGGTTTTTACTTACATTGCATTACAAATGAAACTACAGGAGATCACTTAGGACTATGGAAAACACATACTATGTTTCCACAACATTAACCCACACAACTAACATAAAAACACGTGACGCACATCAAGAACACTTTTTTACAAGGAACACATAACAATTAATATTCAGTATACACTTACAAATAAGGTCTTCCCATGACATGATATTTTAGGATTACACATTTATTAAAATCATGTTTCCCTCTTTAAATTAAGTTCTAGGAAGGCTCATAATGTGAGAATCATACAGTCCTTTTTCCTTTTGCTATATTTCCTTTATATTGTTTAACATTTAACTTATGGTGTATCTCGTTGAATAAGGGTCATCTACATTATATCAATTAATTGTTTAATTAATTTGTTTGTTAATAGGATTTTCATTTACACACAAGGCTACCAACCATGACACCAAACTTTCCTATTTTAAAATTCATTACCTTTATCTTTCGTTATCATTTTTAATTGTTTAAAAACACTTATCATCGGGTCCATCATTCTTCTTAAAACTATACTATGTTATCCTTACTTTACTTAACATTTCACTTGTATTTACTCCCTCTAATTTTTCTTGTTTCCCTTATCACAATAAAATGATGTGGCTTGAATTTTGATAGGAACATATATTCCCACATGAGCCACTAGTGTTTGTTCTAAGGGTTTGTCTTTTAAGTTTCATGTTTGTTTGGTTTTGTAATTTATCTCAGTGGCCACAAGGAAGGTTCACATGAAACCAATGAGGTTTATTAGTTCAAGAGTGAATAGATTACATGTTCTTTTCATATTATCATTTAATTACTAAGGTTACTTAATTCATGTTTTAAGTAATTATAACTAACTGTGTATCCTATATTCTTCATTTAAATGCTTAGTCATCAAGGTCCTAAGGAGTATGATTCACACTCAACCAAGGTTGTATTCCTAGAAAAATAAGTATTAAATACATGTTACTATGAGGAATCAATTATAAACTTTTAAACACATTACTAAGGTCATAACTAGGGTTATTAAACACCCTTATCTCCAAAATCATCTTGTACCTCTAGGTACATTCAACACTTCTTGTCAAGCTGACACTCTTGCTTGAGAGGGGTTAAAGGGGATTAATACTTAGTATTCTCATGTGTAGGTATCTAAAACATAAGACATGTTTGAATCATTTAAATTCATCTTAAAATGAATTAACTTAATTTAATCTAATTATTATTTTAAAATTTGTTGAGTAACTCAATTTTTAATAAGGACATTAGCATGCTCATGAGCTTACTAGCTCTCATCCTAGGGAATTGCCTCAATAACAAGATCACCTAGTTTCACAACATACATCTGTTAATAATTAGGAAAATGGGGAATACTCCATCATTTAAATATAATGGTTCACATTAGGAATCACACATCGTTGATCTAGTCCCTCCCCACAAGATGGTGTACACACATTATATGAACAATCTAAAATTCTATTTTCTCCTAGCACATAATTTATGGTTACATTCCCACAAACTAATCATAATTTAATAATTTTATATGTTTCACATTTAATTCTTATTATTGCACCATAAAACCTAAATGATAATATAAATTAGATATCGAGTTCATTTATGATCCCAATTCTTAATGGTAACTTCTAAGGTTAGTTGGTGATGTTTGCCACTCAACATGTATGTCAGTCCAAGATGGTTTTACACTATGTTTAATGTTGGTTTACTATGACACCCTACCCTAGGAGAACAAATTATCCTTATTACAAACACAATTATCAATCCTATGAGGGGACGACTTGTACTAGAAAAAGTTAAACAATTTCGTTCCTAATTGTCGGGTTTACGACAATATTACTAAGCATACATGTTATGGAAATAAACTTAAACTAGGGATCTTCTTTAACTAAGCTAGAAGGTTCCATTTAGTGAAAGGATTTAAGTTCATTCAAAGGTCTTAGTCTTCTATGCTGAAAGAAACACACATGAAGGGTAGTTATGCATGAATTTTATACTAGGGTTAATTGTTTTAGTTATATTTCTTTATTACATTTTCAAAATAAGAAACACCACACACCAAGTATTTAACCCTTAATTGTAAGCTAGAATTGAACTATAAGATATTAAATTCATTTCATTTAACACATTTATCCTACTTTTACAATTCAAATTTTGGGATTGAAATAACACCCATGTTTAGACAGACATTTCCCTTACACACTAGCATACTAAAAATGTTACAAACCTTAACTAATAAACCTTTCAATACTTAAATTTTTTTAACTATCATGTAGAATTTCACTTATCATATGTATCCACCCCCTTTTACCATATGTAAATTTAAATCAAAAGAACACCTATAGTTAAATGCACATTTCCCAAAACATCCCTAAAACTAACATCTCATTCATATTACCAAATTTCAATAATAAGTATTTACTATAACATAGCAATACATAAAAATTTATTTCCATTAACATACATAAATTACAATAATATACAATGAATCACAACGTCATCGTTTTTTCCATCTTACTTACATCCTACAAAACCATGTGAGCATGAAATTAGCGATAAATCGTTGACATGGCATCCACCTAAATCTAGCATAATTAACGTTATTGGTTTTCCATTTACATGATCATAAAAATACACACACAACAAGAGAGGGTTAGGGGCATATAATCATTTCATTTCATTTCATTCCTTAACTAAGGGAGGAGAGAGAAAGAGATAGGGAAGAGAGAGAAACATTATTTTGCCAAAAGTTAGAATTTCACACAAGTCACAAGATAGAGTTTCAAATAGTTATTTAAAAGTATTAATAAGTTACCACAATGGTTTGCTAACTTTACTAGGTACTAAAACTTTCTTTTTACATTTTCTGCGCTAGTTGCAAAACATCTCATTTTGGCTCATAGGCTAAGAAAGTGCATTAAAAACTGTCTTCCACTAATAAAATTAACAATGGGAGAATTATTACGTGTCCACCTATATACTAAGAATCCACAGGGAATAAATGAGTCCAAAACTTTCAAATGGTGGAAAATTGACGAATGATTTTTTAGAGCCACCATTCATAATCGATAAAATTTGACTCGAGTCAAATAACGACCAAAGGCCTATGAAACCCCTTTGCCAAACTAACCAAGGAAGTGATTTTTCCAAACTAAATGTTTTAGGAAATTGTCTAGAAAAACAATACTAGGGTTTTACGAAGTTGTAAAAGCATTTCTTTCTTCAGACTCACACGAGAACCATACAAAACCCAAATTTCAATTTTTAGGAACTTCCTCAAAGTGCAAAATGAGGTAACAAGGCTCCTAGAGGAGTAGTAGAGAGAGTATGAATGGTTTATTGGGGTCAATTTAAAGCTTTATACGCCTCTTTTCATAACAAGGAGAACATATGATGTTTGACACCTCATTTTGGGGTTCTCAGGTGGTTTTGGTGTCTCCCAAAATGACAAAGATACTGATTTTTTTTGAAGGAGAGAATTGACATCTTTATAGGGAACTCAACCTCAACTTATCAATAAAAATGGTGTTGTAGTAATATAGTTTGATTATGAATTTTGTTAGATCATCTCAAAATGAGGGTTTAAGTCCATGGTTGACTACTAAGGGATTATTTGGATTACGCAAGTTATTGTATGTCATTTTATTATTTTGAAAACAAGTCTATTTAAAACAAACAAATGTATGATAATCCTACGGTTTAAAATTTTATCTCGTTGCAAATGTAAAACTTAAAGCCAAGAATTATGAAGGATAAAACGAGATGAACCATGCCTTAGTTGAAAAGAACAAGTCATAGCTTTAGAGCTTGGTTCCACATTTGAAAAGGTATTTCGTCAAACAGGTTTACATGCATTACAAAAACTTCTCGGCTTTCGTACATGCTACAAAAATGCGAGCAGAGGTTATCTTGTTGAGGTCCACATCAGCTGCTTGCATTACTTGTGAACATGGAAGAATTTGTCACCCTACCCATATATTTGCAATCCAACAATCATTATTTTCTATGAGAGCACATTCTATTTAAGGCATTTTAACAAACTATTGACATGCCAAGTACAAGCTGCCATATTTTGCATACAAAAATAATAGTGTAAGGTAATACATCATCTGACAAGATTCCACTCAATTTTTCTTAAATGTAGGTCCATACATGACTGCCAATGGATTAAAAACCAAAAAAAAATACAAACTTCCTCCATCCATTTTGCTTTGGTAGTTTTCGATGGCCTGCACTAAAACAAGTTCCTTGTATCGAAATGAACTAACTGGCCCCTAGTAATTATTATAAGAGGTATTCAAATGAATATGCAGATGGTATGCATAGAGATGTTACAAGGATCAAAAGCACCACTTCCAATGAGAATTTGTTTGTGAGATTTGGTGAGGTAATTTCGCAAAACACTGATTGACTAGAATGATGCTGGGACTGTGTTGTGCTAGGAAGAAAATGCATCCCCACGATTCTTCTCAATCTCAGGTCTACTTTTGTATGAGCCGATTTTCAAGTAAACAATGACTAGATTTCCTCTAATAGCCTAGTTTTAGTTGGTATAGCACTCAATTCAAATCCATCCAACATGAGACCTACATCATGGAAACAAGCATATAAAAACCCATTTTTTATGTCTTGCAGCCATTATAGTCCATGAGGCCACATTTCAAGCATCTATTCAAACAGTTATATGCCAAGCGCATGGTTCCACATTCGCATACATAACTACTAGAGCACTTGCGATTACAACATCTGACAAAATCTTACCCCTTCTTCATTATGCTTTGGTTTCCTACAATCATTGCAGTTCATGCCACATTTCTTTCAGGCATTTAGTCGAAACAGTTCATATGCCAAGTGCATGCTTCCATATTTTGCATACATATCTCCCAGAACACTTGCAACTACAATATCTAACAAAATCCTCTATCTTTACGCTTTGCTAGACATCCATACCCTATTCTAGCGTTGGTATCTTGGCGCAGGCTCGGAGTGCATAGGCAAATGTAGACTGGTCAGGTTGGAGATCTGTTTGTTGCATATGTCAAACTGTGTGACTATCCCGTGAAGAACCCATGTTTGTTGTGCACTGTGATTATACTTCTAAATTTACAAAGTTACTTGTGTTTTTTTCAACTTGATTTTTGCTTTAGCATCAAGTAAACTGTGTGACTATTCAGTATGTTCATGTGCCTTCAGATAGGAGGGTCAACTACTCCATTCCCATCTCCATCAAATAAATTCACCCCTTACCTAATACCTCTCAAAACAACTCACCCCAACTTTTTCTTTTGTTCTTATTATTTATTAATTTTTAATAATGGTGGGCACTACATCTTCTGAGGTAGATCTAAAATTCTTTGTGGATGTTCAATATTTTTGTAATTATGATTTTTTTTAGAAAAATTAAAGTTTAGAATTTAAGCAGGGATTTTTGTTAATTTTTAATTTTTATTTCTTTTTGTTTATAATCTTTTAGTATTTCTTTATTTTTTATTAATTAAAAACTATTTTTGTTATTTTAAATATATTTTAATTAATTCTTTAATTTTTCGTTAATTTATATTAATTTTTTATTATATTTTGTTAAAATTTGTTATTTTTGTAAATTTTTATCAGTTTTGTTGACGTTTGTTAACTTTTATTAGTTTTTGTTATTTTAAGTAAATTTATATTAGATTTTGTTAATTTTTGTTAATATTAATTAATTTTTCTTAAATTTTATTAATTTCTATAACTTTTTATTATTTCTTATTTGGTTTTTTAAATTTTTGTTATTTTAATTAAATTTTTTATTCTTTTTAAATTTAACAATTTTTATTAATTTTTGTTGATCTTTGTTAATTTTTGCTAATTTTTCATTGCTTTTTTGTTAATTTTTATTAAATTTGGATAATTTTTCATTGTTTTTTTGGTTCATTTTTATTAATTTTTGTTAATTTTGATGTTTGTTAATTTCTATTAGTTTGTTAATTTCTATTGATTTTTGTTGATTTTTATTAATTGTTGATTTTTTAATTATTTTTTTAGTTTTTTGTTAATTTTTATTAATTAAAAATTAAATTTTGTTATTTTAAATGCATTTTTATTAATTTTTGTTATTTTATAAATTTTTTAATTTTTATTAGTATTTGTCAATTTTATTAAATTTTATTAATTTGTTAATTTTTATTCATTTTTGTTAATTTTTATTGATTTTCGCTGTTTTTTATTAAATTTTGTTGAATTTTATTAATTTTTCATTAATTTTTATTAAATAAAAAATATTTAATGTTATTTTAAATCAATTTTTATTAATTTTTGTTAATTTTAAATATTTTAAAATAATTTTTATTAATTTTAATAGTTTTGATTAATTTTTGTTATTTTTTTTTTTTTTGGCATTTTATTAATTTTTGTTAGATTTTATTAAATTTTATTTGTTTTGTTAACTTTTTATTAATTAGGAAACCATGAAGGAGATGTAGGAAGGTAAGGAGCTACAAGAAGGCAAGGAGTTGAACATAGTCAACATCGAGAAGGCAATGGTTGGAAAATAGAATGTGAGGCAAGGAGAAAGCAAAAGGAACTCATGGGCCTCAAATTTATTCAAATCTCAACCAAAGGAGGTCTTTCCAAAACTCAAACCTGAGTGGAAACAAGATACAACCCAACTAAAAGTTTCAGATTTGGTGATCCAAAGAGCTCGCGGTAGATTTAACTCCGCATTGATAGGAGCTTTTGCTAGAATAAGACCGAATATAGATCAACTTAGGTACTGGACTAAGAAGAAGTGGAACATCATGGGACATGCAAATACCTTTGCTTTATCTGAAAAAAGCTTTTTGTTTGTTTTCTCTCTTGAAGAGGATCTTTTTCAAGTCATGCAGGTAGGGATTTGGTCTTATCGGAGAACCACTCTCTCCATTTCTAGATGGAAACATGGTTGCAAAACACACATTCCAAATGCACACCCTATTTGGTTAAGGCTACCAAGACTGCCTCTTTAGTTCTAAGAGGTTGATGTGTTGGCTAGAATTGCTAAATATATAAGGGAGATGATTTCCTAGACCCAACCACAATGGCTAGGACCAGATTCATTGCAGTAAGGATGTGCGTCAACATCATCTCTAGTTCCTCCCCTCTAGAGTTTATTAATCTGGAGACCAGAGATGGGATTTGGAAACAAAAAATAGTTTACAAAGAATCACTGTTTTACTGCAGCAGTTGCAGGAAAGTGGGGCATGGAGGCAACAATTGTAATGATAAAAATGATGCACAACTACTAGCTAGACAGACTAGAAAGCACCTTAGACCCCTGGTATCAACTTGGTGGTTTTTAAACCAAGAAACGCAAACAAATTTTAGGGAAGTGGTCTATTTAGTCCCTTGGTATTTTGAATGGAGGTTCGAACCCCACCATCTTATCTATGAGCCACTTAAATTCCAAGGTGAATTTCCCAACGGATAAACGTTTAGAGAAGGTTGTGGAAGCACCATTTGAAACATTCAAAATGATTGACGTGGCAATGTGGAAGGCATCACAAACGATGGAAGTCATTAATCTAGGGGGCAACCCACCTAATTCAAATTCAAAAAGACATTAAATCTGGACAATTCCAATCCTTCCAAAAATGCAACAATGAATGATGGTGTGTCCGCAGCAAAGACCATATCTCCCGTAGCTGTAGAGTCATCCCTTTGTTACTCATCACAACTAAGAGATGTGGGCCTTCCTATTCTCATGGGGAAGGGCGATTCAAATAAGGAAATTGATGTAAACTTTGAGGCACTAATGGTGGATTCACTTCTCAATGACCTTTAGTGGAAACATGAAAAAATGAATGAAGCGACGGCTCATGTGGGTTCCACCATTAATTGTGCTACCAAAAGGTCAGTCCTCTCACGAAGAATGATAAAGTAATCTTGATTTCTACTAAGCCTCTTGGAAAGGTATACAAATTTTCTACGTATGGGGATGTTGACGATTAAATAAAGGTAAAAAAAACCACATACTGGCCAACCCGCCATGACATGGGTTTATGGTAAGAAATTCTAGTTGCTTCTTATTGACCTGGCACAACTGCTACGATGTTGTGGTCTTGTTGTTTTTGGACTTCTTGTCAACGTATTTCCTCTCCTATTGAGCTTCTATGATCATTCTGGTTTCTAGGCCTTTTTATGTGATTGTTTTCATATATTTTCTGCATGTTGAGCCTCTTTGTCTCTCGAGTATGGTCCCTAAAAAAACCATTTACCAATAGTGTAAAAAAAAATTTATTAATGTTTTAATATTTCATTAGTTTTTATTAGTTTTCATTTTTTTAATTCTTCTTTATTTTATAGTTTTTTTATTTTTTTTTTAAATAATTTTTTTTTTATTTTAAATTTTTTTTTATTAATTATTACTACTTTTTATTATTTCTTATTAATTTGTATTAGATTTTGTTAAATTTTATTATATTCGTTATTAATTTTTTTACTTTTTATTAATTTCTACTACTTTTATTGTTTTTTTAAATTAATTTTTCATTGTCTTTATTAATTTTTACTAATTTTTCAAAAAAATTCATTAATTTTATTAAATTTTTGTTGTCTTATTTTTTTTATTATTGGCAAATAGTTTTTGAAAGGGACTATACCCTTTTACAACAAGTTTTTAACCCTGTAAATCCCAACAACAAAAAATAGCCAAAACCATGGGAGTAAATGCAGAATACAGCTTTATATGCCTTGTAATTTTTTTGCCCGGATGTAACAATAATAGTACAAAAACAAGAATCAAACCTTGTCCAGAGTGGTGGGGATTTAGATTTGGCGTTACCCTTCTTTTTCCGATCCACCACATCTATTCTGGATTTTCGGCATCCAATGCAATCGAAGCATCTACGCATGGATTTGGTGTGAAAGTGACCCACAAACAAAACTTCCTTAAATACTTTCAGCAATGTGGAGCATGCACTTAGGTAATTTCTCAATGTTGGCCTATGGAGCGACCACACGACCGGGGTGAGTCAACTTGCAAGGGGGCACTAGAATCCTCAGCCGGATCTGAGTTAATTGTGAGATGTTCAGGGAGAGAATCCTTCCACCAGTAGTTTTGGTCTTTCATTTGGAATGTTCACAATCGTTTGTAGCATGACCAGTTTGGAAGCAATGCCGACATCTGAAGGCAAGTCTCTCATAGTCAATCCTCTGTACCCAGAGCCTTTCTCCAATCTGAAGATTGATTTCTGCTGGTAAGGGTTTGGAGGTATCTATATCAACCAGTATTCGAGCAAATGTAGTATGAGTTTGAATGGAGGTCTTACCATCAACTGCCACACATGAGCCGAGAGTATCACCTATAGCAATGAGACAAGATTTGTTCCAAAGTTGTAACGGAAGTCCTGGTAAATGAACCCAAATCGGGTAGGTATCAAATGACTCCTTTAACGGATCAAATGATGGATACCATGGTTTGGACATAAGCCCATGTTCCCCCCAAACCCAATGCTAGCTAAAAATTAAATCCCTATCGTGGGGTTTCAAAGATATTAAGTAAGCTTTTATGGGGATAAAGCTCGATCTTACCTTGTATTTTTCTCTCCATCTCTACGGGCTATCCATTCATATTTGAGAAAGATTAGGCCAAATTTATGGAATCTACATATGAGTCCTAGCTGAGAGAGATTTTCCTCCTCCTTAAGAATCTTTATAAGTAGATCCTCCCCAATTTTCAGCATCGGGACCTCCTGAGAGGGTTTCAAGATCTCATTTCTGGTATTCTCCTTTTGTTTGCAGACCGCTGAAGCATAAGAAGTGGATTTATCTCCACCAGAGGTTTTCTGAAGCGAGTTGGATCTATCCATGCTCATGAAGGAAGATCCGTCATTTTTAAATGATTCATTGCCATTGTTAAGATTTGTAGGAGAGACCGAGCTAACTGTACCTGTTCCAATAAAGAGACCCTCTATTTTTTGGTAGGTCGGGAAACTTTATCCCATTTTTCTTTGAATGGGGGTCTTGATTAGCATCAAAAGCCATGTCAATCCACGAGGTTGGACTGCATTTTCCACGCCGATTTCACAGTTATTTTTGCATCTTGGGACGATTTCCATAGCCATTGCCAGATAGAAGGGCTTCATGTTTTGACTCATTGTTCATGCCTCCAACCGGTCCGTGTTCGGCCGAACCAAGAATAAAAGGGTTCAAGACATGCGCGACCTCATATTTAGAACTCCATTTTTGTTGTCTTATTAACTTTTACTAATTTGCTAATTATATTAAGTTTTAGTTAATTTTATTAATTTTTCATTAATTTTTTAATTTTTCATTAATTTCTATTAATTTTTGTTAAATTTTTATTATTTTTGTTTTTTTAATTAATTTTTGGTATTTTAAATGAACTTTTATTAATTTGTCATTGATTTTAATTGTTGATTTTTACTAACTTTGGTTTTAATTTTGATCAATTTTAATATTTATTCATTTAATTTTAATTTAATTTACTTATTAGTTTTTATTCATTTTTATTTCCAAAAGTGTAGAGTATTAGATTTTGTTCATTTTTATTAATTTTATTTTTGATTTTTAACAATAATAATGTAATTAATATTGTTAATTTTAATTTTACTTTTTGTTAATTTTAATCTGTAATTTTCATTAATTTCTATTAATTTTACTTTTCATCATTGTTAATAATAATAATAATAATAATAATATATAAATATTAATTTTAAATTTTGATTTTTGATTACTTGTAATTATAATTATAATTATAATTTTAGTTTTATTAATTAGTCTATTGGCCTTTAATATCACCAAAGTTAATATTGCTAATAATAATTTAGATCTAAGGCAAGTCAAATTTAAGTTTTGCGTGCATGGAAATGGGAGGAGCAAGTGAGAGATAACTTAGAGTTCACCGATCATAGATATAATTTAAATTTTTGTGTGTGCATGTGCACAAGAAAATGTAAGGGGTGTAGGAGGGAGAACAAGAGAGACCTTACAGTCCACCAACCATATTAATAATTCAAATCAAGGATGAGTCAAATTTAAATTTCTGCATGCATGGAAATGGGAGGGGCAAGTGAGAGATACCTTAGAGTCCACCAACCATATCCTTTTGCGAGATTCAATCAATGAGATTTTACCCTGCAAAGCAATTACATGAGAAACTTGTAGATACAGGAAACCATAGTTATTCAAACACTAATGTGACAATGAGATATAATAGCAAGAAAATCTATATCAAACGATACATGTTCGGATATTTCCAAAGTCAATAAGATCTTGGAATACCTCTCCATGCTAGCATGTTTTTCACATAATTTTGCATTCAAAGAAGGCTGAAATAAGAATGTAATTTAGTTACAAACTAATAGAATTTCTACGCTTTAGATAGATTCTACAATTCAAAACAAGAAAATGACAATGATATATAATGCATGCAAGAAAATTATATTTAGTGCTCACATGGTTATTGATATTTACATGTGGTAAATATTTGTATATTCGGTAAAAAAATTGTTAGTAGAATATATTGTTATAATAAGAATATATTCTATAGTAATTTGGTTATACCCATAGTATTATAAATGGGTTAGTTTTTTCCTAGTTTATAGGAGGTAGTTTTCCTACCTACATGGCCATATAATAGACATCGTAATAGAAATTGTAAGAATGCGAGAAAATATTATTATATTATTTTTTTACTTTCTGTGTTTATTTAGTTTTCTGGTAAAAGACTCGATCGAATTTAAGAATCAAAACAAATAATAAATTTTGAAAGAGGATCATATTCATTCAATTCTATTGCAAGCATATGTAAATTCATCATATTTTTTATGTTTCAAAATGACAACCACAAAAATATTTCATATTGGACAAAAACTTAGCCATAGCTAAATGATATGTGCATCTTTATTCTCCCTAGACCACAATTGTGTTGAGAATTCATTAGAAGAATATTCCTACACATTGGTCTTTTCCACTATGATGCATTGGCATGGTCTTTAATAATACACTTCTTCTTGGGACATCATTGGCCGGACATGAATTATGAATTGCAATTTTTCATGTATTCATTAGAACAAAGAAGTTACTTCCATTCATCATGGCTGGGAAAAACCAGAATCCAGAAACATATGAAACTGTGGAAGCATCAATTAGCAAAGAAAATGGGCTTTTGTAGTCAAACTTTTCGTACTGATGTATATCTACATGTTCAACTTGTGTTCTATGACTAGTAGTATATGATAACATTCAAGTAACAATCCAACATTTAACAACTAATTTCAACATCTTTCATTTTAAATTTTATGGGTGTTCAATTCTCTCAAGCTCCAACATAGGAAACTATGCCAAAGTTCTTTAATAACAACCATTAATACTCACATTTTTCCAGTTATTTATTGCATTACCCAAGAAATTCTAAAAGAGTCCGCCTTTACCTCTGCATCTCCAAGAAATAGGAACGTGTGATCATCCAATCTCCCATCAGTCAATCTTAATGAAGCAAGAAGGCTTGAAAGTACCACCTTATCCATTCCTTGTAAAATGTTAAAGATATCATTGCTAAAAGGCAAGTTAATCAGGTCACAAAAGCTAACCTTCCATGTTATGAAATATGTAAGTGCTATCAAATCTTGATAGTATCAAAGATATACACAATGGAAATTAAATGTTCTGGAGCTTCTCAAGATATAGGTAAGATGCAAAGTTAGTAAATAGGACACTTGGATATAAATAATGGAAATTTAATGTTCTATAACTTCCCGGATATAGGTAAGATGCAAATCTAGGCTCCATGACACTTGGATATGAGTACAGTACAAGATGGGTACACCATTTGAAAATACATCATAACCTTAAAAAATTCCCAAAACCCCTACAAATACTCTCAAAATGCCTATAATTTTCCTTATTATTTTAAATCCTACACTCTTCTCCTAAAGTGCTACTGAAAAAACAACATTTAGGGCTTGGTTGACTATTTTATGCTTCTTCAACACTGGTGTTGGAGTGCATTATGTTTTTTTCTATTTCAATGATTTGTAAGTGTGTTTGCATGTCCATAACAAGTTGTCTCTTTAAAGTTAAGGGATGTTCCATTGATATGTTTGGAGAAATCCAAAAATGTTTAAGATATCTTCTATTCTTGTCGAAATAGCTGAATCCATCTCCCATCTCAAAAACATATCCCTATCACCAAGACATTTTGGGAGTCCTGCTTGCAGTGATAAGAGTTTACATATTCGTGAACGCTGCGATGTACCAACTTGAGATAAATAAATATGCATATCATTCTAGTAGTTTGATCATTATAATACAAAGAACTCTGGACATACCTGAATATCATCCATGAATACAAGGTGAGTTGAAATATACTTCTCCAGCAAAGTGAAGGCATTGTGATTAACAATGTCTTGGTTGTGCATTGGTAAGGAACGCCCCCATACGCAGATGGCATATAATCTCCTCTGCAGTGCCGAATCTCCGACCATGATTCTTCTTCTTTGAACACGATATTCGAATCCCTTTGGCAGAGAATCCATCGTTAGAGTTCCAGCAGGAAAGCGCAAATCCCATAGAAATGGATTTCCACTGCTCTCTAACCCCAACGTTATTTCTGTCATCTTCTTCTTAGATAGAAAATACTTGCTCCCGAATGCCACATAAACAATAGAAGACGAAGCCTATTTTTCCTACGGATTGTAGGTTTTACTATGGATCATAATATTTCAATGTATGTATTACCTCCTCCTTTACACCATTGATTCCCTCAAGATGTGTCAGAGATGGCGAGGCTCACTCCAAGTAGGAATGCATGTCGGCGTAAAAATAAATGAATTTAAATAAAAAAAAAAAAAAAAAACTTATATAGCCAAGCCATGTAAGAGATGACACGTGTTAGAAGGGGATTAGAGAGATAAAAGATTTTAACAGAAAAGTTGGAGGCATAATACCTGAATTTGGTGCTTTAATCATAGGATTAAAGAGATAGGAGAAAACATGAAATATATTTACATATTTATTTTTATATGGATACAATTGCATCAATAAATGTAGACATAGTTTTTTTAATGCAATATTTGATTATTACAACATATTTTTCATTAAGTATTGAATTATTACAAAATTATTTATGAAATATTTTATGGTTATGGATATGTTTTACCTAATTTATCAAAAATTGAATATAAATTTCAATTTAATATATGACATAATACATATATTTATGACATGACATCATCATTATAAATCGAACATCAATTTTTATATTATTTTGTTGAAATTAGTATTCCACATTAATTGTAGTGCCCACATTTTCTAGCCTCAGTTTCTCTACTCACTCTATACTAATATTTGATTATTAGACATGGATTATAACACATTCTTGATATTATTTTGTGAATTTTGATTATTCGTGGACATGTATGATGGTTTGGGCATGTAGCACCAACTTAGCTTTGAATAGTATGATAGTCCATTTCATTAGATGTTTTGGATACTAACATGTATGATGTCGTTAAGCTTATATTATATATGATGGATACATGGTTTTGTCACACATCTCATTGTTATTGACTATTCAAGTATTTGATGTGATCATAAGATAACATGGATATATGTCGATTTATATGTACGACAATGGCTAAGACATAGTGAGTTTATGTGAAATTGTGTATCTTCTAATTTACTATTCCATATTGGTGATGTGTTATCTTAGTTAGCATGTTTTGTATTTTGTTGGAATTACTTGAGTAGTTGATTTACACCTTTATTGGACATATGTATTTAATTTTTGCATTGAGTGTGCAGATTACAGGGCACAAGAGAATATGAGTTTCAGGGTGGCTACATGAATGTGCACAAGTGGCCCATGGGGCTTAATCCTAGCCATGATAGTTATATGAAGAATTATTGGTTACATGTATTATTTGGGCACCATAAGTGACCCTTAGTTTTGTAATGTTGTATATTTTGTAAAATTAATTGTGTTTAGGTTGTTTATTATTGTTAAAACAAAAACTAGGTTTGGGGACCTAATGGTCCCCACTTGCATTAGAAATGTATTTATTATGTGTTTTTTAATTAAAAGAGGATTTAGATCACATAATCTCCCTTGAAAGGGTACCACATCCTCAACATATGTGTCTAATAGTGACAAACCTGAAATTGGGTTATTTTTGGCATTTTTAGAGACTCCTTTTAGTTTTGGAGTTCTCTTAGCATAAAAATAAGCCCTTAGACCCTACCTATTAGGTAGGGGGCTTAATTTCAAGGTCAAAAGGGAGTTTCCTCCCATTTTTCTTCTCTCTTGTCACCATTCATGTAATAATGGTTGGGGTTGTGTATTGTGAAAAGTTGCATGGGTTTGTTTTACTTTTTTTTGGGTAATTTAGGGAGTAATGCTTAAATAAGACTTTATCTTTTCTTCTTTTTGTTTTTGGAATATTGTTTTGGAGGGAAGATAGGGGTGACACATGTCAACCTTTCATTTTATGAGGAAACTTACTTAACTTTCTTCAAATAATCCCTCATGGGGAGAAAGTGGACTTTTTGGCTTGTGATTAGTGTTTGATATGCTTTTGGAGTTGGAGATCTTACTTGGACAAGGATTTGGAGAAACATAGAGTTTGGAGAGATTTTTGGAGGTAGGATATTTGATTCTTGTTTTGTTAATTTTTACATAAATGGTACGTTGCATATTGTTAAATGTATGTTCTTCTTTTGCATGTGTTGAATCCTTGTTTGTTCTTGTTCTCTTTATTGTTTCTCCATCCATCATATGGCTTGATGGATTTGGGAGTTTTTTTTGGGTAGAGGGAGATATTTTCCTCTTAAACCTCGTGGTTTGATCGGAAAGCCATGTTGGTTCTCTTTTATCACCTCATATGCTTTGAGGTGGGCAAAAGTGGTTTAAAAGGTTTGAACCCCCTTCCCCATCCTTTGAGAGAAAACCCAATTGGTTTGAAAGTCCTCCCAAGGAGGAATTTAGGATATTGGGAGGATTAATAAGGATGGATGATTAGTTTAGATGGATAGGGACATTTTTGAAGATTATGTAATTGTGCATCCTATGGTTTGACCAAATTCTATGCAGCACTATTGGATGTCTCATCCACTCTCCCCCTTGTTGAGGATGAATATGGTTTTATCCTCTTTTTGTTTGGTTTTCATTTGTTGTGTTTTGTGGTGTATGGGTTAGTCTTGTATGTGATATGCTTATGGTTACCTCTCCCTTTTTTTGTGCACATTTGTGGAAGCTACCTCTCTCTCTCCCATGGGCTTGGGGATGCTAGCATGTCTTCAACCTTTGGAAATGCATGTAATGATGCATATATGTTGGGTGGTAAATCAATCCTTTCTCTTTGTGTTGAAGACTATATGGAGTACAAGTCTTGAAGTGTAAATCTTTAAGATGGATGGATCATTCTTGATTAATTGGCATCTTGTTTTTCCCAATTTTGGGAGAGTTATATTTCCTTGATATTATTTGGTTATTGAAGAATCATGATGTAATTTATCGTTTGTGAGTCTTTCATTCAGTATGTACATAAATCTTGTGCGAAGCATGTGTTTCTTCAAGTGGATTTATCCCTCTCATGTATGGATCTTGAAGGTTGTATGCATTGGGGTTGAATTTTTATTACTCTCCATGAGAGTAAATATTCTTTTTTGGAGATTTTCTTGTCTCATTTTGTTTAGAACTCTCTCTTTGGTTGTATATTATTTGTAAATGGTTGAAAATCTTATTTCAAAGAAAGTGTGGATATGTATACAAGATGTATGTAAATCATTCATGCCTTATAGAATGTTGTATTTCTACTGTAGTTGGTTGTAAAATCTTTCCAAATACTACTCTTGAAAATGTAATATAAACAAGTGGTAAATAGAAGAGTTAATTTTTTCGGATATTTTTTTCTTGAGAAGGAATTTTTAGTGTTGAAATAAATTTCTAATTCTATCCTTTATGTATGTTACAAACTTTGTAAAATGAAGGATGTGAGTAACCTTGTATTCTTTTAAAATCATGTTAAAAATTTTGGGTTAAGGATGGAAGATTTCCTTATCTCGTTTCAAAATAAGATTAGATATCAATAGATGCTAAGCTCAACAAATTTGTTATTTTTTCTTTTTTGGTATTAAGTGAAATGGTAGTCTTTTTTCCTTTCATAGTGATTATCCAATATTGTCTCATTTACATAAGTTATGTAAATTAGAGGAAGATTTTTTTAGTTAATGAAAAACTTAAATTGGTTATTAGGAAAATTACTACTTTTACCATGTATGTTATAATCTATTTTTTCCCAATGTAGGAATGTTAATTTAATCGTAGAAGGAATACTTATTATAGATGGAATACTTATTATATCTGAAAATTTAAAAATGTATTTGTAACTTATGTCTCGTTTGAGGTAAAAGAGAACTTGGAATACTTGTATTTGAAAATAGAATTTTGTTATGAATTTGATTTGGATGGAAAAAGGGAATGTATATCATACCTAATTTTTAATTTAATAAATATTTGATTACCTTTTTTTTACTTTAGTGAGTACTCTTGAAAGAACATCAAAGATTTTTATGAATTTAGTTTTCATATTGTTCTCTTCTATCATCCTTGTTTGAACATTTAGACCAGGAAACTAAATCAATACTTGATAATTAGAGATTTACATATATTTATATTTATATATTTTTCTATAGATGTACACATATATGATATAGCCATATATCCATTTTTCATGTGCATATTTGTAAACATGGTAAACTCATGACTATGGGAGAATCCTTGAAAATAACTTTACAAAACCATAGAACTATATAAATATAAAAATAATCTCATTTTTTATTAAAAAAACAAAACATTATTAAATATAATGGGTAGAGTCAAATCTGTTATGCATATTTATGTAATAAAATAAAATAAAATCTTAGGGAAGGGTCGGGATAGGCCGCGACTTTCACGACCCTTCTTCTATGAGCAACCTCCCCTACCCACGTACCCCTTGTTATCCCGTAGCCATGGACAACACTATTAACACCCCCTCCACTCCCCATAGTGTGTCTTTGTCCATGCCCCAACCATCCAATAAATGTGGTCATCGCCTCTCTCTACAAACAAACTCCCCTCCTCCTTCACACAGCCGCATCCCTTCAAAACACACAAAAACTAAATAAATAACCAAATAACGAAAAACCAATCCATGGCCATTGATATATATATAAATATCTAGGGATTTTACTTGTTTCTCAACAAAGATAAAAAAGATAATCTTATGGATAAAACTAAAAATAGGTGAAGAAGAAAACCTTTTTTCTCCATTCAAATGTTATGGATCCCATAAAAAAATAAAACTCTATGGATTTTCCCCATTCACCTTCCTTCATGCATTAAACACCGTGTAAATGAGAGATGAAAAACAACCAAGACCACGTAAATGAAAAAAAAAGAATATTAAAAGAAAATAAGATAGTGTTCTTGAAATACCTAAAATATACGGTCTCATATGAACATTATTAATCCAATGGATGATATTAATCCCTCATACTTTACTAAGTGATGGGTTTAAAATAATTCATTGGAGAGAAATGTGGTTGGATTAATTAGAAGATGTTGGATGAACAAAAGTATTGGGGGTGCCTAGAAATGGGGAGAAAATCATTAAAAAGGGGGTGTGCTGAATTTATTTAAATGGAAAAGCAAAAAATAAATAAAAATTATTAATGTGGGTACTCTTAAGGCTTAGACTTTAGTGAAGTGATAAATTATGGGAAATAATTTTGTAATTGTGGTGACCTTTAAACATTGTAGAAATAAATAAGAAATTTTTTAAATAGGTATTTTTATTTGAATTATAAGTGGTAAATAGACCTTTACCTCGGGGTTTGAATGAATTAATTAAAAAAATTATTTCGCAAGAAAGGCTACACTTTAACTCGCCAATGTTAAGATGAATAAATATGACAAATTTTGAAAAAGTTAAAATAATGATGATATAAATAAATAAATTAAAACAATTGGACTTAAATTTTGTTATTTTAAGATGTATTTTTAGTAATTTTAAATTTTCGGGCATTACATTTAGTATCGAGCTCAGTTCCAACACCCAGATGCACTACGTATTATCGCGTACTAGGTAATAAGTCTTTTTTTTTTTTTCCCATTCGGTGAAAATGTTTTCGCTAAAACTTATTAACTTCCATCCTATGTTGTTCCAAACACCGTAACAAAGAGTTGGACACCGCACATCTAAAATGACCACTTTAGAGAATTTTCATTACACTTAAGATGTTAGTTTTTCTATTAAATACCCACATAAGTGGGTGATTTTGAGAAATGCAACAATTGGGGGTGATTGGAATGAGAGATTTTTAAAAATTATCTATGCTAAAACACTTTGTAAATGTTAGAAAAATTCATTCCAAATTAGCATGCAAAATGGCTTCATTGATTCCATAGTGGAGATTGTTTGATGATCATATTCTCTAGTGACACGAGAAGTCACATAATTTTTAAGCCCAATTTATAAAGACAATTTCATCATTTAGTTGAATGAATTTTGAGCCCATTTTATCACATTGCTTGCATGGGACAACATCTAAAATCTAAGAAAATTTGTTTCGATTTGGACCCATAGTTTATGGAACTTTAATAGGAAACTAAAACCTAACCCTTCTAACCTTTAGTATTTTTACATTGCAATTGGTTGAAAAAATTAGTTTTGTGAAAATGGATTTGGGAGATAGTTTTCCAAGCATATGTAGGAGGCCTCTAGTCATTCTGGCACAAAACACAAACTAGTATATCATAATAAGTAGCTTTGGAAAGAAGATCATAATTGGAGTTCTAGTTATTAGGATTACATTCTGTAAGTTGCATTGGATTCCCTATATATAGCATAATTTATGAGAGATGATAGAACATGTTTTTGAGATATGAATGTTTGTTTTCAAGACCCATTTCATAGCCAATTTCACTAAATTTTTTATTGAAATGCAATAGCAAAACTTAAATAGTTGGCTCTAGAAAGTGCTTCCAATTAAAGATTCATCCACCTATTTTGAATTATGTATTTTCATTTTGACTCGCTATATAAAAAATAATTGGCTAGAAGTATTTGTTTCACCATTTGGGTATTAGGTACTTTTTGGTAGGCCCTTTTATAGCCATTTTCGCTAGATCATAGAATAAGTGAAATGGATCCTAATGAGTCATTTTGATTTATTAGAACACCTTAGAGGGTTAAAAGCTCTTATAATATGATTATTTTGATGTATTACATGTGTTCTAGCTTAAATTTTACAACCTTGCCAAATTATATGCTACAAAAACATTTTTGAGGGATATATTTTTTGTATGGTTGGTCTTTTGGTCAACGTAACAATTTTACTTGTTGATTTTGAAAATAATTTGTGTTTGATATAAGAGTGTATAATTGTTTCCTTTGTCTAAGGAATATGTTTAAGTTGTTTGGCTAGTGGGTTCCTCTTTGTGTAATCCATATTTTGTTGGGAAACTCAACCGCAATGTTAGGGGCACCACATTTGTACCCAACAAACCCTTTTGGTATGGACGTAAAATATATAATTGCACCTTGCATAGAACCACATAACAATATAAAATGGTCTTCCACATCTTGAAATTTTATTATTATGAATAGGAATAATTTCTACCCTTCATGTTTTGTTACTAATCTCAAATTTTATAACCCTCTTTATAAGGAAATCTACTAAACAACCTTAGAAACTTGTTTCCCTTTTTAAGGTGTAATTCTAAATTTAACATACTTGGATGATAATTTTTGTTAATGTAAGCTCCTATAACATGTCTCTAAACAATATATGGTAAAAGGAAAGGATTTTTAGTGTCTCATTTTAATACGATGGTGTTACTTCAACTTATATTTCATAGCTATTTTATACTCTTCATGTAAACATAGAATAAATTTTCATATTATAAAACAAATGTAGTCCTCCTCAAATATCTCAATATAATGTTTGGATTTAGCTTTGGTAATGATCTAGTTATTTTAATCCTTCTTAAGATTGATAGACCTACTTTCATACTATAACCACTTACTAAGTTTTGTGTCAAAATAACTTAATTAAAATGTTTTACCTTAGTAAGTGTGCTTGTGATTATAAAACTCCTTAATTGATTAAAATGTTCCTAAATAAGCATGTTTATAATGCTAAGAATGATGCGTAGAAAACATGGAATCAACCAATTTTTCTAATCTTAAATAGTGGATCTAGAAGAGCATGGATTTACCAAAGATATAAACAAACTCTCACTCTCTATCTCTCTTTCTCTCTCTTTAAAAAATAAAATAAAGTAAATTATTTTTGATTGCTCTCTATTTGGGTGTTATGGTGTACTAATGATGGTGTTAACCCTGAAATTACAAGTAATATGGTGTAATAATGTTGAAAACAAAGACTCAAACTAACAAAAAAATATTTATGCCTAAACTACATCGATGTACTTGTTGACAATTTTTGCACTTGTGCAAAAATGGGCAACTTGAAACTTTGTTACGATGGATAGCATTGGTGAAGTATACCTAAGCTAGGGGTTTCTTTCAAACAGTATTATTCTTCATGAATTAATTAATGATTAAATGAAATATGTAGCTATGTGTGCTGTTATAAAACATAACAGATCACATAGCCTAAAATTTCATGCTATCTTCAGAAAAAGAACACAAGGCCCCAAAGGACAGCTTGTGTTGCCTTGATGAAGACACCAATTATAGAATAGATGAAGTGTTAGGTTTTGAAGCAGCAATAAAAACTAGATTACAAAAATTAGAGTTCATTACTGGATGTTACAAGTATTCTTTAATGTTCTTTCCTTCATGATTAAGACATTCAATTATATTATTGGGTTTTTTATTTCATCATACAATCCATATCAGAAAGAAAACATGTAGAAATAAATACACAACTCAAGTTCACAATTCAATTCTTCATTCATAAGGAATTTCAAATGTTCTCACATAAGCCGTGGGATGTAATCGAAAGTAGAGTATAACTACTCAAATAAGAAGTACACATGCATGAAAGATAAAATAAAGGAGTATGAGTGAAACCATCATTTCCTTTAGGTTTTTAATTCTCTTGATGCATCCTCGTCTTCATTTTTTTCCTCTTCATCTTCATTATTGAAAGCATTATACCTAAAAATAGAAAAGAGAAAACTATCAGTTTATGAGCTCAGGGTACAATCCATATTCCTATATTGTCCTAATTCATGCACATGGATCTCTAATAAGAGGAGATATAGATTACTTGAAGATTAAATAAGTACACATGATTTTCTCACTCAGAGAGAAATAAAGAGAAGAAAAGAAAAAAACATGGACAAACGAGAGGAAAAAAATCCTAAATATTTTCTAACTATTTTCTCGAGTGTGCAGATACAGGTTACATCCAAGAATAAATAAATGATGTCTTATAGACCTCACTATGGATAAAGATTGTAGAGTTCAATAAATTCTATCCTATGGTACATGAAGCAAATGAGTCATAAGTACATGATGGAATGAAGGAAGAATGCAACTCAAAGTTCAGCAACTATTCTATAAATAGAAGAAGTTGCAGTACATAATAGAGAAGAGAATTGTAGACAAGTACATGTTTTAGATTGCAACCGATAAAGAAGAATCAGAATTTAAAGGTTGAAGTTAACTAGAAAGATAAGATTACAGCTGAAACAAAATGAGAAAGAAATTTGAGAAAATTTTGAGTGGCTTCGCCATGTAAAATGGACATTTACATCTTTCCATCACGTTGTTTTAAATTTATACATGGTTTTAAAAGTTGTATGTAAATCAACTAAGTGAACAAAAAAATCCCGAAGTAACATATTTTGACCAAGTTTTCAAATAAGAAGTAAATGATTAACATCTACATCTTTCAGCTTTTTCGAATCAAAATTTCAAAACCATTTTACAACTGAAAATGAGGAAGGACGTCAAGTATGGAGTTACAATGTAACAAGAACAATCCTATAGAAAGGAATTTAATATAACTGTCAGAAAGATAGATTTTCTGATTATCTCATCAAGAACATATTATACAAATTGCTCACATGTTAAATACCTCATTCGATTAGAAGAAACAAGTTATGCAATCGAGATCATCATCCAAGACAAAGATACAAAAAGAATACTCATAGGATCACCTTAAAGAATACAACTCAGCTCAAAGGATCAGTTTCAATAAACACATCAAATACTTGTTCAAGCATGATACACTAATTACAAAACAGAATTCCTGTAGAGTTCACAGTTTAATGCTAGTTTTCAAAAGTGCTAGTGATGGATTTCGAAAGCCCATATCAAGCTAAAAATAATGGAGTTCGAAAGGCAAAAGAAGCTAATCATATACAACATAGCCATAAATAAAGGCTCAATAACAGATGGTAGGAAGAATCATACAAGAATCTTCTCAAAACCTTTCAGAGAACATAATATTTGATGATGGCTGCAGCTTATACAAAAGTTTCCTCATACCACTTACACAATAAATGCAATAATTTTTCTCATCAAGGTCACAATGGAGGTATTTTTCTACAAGTAAATAGAAATGTTTTCAATAAACTCTATTTCATATCAGGTTACAATTTTGTTTTGAGGAAAATAGACTTTCAAAGAGGTTATAGTCATGTTTGAGACTTGTAATGTTGAAGCTTTTTGTATGGAACATACGCAAATAAATCTTAAACCAGGTGGAGCAACTATCATACAAAAATCTACAAAGAAAATTCAGATACAACAAAGTGAAATAGAACTTTGAATCTTACATTCATTAAAATTGATACAAAATGAGAGCAGATCTCGCACATTGAAATACGAGCTAGGATGTGTCAAGTACTCAAATTTTACCATCAATGACACCTAAACAAAGTTAGTTTCATGCTATAAATGGCATCATGTTGCAGGCATAAGTCACAAAGACCAGGATCAAGGAAATATAATCACGGTCGTTTAAAAGAAATAAACAAAAGAAACCCAGATAATCCTATGGAAAAGAATACAGAGAAAATATCCAAGAAAATATGGAGATTGATGGCATACAAATGGCTCTCAAATCAAGCTCAAAGCAGAAAACCCACAACAGAATAATATACATGAGGACAACACCTCCATCGTAAGAACAATGAAAGCTATAGAAGTGACAAATATCAAGAAAGAAACTCATTGTGTATAGAATGGTATTGCCAAGAACCTTGTTTTGAGTAAAATACATGAGCAAACACAATAACCATAGAGGATTTTTCAAGCTCATTTTATCAATGGCCAAGCACGAACAATACAAGGAAACCAAGAAACGCAAGTATTAGTGCTCGAAAGAAAACCGATATTTCAAATTTTACAAATGTTTTCCAAACAGAGTTGAAGAAATTCTCAAAGTTAAACTACAAAGTAAAAAATCACCCAGATAGTGTGATTACGACCACATATCTCATAAGAAACGAAGCCCAAGATTTGTAGCTATATCAAACACATGACACAATGGTCTTACATAAAATCTATAAAAAGAGAAAAAGAACCAAATGCAGATATTTCAGAGCCCACAAGGTGGATTTACATAAATAAAAATGAAGCTCGAACATATAACATGGACCATAAAGTAGAAAGATCACAGAGAACTTAAAACAATGTCAATGGCCAAATCCAAGCATGTTGATGCATGAAAACCTCATGAGACTGATTCTCATAATTTCTTCTTCACAAATAACTGAGCTCGAAGGTTATAATAGTGACGATGAGTATCAACCATCCCACTTAGAAAGCTCAAGAGTAGATAAAAGAAAACAAAGATGCAGATGTTTTAGTGTTCAGAAGATCAAAAAGTGAAACTTAATCAAGCTCAACACATCAACAATGGCATCAAAGAAAATTTTACTAGGGCTTCACCCATGAACCAAAGGAAAAAAAGAAAAATTAATGGGGCTACATTTTTTAGCTCATTCACCTCAATTATGGTTGAACCTAAGTCACCCAAAGTTAGTGATCAAACGATCCAAAATCGACAAGTACACAGATCGAGGGATGAAGATTGATCTCAAAAAATCAATGAAACCACCATGGTTAAGATGTCACCTACCCCATTAAATGTGAAGAGTGAAACCCTAACCGAGGGTCAGAAATCAACAGTGTAGGTTCATCAAGGACAAAGATCGATGGTCTACATTCAAAGACCTAACTCAAACTGAGTTAATAATGCCACTGACAAATTGCCAAGGGGTGAGTCATCGTCACGAAGGGGCAAGCCCATATCACATTAAAAATCATTGCAATCAACCTTATAAAGTTTTATATTCAACCGAATATTCTCATAATGTCGACCAAATCATATGCATACAATGATTTTTCCAAAAGTGGTCCAACGTCCTATATGCCAATCAAATTAAGTTGGGTTTGTGAATATAGTGATATGACTATATTCTAGTCAAATTAATCAAAATGGTCCCCTTTTAGCCATGATGACACGAAAAGGTAAATTATTATGATGCTATGCCATGGTCAAAGGGATTCAAATCCCCAAATAATCCAAGTTACTTTAATATCTTCAATGGCAAAAGGGAGCATAAGTGGCAATTTTTATGCAAAGATAGTGATTTGCTAATTCCAAAGGGTGGCCTCATAGACTGCAAAGAAGAGAGTTGATCATGTGCACATGGACAAGTGGTCCCCACAGTGGATGAATTATTTTACAAACATTGCAAGTATTGTAATTATTTTTTCCAGTCACGTGAGTATTTTTACATCCCTTCACAAAAGGACATAATAGACAAGAGGATGAATTTTCATGCACAAGGAAGGAAACTTGCTCATCAAGCAAGATTTATTACTAGCAAATTATTCACCCATTTTCTTAAAAATAGAACAATCAACTTTAGTTTTACTGAGATGTAACCAAAGGCTATCAATGCCTCTATATACTAGTTTGTTTTATTTTATTCATTTATTTATTATTAAATAAAGGATAAAAATAGGATACATGGGTGAGTACAGTTTTAGCCTATTTTTAGGAAGGGTGAGGTGAATTAATTTTTCTATATATTGTGTGCTTTAGCAAAGCACAAGGAGAGGACTTTTAGATACGGAGTGCTAAAGAAATTTTCTGCCGCTTTTTCCTTTAAATCAAGTACTTTCTTTCTAATTATTTGCAGTCTTGTATATGTTTCCATTAATCTTGTGAGTTTGAACTCCTTGGTTAATCATCTTACCCTACTTTTGCAAATTCAGTAATTTCTGCATGATATTAATGTGTATGTGTAACTTAGTAGTATTGTTGTGATTTTATCCTCAATACATCAAAGTGTTTACCCTTAATTATCTTCAGAAAACTATTGGCTTGTGCATCAAAAATCCTTTCTATATCAATTTTGCATGTACTCGAGTCAAAGACCTCATATAAATTTTGTGTATCACCTAAGTTAAAATATTTTTACAAAGTGTTTTTTTACCCTTAAACCCCGAAAAAATCAGTTTATGATACATCAATAAGGAACCAGCCTCGATACCAGAGACTCACCTCAAAATAGGTATACCCAAAGACCTCAAGTGTTTCCATTGTATCTACGAAAGAGAGAGATTCATTTTGAAAGCTTAGAAGACATGTAGCCATCTCTCTACAGATGCACTTTCAAGATATAACAATACTTATACCTTGTAAAAAACAATAAAACAATAAAATTATATAGGAAAACTCATCAAATATGTATTTGAAAACCACCTTGGTTGACCAAAATGTCATCATTAAAATCTGAAATTAAGGTAATCATAAGTTATTGTCTCAAATGGAATAAGGAATGTTAACTAATCTTAGGTATGTGATATCCATATATTATGGATTACACTCTAAATAGTTATTCTTATGTAAGTAACTTAGGCATTGTTTTATCATTCCTAATTTTTAGGTGAGGAAGTAATGTGAATAATCAATTACACTATCTCTTATGAGTTTTCTAAAGAAAAATGTGAAGCGGTATTGAGATGTTCTAGAAGATGGTACCTTAATGAATAAAGTAGATGATAGGATCATTTTTGGACAGGCTCGTGAACCATTTTCAAAATTTAAAATAATGGTGAGCTAGGAGGTGAAACCACATGGAACTTGGAAAACTTCTTCCCTCTTATTGTGTGGTATTTGTGACACCTTAGATGGTTTCCTTGAGTGGGCTCATATGCAACTAGTATGAAAAACTTGATAACCCTTTTAGAACAACATTTATGTTCTCTTGGATCACCCATCATTATTTTCCTTTAAATGTAGACCTTATGTTGTACATCCTCTTATGTGGACCCTTATAGGAAGGTTAGACGATGAGGCAAATGAATTTGATTTGGAAGCTACAATTTTCCGTGATTAATATTCTCCTAATTGAAAAATACACTTGACCTTGAACAATGTTAAATTTGATGACACACATTTCTAATAAAAAAATAAAGTAAAATAATATATTTCCTTTAAAGTGACCTTAATGTTGGACATACACTATGTCTGACCATGTATAGGTTTTAGACAATTATGTTGATAACAATTTCCTTTGAAGCTACAACTTTCTTTAACTAAATTACTCTAAATGAAAGAAAAACTTAGTACAGGACCAAGTTTGAATTGGTGGGACATGCTTGTTATGACCAACAACCACATGATATGACACGATACCCCATGAGTTCATATACCTATCTCTTCAAGTAACTTCTATGAGGAAATATAATTTTAGGAGAGGGGATGTAGTACCCAAATTTTCTAGCTTTGTTTTATCTCGCTCACTCTATACTCATATTGATTATTAGACATGGATTATGTTACATTTTTTATTATTTTATGAATTTTAATCATTCGTGGACATATATGATGGTTTGGGTGGATAACGAGACTTAGCTTTGACTTTTATGATAGTCCATTTAATTAGACATTTATGATACTAACAAATACGATGGAATTAATCTTATCCGATATCTCTAGATACATGGTTTTGTCGCACATCTTGATGTTATGGACTCTTCGATTATTTGATGTGATCATATGATAGCATGGATATATGTCGATTTATATGTACGAAATGGCTAACACATGGTGAATTTATGTGACATTATGCATGTTCTCATTTACAATTCAATATTGGTGATGTGTTAGCTTAGTTAGCATGTTTTGTATTTTTATGGATTTAATAAGTATTTGATTTACACATTTATTGAATAGATGCATTTAATGTTTGCATTGAGTGTGTAGATTTTAGGGCATAGGAGAACGTGGGTTCTAGGGGTGGCTACATAAATGTGCGTACATCCGGCAGGGGTTGAGTCGTGGACATGTTAGTTGTATGAAGCCTTATTAGTTGCATGTATTGTTTGGGAACCATTTTTACCCTTAGTTATGTAATGTTGTATATGTTGTAAAATTAATTGTCTTTAGGTTGTTTATTACCGTAAAAAAAAACTAGTTTAGGGGACCTAATGGTCCCCACTCTCATAGGAATGTATTTGTTATATGTTTTTTTACTTAAAATAGGATTGGGATTACATAATAACCCTTGAGTGGACCCCACATCCTTAAAATATGTGTCTAAAAGTGTCAAACCCGAAATTGGCTTATTTTTGGCTTTTTAGAGACTCCTTTGCATTTTGGGAGTTCTCTTAGCATAAAAAAAGCCCTTGGACCCTTCCTATTAGGTAGGGGGCTTAAATTCAAGGCCAAAATGGATTTTCCCTCCCATTTGGATTCTCTCTTATCACCATTCATGTAAGAATGGTTGGGGGTTGTGCATTGTGAAAGTTTGCAGGGTTTGTTTTACTTTCTTTTTGGGTAATTTGGGAGAGTAATTCTTAAATAAGACTTTACATTTGCTTCTTATAATTTTGGAATCTTCTTTTCTAAGGAAGAGATGGGTACAACATATAACCCCTAAATTATGACAAAAATTACTTGACTTATTTCAAACACTCCCTCGTGCGGGAGAAAGAGGACATTTTAGCATGTGATTAGTGCTTGGTATGATTTTTGAGTTGGAGCTCTTGCATGCACAAGGATTTGGAGAAACTAAGAGTTGGGAGAGATTTTTGGAGGTTGGATCTTTGATCCTTGTTGTGTTATTTTTGCACATAAATGGTAGGTTGCATATTGTTAAATGTATGTTCTTGTTTTACATGTGTTGCATACTTGCTTGTTCTTGTTCTTTTGATTTTTCTCCATCCATCATATGGCTTGATGGCTTTGGGAGTTTTGTTGGGGAAGAAGGAGGGATTTTCCTCTTAAGCCTCATGGCATGATGGGCAAGCCATTTTAGTTCTCTTTTATCCCCTTGTATGGTTTGAGGTGGGGAAAGTGGTTCAAATGGTTTGAACCCCTTCCCCATCATTGGAGAAGAAATGAAATGGATTTGTAAATCCTCCCAATAAGGAGGGATGATTGTTTTAAATGGATAAAGATGTTTTTGAAGATTTGTTAAGTGTGCATCATATTGTTGGAAAACACTCTATGACACTATTAGATGTCTCATCCACTCTTCCCCTTGTTGGGGATGAATATGGTTTTCTCTTTTTTAGTTTGGCTGGTATTTTTGTGTTTTAAGGTGTATGGGTTAGTCTTTATGTGATATGCTTTTGGTTACCTCTCTCCTTTTTGTTCACATTGGTGGAAGCTAGCTCTCTCTCCCATGAGCTTGAGGGAGGCTAGCATGTCCTGCGCAACCTTTGGAAGGCATGTAATGATGCCATTAGAATGGGTGGTAAATCAAGCATTTGTCTTTTTGCTGAAGACTATGTGGAGTACAAGACTTGAAGTCTAAAGCTAGAAGATGGTTGGAGAATTATTAATTACTTCGCATCTTGTTTTTCCCAATTTTTGGAGAATTCTATTTCCTTGATCTTATTTTTTTATTGAAGACTCATGATGTAATTTCTCCCTTATGAGTATTCGATTCCTTATGTATGTAAATCTTTTGCAAGCTTGTGTTGCTTCAAGTGGAGTTATCCCTCTCTATGTATGTAGCTTAAAGGTTGTATGCATTGGGGTTGAATTTTTTATTACTCTCCATAAGAGTAAATGTTCATGCGTTGGAGATTTTCCTCTCTCATTTTGTGTAGAAATCTCTCTTTGGTTGTATATTATTTGTAAATGGTTGTAGATATTATTCAAAATAATGTGTGGATATGTATATAAGTTTTGTGAAAATCATCCATATTTTAGAAAATGTTTTATTTCTACTTTAGATGGTTGTAAAATATTTCCTAATACTACTCTAAAAATGTAATGTAAACAAGTGGTAATTAGAAGAGTTAGGTTTTTCGATCCTTTTCTTGAGCAGGAATTTTTGTGTGTTGAAATAAATTTCTAATTATATCCTTTATGTATGTTACAAACTTTGGAAAATGAAGGATGCGAGTAACCTTCTATTTTGTAAAAGCATGTTAAAAAGTTTGGGTTAACAATGGAATATTACCTTATCTCGCATGTTTCGTAAGAAGATTAGATGACATCAATAGATGCTAAGGTCAAAAAAATTGTTCTTTTGTTCTATTTTTTACTTATGGTATTAAGTGAAATGCAACTATTTTTCCTTTTATAGTGATTATCCAAATTGTCTCATTTACATAAGTTATGTAAATAAGAGAAGGATTGTTTTAGTAAATGAAACACTAAAATTGATTGGTAGTAAAATTATTATTTTTTCTATGCATGTTATAATCTTGTTTTTCACAGTTTAGGAATGCAAATTAAATCATATATGGAATAATTATTATAGCTATAAAATTTAGAAATGTATGTGTAACTTATGTCTCATTCGAGGTAAAAGAGAACTTGGAATACATTGCTTTTTAAAATATATTTTCTTTATGAATCTGGTTTGGATGGAAGAAGGGAATATCTATCCTACCCAATTTTTACTTTAAGAAATATTTGAATACCTTGTTTTTACTTTAGTGAGTACTTTTGTTGGCATCCAAATTTGTTCTCCTTTTCAAGCTAAGTAGCATCAAAGATTTGGCACAGAGCTTAGAGATAGATAGATCATAATGTGTGTTGTTTTGTAGCCGGGGATGAGATCTAACTAGCCCTTTGTCACTCAGATTTGTGGAGAGATGGATAACACCTTCAAGAGGATTTGACCTATCCTCACTGCTTTAGGTCGTGCCTTTCAACTAGGGTGAGAGGACCCATAGTGTAACCTCTATTTGATGAAGGAGATGGAGATATCCTTCTTTTTCACAAATTTTATGAAGAAAACCTTGGGAAATTATGATCAATACTCCATAATTTAAATCTCAAGAGTTGTCACTTCTAAAATATGGAGATACTTTCAAAACAAGGCTAAGGTTACTGAAGACATTATGGAATCCTGATTTTTCTACATATTTTAGTAAATAGATTTTATTCCTTTGTTGATATACAAGGAAAACAAGGGTAGTTCAGGATGGATTCATGGTTTTTGAATAATTTTGGTGGGAGATTAAGTAGGATAAAGTTGATTATACCAGATATTTGAGAGACTTCACAACAATTGGAAAGCTAAATGATAGAAATCTTTAGAATAGCTAAGATATTCCTTCAACTAGAAGGTGTGCTTCAATGGAGGCCTAGATCCACATAGTTTCACAAAATATTTGAGAATCTAGCATGAAGGCTCGAGTTAAAAGACTCAATTAAACATCAAAGACCCCGGTTCCTCATGCCTAAGATACACTTGAAGGCTTACAGACAATCTTTATCAACAAATGACAGTGAAATGATTTTAAATTATTTATCTCATCACAAGATGAAGACTCTTCTTGAAACAAAATTACTAAAGCCACTAAACTATCACAGGATGAGATCCTGTGAGTCGGGGGATTTAAAAAAAGATTGCAATAGGAATAAGAAAACTACTTACAGATATTCTAAAACAAAGTAGACACAATTTGCTCCAAGATTGACACAAATTAAATCAAATTTGAGTAGATTCATTAGCAGGAAAAGTTTCTTTGAACAGTCTCAGAGATTTTCAATGGCTATACATCTGCTATGAACTTAACATGATAGAAAATCTAACCCGAAGAAATTAACCAAGTATCTAAGATTGGTCTCTCAGAAAACAGGCTCTCTAAAATTTTCTCTTAAGGATTCAACCCCTGACCATTTGCAAGAGTATTCTCATTGTATTTATACATTTCACTCGCTCACTCATCCAAATTTTCCCCCCAAGAAAGAATAATATTCAAGGGACCTTTACTTGTTACCAATTTTCCTCAAAAGGTGATGTTTAACTAGTTTGCAACAAAAAGATGCTAGTTGGACAAATCATGGATTGATCACATTTATCAGACCCTCAACTAATGACTAGGATGTCATGCCACAACTTTTTGATAGTCCTTCTAATCACTCTAATTCTATCATGTGATAAATCTACATTTTAATCATTCTCTCAAATCTCCATACAACTTGATCCGACAGTAATCCTTTTCGCTCTTGAGGTAACCTTTTTCTTCTTTTACACTCCGCAACCTTCATCTTTTCATCCTTTTCCCTCTCTTTCCTCTGTAATTTTTCCCTGCATCCATCTTCTCTGGTAATTCCTATTTTTTCAAGTGCCCAAGAAATTCCTACTTCAAAATATCGACCTTAACAATCCTTATAATCACAAATTAAGTTCTAAATCCATTCAATGGCACTTTCATACAAAAATGACAAGGAATTTGATAAAAAATAGTATGTATTCAAATCTCCAAGAGTCTTGGAGCAAAAATGGCATAAAAAAATGTTAAATGCATAACAACCATTGATTCTTACCCTTCTCTACTTTTTATTATAGCCGTCCATGTGTTTTAATGGCACATTTTGAGATGGTCCCAAAATAGGAGACCCCAAGAGGGCACAAGCTCACCACTTGTCTCGGTTTGGAAAATTTGTTTGAAAATCTTGAAGGACCAAAGAAAGGTGCCACGTGTCTAGGTTCTCGAGAAAATTTTCTTTGACGTTCAAAAGTCAAGCAAGGGCAGAGTAAGTAGAAGCCTCCGAGTGTCCTCTTGGTGCTTCTTCAAAATAAAATTTAGGGGTCGGTCCCCAAACAAGCACGGTCCCTCCACGTGTCCCGTGCCTTTGAATATTTGGTTGAACAGCTTTAAGTATAGAGCGGAGTTGCCGAAAGCCTCCATGTGTCCATGGTCGGCCAAAGCTACACGAGCCACAAGAAAAAAATTTCCACGTCTTTGAAAGGTAGCGAAAACATCCACGTGTCTCCCCTAGGTAACTCCAAGGTCAAACCAAAAGGCAAAATTTTAGATGAGCGCCAACCCTCCACGTGGACAAGCTTTGAGTTGAATCAGGCCTTAGAGTTTTCTAACTTCCCCACTAAGCCAAATCCAAATGGAAAGGGCGACGTTTCCTCGTATGCTAAGATATAAATTTGATCGAGAAAAAGCACACCCATCAAACCGTAAAATGTAGGAAAATCACCATTCGAGCCCGAAAATGAATCTTTCTTTCAAGACAGATAATTTGGAAATGATATAAGGCCCAAATATGATCTTCTGAACCTCATCCGATCACGTTTCCATAGATATTGGGACAAAAATGACAAGGAAAACAAAATGTGACTGTGGAAAAATTGAAGGAAGGGAGAAAACCTGATTTTATGCCCAAGTTACAGATCTTTCTCATGGAAAGAGGAATGGAAAACAAAACTCTAGATTTAAAGTGATCCTCAACCAAAAGAAGGGACTGATCATGGAAACCAAATGGAGGAAAAATTTTTCATGCATCAATACAGGGAGATAGAAAACACGACAGAACCCGCAAACTGAAGAATTTCAAGGACAAGTTGGGCTAGATCAAATTGAGAACCGACATTGGCTCTAACTCGGGGATGGGCACTCCCTGTGAGTTCCACAAGAACAAATAGTATACCAAGTGCCAAAAACAAACCATTGGGCAATGGAGTCAAAGAATAAGCTTGCAGAGTAGAACAATAATAACCAACTCCCCCAAGGACGAAACCGAGAAACCAACAAAATGGCCACCAAGGACTAGGAAAAAAAAAATAGAAAAACATTAAAGAAGAAAGAAACCAAAATAATATAAATTTTACAATGAAGTATACCTTGATTCTGAGAAATCAATGAAGGAAATGTTTCAAATTCCTACCATTAACAGTAATTCAAACAGCTTCCCCATGTAAGTCTTTTTAAGAAGAAGGTATTTTCACCAATTTGAATATCAATCGAATAAGGGCCCATCCACAATGGATCAAATTTACATATGTTGCCCTTATATTCATGCCTATTATCCCATAATAGCACAAGATCCCCAATGTTAAAAGTTCTTGGAATCACCTTCTTGTCAAATAACTTCTTTAAATTTTCTCTAAACTTTACATGCCGCTCATGGGATGCCGTTCTTTCTTCATCTAACTCAATAATCTGATTGATTCAAGCATCATATGGACTAAATTCTTGATCTTAAATTTGTTGAACAAACTAAATGAAAAAATAATTGCAAATGAAGGGGTATAAAAGCTTGTGTTCCATATACCAACTCAAATGGGATTTTACCAGTAGCTCTTTTGATAGTGATTCTTTCAACCCAAACAACAAACTTGATTTGCTCACCCCACTTCTTTTTGTTCAGATCCAAGGTTCTTCTAATGATCTTCAACAAGTTTTTGTTTTTGGACTCATCTTGTCCATTTCCTCTAGGATTGTAGTTAGAAGCATATGTCAAATTGATTCCATACTCCTTGCACATTGCCACCAAAGGTTTGGCTCTAAAACTCTTGGCATTATCAACAAAAATCTTATCCGGCACTCCAAATCTGCATATGATTTGATTCAATATGAAGTCCATGATAATTTGGTTTGTTGCTTTCTTGGTGGGGATTGCTTCCACCCACTTAGTGAAATAATCAGCGCTACAAGAGTCCATTTATGGCCATCTTTGAAGGATCAAAAATTTTTCCAATGAAATCTTTTCCCCACGTCTTAAATGGGGCTTCAATTGACACAGGATGTAAGGGAAGGGATCCTGAAGCATTCATTCTTCCTTAAAAATGCTGGCAACTTTCACATTTTCTCACCAATATAGTTGTATCTTTGAAGATAGTTGGCCACGAATAACTAACCCTCAATATTTTATGTGATGTAACTCTTCCAACAAAATGTCCCAAAAAAATCCTCCATGGATATCAACAATTACCTTTGGGGCTTCATCCTCAACAATGCATCTTAAGAGCACTCCCTCCAGGTTCTTCCAAGCTAACCCAAAATCAGTAATGACATATTTTTGAGAGGCTAACTTAAGAGCTCTTTTCTGATTTTTACTCAAATGTTCAAGGCAGCATAGATGTCTGAGATAAAATATTATATCTTTGTACCATTCGATCTTACCAACTTTTGAAGGACATCCACCCTTTCTCCTTCTACTTCATTCACCTCAATAGTTTGCAAGTTTCTCTTAGCCATAAGCTTAGCTAGGCCCAAACCTCTTATAAATTTCATGGTTTGGATATCCATGTCATATTCCTGCAACTTGTTTACCCATCTGTATCTTTTTCTTGAGACCTCCATCTTTGATAAGATATCTTTCACCATGGTGTGGGGAACATAAGAAACAACTTTAGAGCTCAAGATATAAGGTCATAAAACCTTTTTTTCTTTCACCAAGGAAAATGGTTGCTTCTCCATGATGGTGTACTTCAATCGAGCTCCTTAATGCCTTATTGAAAAGGCATTTGGTCTCTAAGCCCCTTCATCATCCTTCTCGCAACAAAACAACTACAATGGAGTTTTTTTGAAGCAAAATAAAACACTTGAAAAGGCTTCTTGTAATTTGGAGCTGCCCAAATAGGGGCATCCTTTAGTGATTCCTTGATACCATTGAAATCTTAAATGGAAGATTCTTCCCATTTGATAACTTGGTCTTTTCTCAAAGATGCTAGTAATGGGGATGGTCAACTCAGCAAAGTTAGACACAAATCTTTTGATAAAGTCTATTTATCCAAAGAAGGATTGAACTCCCTTCTTAGTTCTCAAAATTGGAACCTTGTTGATGGCTTCCACTCTCTTGGGATCAATCATGACCCCTTCCTTTGATACAATGTGACCAATAAGATTTTCCTTTTGCACTCTAAAATGGCACTTCTTGGGATTCAATGATATGCCATACTCTCTACACCTTAACAACATTCTCTCCAAGTGTTGTAAGTGATCATTTATTTTTATAGAAAACACAGTTACATCATCTTGATAAATAACAATGAAATAATTAATATAACCAACAAACAAGACATTTATTTCTATTTAGAAAGTTACTCCAACAATACTTAAGCCAAAAGGCATCTTGACATAGACATAAGTTCCCAAGGAGTGGTAAATGTAGTCTTTATTCTTTCAATCCTTCACAACAACATGATTATAGCCGAGAAACCATCCAAGTGGATAAAAATTTAGAACCAATTACCAATTGTAGCATATTCTCCATGTTTGGTAGAGGGTAATTATCTTTCAATGATGCTTTATTCAAGTTCCTAAAGTCTATGCACAGCCTTATATCACCATTATTTTTTATGACAGATACTAAATTTGTAACCCAAGATGAGTACCTTGTGGTCTGAATAATCCCTCCATCCATCAACTTCTTCAATTCTTCTTGCATCTTCAAAGAAAGGAGCAGATTGATAGGCCTCTATTTTCACCTTAAAGGCTTGGCATTAGATTTAAGAGAAATTTCATGTTGGAACAAATCTTCCCGTATGCCTTTAACTCGTAGTAAGACCAAGCTAGGAAGTCTTGATATTTCTTCAACTATTGAACATACGATTATTTCTCTTCCTTTCTCAAATTACTTCCTAACAAGATTTTACGTGGTTTTTCCTTTGTTCCTAGGTCATGCTCTTCTACATCTCTTGAAATTTACATACTTTTGTTAATAATGCAATCAGCATTATCAAAGTTTGATTCAAGTGCCACCAAACCTCTGGGAATCATGTTTTTCTTCACCGGATGATGTTTTTGCCAAATAAACTTTCCTTTCCTTCAAAGAGACACACCATTGGTTCCCATTCTTTATTTTTGTCAAAAAAATCACCTTGGTTCTACAAAACCATTTCACTGGGCTTCATCATAAAACACTTTCCAATTTTTAACATTGTCAAGGATAGATGGCCTTGCTAGTATTTCAACATCATACTCACAAAATGGAGATATGGTATAATTTTCAAATCTAGATCCTAGCACTACTAACTTTTCTGCAACAAAATTAAACTTTCTATCATGGTGCATGATATTAAATGAGTCAAACATTTAAATCAAATTCAAGACTACATGCTTGTATTGTTTCATTCTATAATTTTTAGTAGCATACAAAGTTTCTAATCTGCTTGACAATCAGTTATGAATCTCATTTGAAAATGATATCCTTTACACCATTCTCAAACCCAATAATAGTGCTTCATATTCAATAATGTTATTAGTGAATTCAAAGTTGATTTTGAAAAAAATAAAAATTCTTCATGGCCTAAAGAAATTAGAACAATACAAGAAACATTTCCAAACTTGGAACAAGGTCCATTGAATAACAAGGTCCAAGGAAAATCTACTTGTTCAAGAAATTTACATTGATCAATATTGTGCTCTTTTCCATCAAAAAAATCTAAAAAGTTATCAACATCTACATCAACATAAAACACTTCATAAGAAGCATTATTGGGATCTTTAACGAGGTGTAACATCTTCTTCTCTCTATATAGCTTTACAAGGCTGCCTTCAATTGGAATGGTGGAAAAATACATATCCATCTGAACACTTCCACCAACACTTACAGACCACTTTCTTGATAATAACATGCCCTATTTGGAAGGGAAATCAATAATAAGAACATCAAGTTTCAATTTCTTACCTGGATAAGTTGCAAGTTGTACCACCAAACCTTTTACACATCCTATAAGTGGAACATCTCTAGAATCCATCAGTAGTACACTTTCCATAAGCTATTGTCATTTTAATGTTCAATTCATTCATGACCTCTAGAGGCATAACATTGCATGATGCTCCAAAGTCAAACATACAATTTTGCAACAATCTTTCCTTAATAATAAGCATTGTAAAAAATGAATCGACATTTAATTAAGACTCAACCAAAGATGTTCCCAAGTAAACTTCAAGTGGTTCACCCATCTCCTCCAATGCTGGTGGTTTTTCTAGGTCTGCAATGATTGGACAAGGAGTGTTTACATTATTTATATTTCTTCCTTGGGTACTCCTATCTTCTTCCAATCTAAAATACTAAAATCCCTCTTCTTGTGCTCAGGAATCCTAAGCAGTTTGACAATTGGGACAAAAATCTTGATCTAACTCAAGACTTGGGAAATGTAATAAGAAATGTATTTGGTCAAAGTAGTATTCAGAGAAAGATTGACAAAGTCATCGGATGGCACAAGATTATTCACATTTTGGGCATGGGTGGGAACACCAGTTCTACTTGAGACAACAAGGCCTTTGTCAGATTCATCTTTCTTTGGAGTTTCTTTTGGGACATTTGTGAGAACTGGGGTTTTTGTTTGGCTTGAGGCCCTACCCCTTTGACAGCTTTACTTCTTGTGTTATACTCTTTTTCTTGGCCACAACAACATTCATTAACATTTGTCTATTCTCTTCTGATGGGATTCCTCCATCATACTTCTTAATCATTAGAGCTCTTAGGTACTCAAAATCATTATTAGGAAGTTCAAAATCTTGTACCATATCTATTTCTAAAGTATGAGAGGGAGGAAGAAGAGGTACTTGGTGAATGCAATCCCAAAAACTTGTAGTAGTTCTTGCACTTATTACTTCAGTTGAAGTTTCTCCTTATTGTGAGCTCATACAAAATCCACCATGCATGCATCATCATTAGTGTTATCATCATCATCTGCTTCTTCAACTTGTTGATCTACTTCACATGGATGGGGGGTAAGAAACATTTGTCACACCAATCAATTTCATTTATCTCTTCAACAAACAACTCTGGCATTTAGAGGATCAAGCACTACTCTATTTTCCCTAGCTTGGGGTTTTCTAGCTCCCATGGGTCCTTTACCTCTGTCATCAAATCTCTAATCATTTCTTGGATGATTTACAAATCTATCTTATCCTTGTTTCCTATGCTGACCTTGAGAACCTTGTCCAATTCCTTTCTCTACCATGGCTAGCTTGTAAGAGATTTCTTTGATAGCTCGACCAAAGTCTTTACAACTTCCTCAATATCCACAACCTTACTTGATTGAGACTTCTCTAGGTTGATTGGTTTAACACCCTCCCTCTTAGGAGGTTTCCCAACTTCTTTAATGTTTTTCTCAATTTGCAGAGCCATGGTAAAGGCCTGCCTCAAAGTTCCGGGTTATTATCCCTTAGATAGTAAGAAACTTTTTTTCAAATGCATTTGAATAATTTATTAGACATGATTCATCGCATGGCCTCAAATTAACAAGAAGTCTTCTTAATGTTTTGTTAAATCTTGTATTAAAATCATGCACCGATTCATTGTGATTATTTTTTATATTTTCAAATTATGATAAAAGAAACCTAAGGTCCTGCTTTTATCTCCATATTGCAATCTCAAAGCATTCTTCATCTCTCGTTTAAGAATCAATGGAATTATCTAGCAAAGATTTATATCACCCTTGCATATTCTTCTAGAGTAAAGATAAAAAATTTAATGTACACATCCTTGAATTCTATTTCAAATTCCTTCATCATATTGACAAAGAGCATCAAATGTTGATCACTAGTGATTGCATTATTTCCTTGAAACTTAGGCAATCTATTTCTTACATCTTGTGGCACAACATTTGGATAGCCAACCATACCTCTAAAATTGATGGGACCAAAAGGATTAACAATAAGTGGAGATCCAGGTGGAGTCTGAGCCATAGTATTTTGAGGAGGTGACCTTGGAGGAGATGCAAACTGATGAGGAGTGAGAGGTCTGTGTGGTACAGGGATGCAATTCTCATAATGACTACCCTCTAAAGGCTTTATTTCTTGGAAAAATCTATCAGATTTGGAAAATATAGGGGCAGATTGAGAAGAAAATTTTTCAAATACAAATGAAGGCCCCTCTCCAGATGGAGAATTTAATTCAACAAAGAGACTACCTGATTCAGATTCACTTGAGGAAGTATTGCAATCTTCAATCACAGGCTGATTAGTTTCACCAATGGAGATCTCTTTTCTTGATGCTTGATCTCCAACAACCTTCCAAATTATTCTTCCTTTTGAATTAGACTTTCCCAACTCTGGGAACAACCTTCTACTAGGTTCCTTAGCGAAGAAATATCTTCTTCCTTCCAACTTTGCACAGATTAATGACAAATCTTACTTGATATATGTTAAGACACTAGTATTTATTAAGAATTTAAACAACATAGAGTCGCCATTAAGGATTTTCACCTTAGCTTGTGCAAATGCACTATGAAAGATCTATCAAATGTCTTTCAATACAATATTCATGAAAATATTATAAGATATGCTCTTATTCTACCCAAATTTGTCAATGATTAAACAAACTTTAGTGCAATAATTGTATAAGCTGGAAATATTACACTCAACACTTATAACTTTGAAAATTCTTACAGATCGACCAAATAATGATATTTCAATAATGTATTTGCACTTAGCTCATGTAGTAAACATTACCAGGGTCTATATGTTTTTTATGGTGTTTAAACTTTGCACACCACTTCATTTCCCGGTAGAGCGGCACCACAGTGTTGGTATCCAAATTTGTTCTCCTTTTCAAGATAAGTAGCATCATAGATTTGGCACTTGGAGCTTAGAGATAGATAGATCATAATGTGTGTCATTTTATAGTGGGGATGAGATCTAACTAACCCTTTGTCACTCAGATTTATGGAGAGATGGATAGCACCTTCAAGAGGATTTGACCTATCCTCATTGCTTTAGGCCATGCCTTTCAACTAGGGTGAGAGGACCCATAGTGTAACCTCTATTTGATGAAGGAGATGGAGATATCCTTCTTTACACAAATTTTATGAAGAAAACCTTGGAAAAGTATGATCAATACTCCATAATTTAACTCTCAAGAGTTGTCACTTCTAAAAGATGGAGATACTTTCAAAACAAGGCTAAGGTTACTAAAGACATTATGGAATCTTGATTGTTCTGCATATTTTAGTAAATAGATTTTGTTCCTTTGTTGATATACAAGGAAAACAAGGGTAGTTTAGGATGGATTCATGGTTTTTGAATAATTTTGGTGGGAGATGAAGCAGATAAAGTTGATTACACCAGATATTCCAGAGACTTCACAACAATTGGAAAGCTAAATGACAGAAAGCTTTGAAATAGCTAAGATATTCCTTCAACTAGAAGGTGTGCTTCAATGGAGGCCCAAATCCACACGGTTTCACACAATCTTTGAGAATATAGCATGAAGGCTCGAGTTAAAAGACTCAATTAAACATCAAATACCCTTGGTTCCTCATGCCTAAGATACACTCGAAGGCTTACAAACAATCTTTATCAACAAATGAAAGTGAAATGATTTTAAATTATTTATCTCATTACAAGATGAGGACTCTTCTTGAAAAAAATTACTAATGCCACTAAACTATCACAGGATGAGATCTTGTGTGGTTCGGGGGGACTTTAACAAAATATTGCAATAGGAATAAGAAAAACTACTTGCAGATATTCTAAAACAAAGTAGACACAATTTGCTCCAAGATTGACACAAATTAAATCAAATTTGAGTAGATTCATTAGCAGGAAAAGTTTCTTTGAATAGTCTCAGAGATTTTCAATGGCTATACATCTGCTATGAACTTAACATGATAGAAAATCTAACCCAGAAGAAATTAACCATGTATCTTAGATTGGTCTCTCAGAAAACGGGCTCTCTTAAATTTTTCTTAAGGATTCAACCCCGACCATTTACAAGATTATTCCTCCAAATTTCTTAAGAGAGCCCTCGTAAATGGTCGGGGGTTGATTTCACTCACTCACTCATCCAAATTTCCCCCCAATAAAGAATAATATTCAAGGGACATTTGCTTGTTACTAATTTTCCTCAGAAAGTGACGTTTAACAAATTTACAACAAAAAGTTTCCAGTTGGACAAATCATGGAATGATCATGTTTCTCAGACCATCTACTAATGACTAGGATGCCATGCCACAACTTTTGGAAGTCCTTTAATCATTCTTAGTCTGTCATGTGAGAAATCCCCATTTTACTCATTCTCCAGAATCTTTGTATAGCTGAATTTGATAGGTAATCCTTTTCACTCTCGAGGCAAAAAAAAATTTTCATCTTTTGCACCTATAACCTTCATCATTTCATCCTTTTCCCTCTCTTTCCTCTACAATTCTGCCCCACTTCTATCTTTTTGGTAATTCCCATTTTTGTAAGTGCCTCGTGCAATTTCGATTTCAAAATATTGACCTTAAAAATCCTTAGACTCACAAATTAAGTTCTTAATCCAAACAATGGTGATTTATAGAAAAAGACAAGTAATTTCATCAAAAATGATGAAAAATTGTGTATTCACATCTCCGTGAGTCTTGGGAAAAAATGGTAGAAAAAGAGGTGAAATGCACAACAACTATTGATTCTGGCCCTTCTTTACTTTATATTATAGCCATCCACATTTTTCAATGGCACATATTGGATGGTTTCAAAAGTGGAGACCCCAAGCATGCACGGCTCACCACCTGTCTCGACCCGTAAGATTTGTTTGAAAATGTTGAAGGACCAACGAAGGCGCCATATGTCTAGTGGTCCGAGAAAATTTTTTTGGTCATTCAAAGTCCAAGCAAGGGAAGAGTAAGCGGAAGCCTCCAAGTGTCCTCCTAGCACTTCTTAAAAATAAAATTTAGGGGTTGGTCCTCAAATAGGTGCGGTCCCTCCACACGTCCTAGACCTTAGAAAATTTCTTTGAAAAGTTTGAGTATAGAGAGGAGCCGGAGGAATCGTCCACGTGTCCATGGTCTGCTAAAGCTACAAAGGCCGTATGAAAAATTGTTTAAGTCTAGGCAAGGCAACAAAAACCTCCACGTGTCTCCTCGGTGCAACTCCAAGGTCAAACAAAAGGTGAAATTTTAGATGATTACCGCCCTCCACATGGACAATCTTTGAGTTGAATCATGCCTTAGAGTTTTCAAAGTGCCCCGCTAAGCCGCATCCAATTGGAAAGGGCTACATTTCATTAGATGCTTAAGATATAAATTTGGCCAAGAAAAACACACCCATCAAAGCGAAAAATGCAGAAAATAACCATTTGAGCTTGAAAATGAATCTTTCTTTCAAGATAGAGAATTTGGAAATGATATAAGGCCCAAATATGATCTTCCAGCCACATCCAATCATGTTTCCATAGATATTGGGACAAAAATGATAGGGAAAACAAAATGTGACTACGGAAAAATGGAAGGAAGGAGAAAACCCGATTTTATGCCCAAGTTACAGATCTTTCTCATGGACAGAGGAATGGAAAACAAAAATCTAGATTTAAAGTGATCCTCAACCAAAGGAAGGGATTGATCATGGCAACCAAATGGAGGATAGAGTTTTCATGCATCAATACGGGAGATAGAAAACACGACAGAGCCCGCAAAATAAAGAATTTCAAGGACAAACGGGTGAGATCGAATTGAGCACTAACACTTTGGAAAGAACATCGAGATTTTTATGATTTTTTTTTTTCATATTGTTCTCTTCTATCATCCTTTCCTTAAAATTTAGACTAGGAAACTAAATCAATACTTGAAAATTATAGATTATATATATTTATATTTATATATTTTTAATAGATGTACACATATATTATATAGCCATATATCCCTTTTTCATGTGCATATTTTAAAACTTGGTTAACTCATGACTATGGGATAATACTAGAAAATCACTTTACAAAACCATGGAACTAGATGCATATTAAAATAATCTCATCTTTTTATTAAGAAAACAAAAGATTATTAAATATAATGGGTAGGGTCAAATCGGATATGAATCTTTATGTAATAAAACAAATAAAAATATTAGGGTAGGACCATGAAATTCAATGGCCCACCCGACCATTCCCCTATGAGCAGCCTCCCCTACCCACATACCCCATGTTTCCCCATAGTCATGACTAGCTTCGTTAACAACCCCTTCACTCCCCCACAGTGGCACCTTTGTCCACACCCCCACTGTGCACCAATTCCCTCCCCGCAAACCATGGTCACCACCTTCTCTCCATAGAAGACTCCCCCCCTCCTTTTTTACAAGCTGTATCCCTTCAAAACACAAAAAAAAAGTAACAAAAAGTGAAACAACTAATCCATGGCCATTCATATATATAAATATCTAGGGATTTTTACCTAGTTCTCACAAAAGATTAAAAAAAGATAATCTAGGGATAAAACTATTGAACAAAGGAGAAGAAGAAAACTTGTTTTCCTCCATTCAAATGTTATGGATCCTTAAAAAAAGAAAAAAAAAACATAAATGAAAAACCTCCATGGATTTTCCCCCATTCATCTTCCTTCCTATATTAAACATGTGTAAATGGGAGATGAAAAACAACTAAGACCACAGGTAAAGGAAAAAATAAGAATACTAAAAGAAAATAAGATAGGGTTTTGGAAATACCTAAAATCTACGGTCTTATAACCATTAAATCCAATGGATGCTATAAAGCCCTCATACTTTAGTAAGTGATGGGTTTAAAATAATTCTGTGGGGAGGAATGTGGTGGGATTAATTAAAATAGGTTTGGATGAACTAAAGTATTGGGGGTTCCTAGAAATTGTGTGAAAGTCATTAAAAAGGGGATGTGGTGAATTTATTTAAATGGATAAATTAAAAAATTAAAAAAATTATTAAGGTGGGTACCCTTGAGACTTAGACTTTAGTCAAGTGATAAATTATGGGAAATAATTTTGTAATTGTGGTGAACTTTAAACATTGCAGAAATAAATAAGAAACGTTTAAAATAGGTGTTTTGATTTGAATTGTAAGTGGGAAATACACCTTTACCTCCGGGTTTGAATAAATTAATTAAATAAAAAAATTCGCCAAGGCTACACCCTAACCCACCAATATTAAGATGAATAAGTTAGACAAATTTTAAAAGTGTTATAATAATAATAATAATAATAATAAAAAGGACTTAAATTTTGGTTGTTCTAAGATGTATTTTTAGTGAGTTTAAATTGTGGGGCATTAGATTTGGTATCATATCTTGGGTTCCAACACCGCCACACTTGGAATGATCAGGTTTAGATAATAAGTCTGGTTATGTTGTTTTCCCATTTAGTGAAAAGGTTTACGCTAAAACTTATTAACTTCCCTCCTTTGTTGTTTTAAATATTGTTGTAATAAGGATTTGGATAGTGTGCATCTAACACGACCAATTTAGACCATTTTCCTTACACTTAAGATGTGATTTTTCTATTAAATACCCGCATAAGTGGGTGCTTTTGAGAAATGGAACAATTGGGGTGATTGGAATGCAAGATTTTTCAAAATTGTCTTTGCTAAAACACTTTGAAAATGTTAGAAAAAGTCACACCAAATTACCATGCAAAATGGCTTGGTGGATTCCATAGTGGAGATCATTTCGGATGATCATGTTCTCTAGTGACATGGGAAGTCATAGTAGGTTTTAAATGCAATTTATAAGACCATTTGATCATTTAGTTGATTTCATTTTGAACCCAGGTTTATCACATTGCTTTGCATGGGACAACAACTAAAATCTAACCCTTCTAACCTTTAGTATTTTTACATTTCAATTGGTAGGAACAATTCATTTTGTGAAAATAGATTTGGGAGCTAGTTTTCCAATCGTATTTAGGAGACCTCTAGTTGTTCTAAAGCACAAACAAAAACTATTCAATCACAATAAGTAGCTTCAGAAAAGAGATCATAACTGGAGTTCTGGTTATTAGGATTACATTTGGTAAGATACATTGTATTCCCTTTATATAGGAGAATTGATGATAGCTAATAGAACATGTTTTTGAGTTATGAATCTTTGTTTTCAAGACCCATTTCATAGCCAATTTCACTAAAAATTTGTTGAAATCCAATAACATAACTTAAATAATTGGCTCCTAGAAAGTGTTTCAGTTCAAGATTCATCCACCCTTTATGAATTTCATGTCCATTTTCACTCCCTATCTAAAAAATAATTGGCTGGAAGTATTCGTTTTACCATTAGGGTATTGGGTACTTGTTTGGTAGGCCCTTTTTGTAGCCATTTTGCTAGATCGTAGAACAAATGAAATGGGTCTTAGTGAACTTTTTTCTTCTTAAAACACCTTTGGAGGGTGAAATCTCTTATAATATAATTATTTTAATGTTTTATGTGTGTTCTAGGTTAAATAATACAACCTTGCCAAATTTTCTTCTCGAGACATTTTTGAGTGATATTTGTTTTGGTATTCTTGGTCTTTTGGTCACCATAACAAGTTTACTTGTTAATTTTGAAAATAATTTGTGTTTGATATAAGAGTGTATAATTGTTTCCTCTATCTAATGAATATGTTTAAGTTGTTTGGATATTGGGTTCCTTTATGAGTAATCCGTAGTTTCTTGGGAAACTCAACCGCAATGTTATGGGCACCCCATTTGTACCTAAAAACCCTTTTGGTATGGACTTAAAATAAATAATTGTACCTTGCATAGAACCACATAAAAATATAAAATGGTCTTCCACATCTTTAAATTTAATTATTGTGAATAGGTATAATTCCTACCCTTTTTGTTTTGTTACTAATCTCAAATCTTATAACCATCTTTATAATGAAATCTACTAAACAACCTTATAAACTTGTTTCTCTTTTTAAGGTGTAATTCTAATTTTAACATACTTGGATGAAATTTTTTTGTTAATGTAAGATCCTTTAACATGTATCTAAACATTATCCGGTAAAAGGAAACTATTTTTAGTGTATCATTTTAATATGATGGTGTTACTTGAAGTGATATTTCATAGCTAGTTTATCCTCTTCATGTAAACTTAGAATGCATTGTCCTATTAGAAAGCAAATCCAATTCTCATCAAATACCTCAGTATAATGTTTGTATTTAACTTTGGTAATGTTTTAGTTATTTCAATCCTTCTTTAGATCGATAAACCTATTTTTATATTATAACCACTTACTAAGTTTTGTTGCAAAGTAACTAAGTTAAAACGTGTTACCTTAGTAAGTGCACTTGTGATTATAAACCTCCTTCAATTGATTAAAATGTTCCTAAATAATCATATTTATAATGCTAAGACTCATGTGTAGAAAACATGGAATCACCCTCTCTTTATAACCTTAATTCGTGGATCTAGAAGAACATGGATTTCGTGAAGATAATAACAATCTCTCACTCTCTCACTCTCTTTCTCTCTCTCTCGAAAATAAAATAAAATAAATTAGTGTCAATTTCTCTCTGGTTTGGGTGTTATGGTTTACTAATGATGGTTTTGTAATAATGTTTTAAAAAATGACTCGTAACCCATACATACATACATACATACATACATACATACATATATGTACATACATACATATGTATATATATATATATATATATATATATATATATATATATATATATATATATATATACATCTATGTACTTATACCTATAAATAAAATAAAATCATGAAATTATATGGGAAAACTCATCATATATGTATTTGAAAAGTTATAGGTATTATATATATATATATATATATATATATATATATATATATACCTATAACTACATCTATTGTTTTTATACCTTATAAAAAATGTGAATAATCAATAAAATCATGAAATTATATGGGAAAACTCATCATATATGTATTTTTTGAAAACCATTTTCAATATTTAAAATAATGTTGAGCTTGGTTGACCAAAATGCCTTCCTCTTATTGTGTTATCATTAGGTTCTAAAATTAAGGTAATCATACCCATCATTATTTTTCTTTAAATGTTATTATGAATCAAATGGTTAAATGATGCGACACAAAATTAATATTCCACATGATACACTTGACAACCACATTGTGAGGTCATATCCCTATCTCTTCACTGTTTTAGACTTCCAGGAGGAATTTTAATTTTAGGAAAGGGTTTGAATTAGTGATACATTTTTGTTGTGACAAAAACCACATGCCCACATTTTCATATCCCTATTTCTTCACCCGTGACTTTTAATTTTAGGAAGGGCATGAGCTTTAGTTTCTTTTAGGAAAGGGGCATGATACTCTACTCTTTCTCTATAATCATATTTGATGATTATACATGGATTATGTCACATTTTTGATATTATATTGTGAATTTTTTTCATTCGTGGACATGTATGATGGTTTGGGTGTGTATTACAAACTTATCTTTGACTAGTATGATGGTCCATTTCATGAGATGTTTTGGATACTAACATGTACAATGTCATTGAGATTATATGATATATGTTGATACGTGGTATTGTCACACATATTGATGTTTTGGAATATTTGATTATTTGATATGATCATATGATAATATGGATATATGTCGATTTATATGTATGGAAATGGCTAACACATGGTGAATTTATGTTTTCATTTATGATTCCATATTGGTGATGTTTTATCTTAGTTAGCATGTTTTGTATTTTTATGGATTTATTGAGTAGTTAATTTACACCTTTATTGGACAGATGTGTTTGATGTTTGCATTGAGTGTGTACATTGCAAGGAACAAAAGAACGTGGATTTCAGGGAAGCTATATGAATGTGCACAAGTGGCCAATGGGGTTGAGTCCTAGCCATGTTATTTGTATGAAGTCTTATTGGATGCATGTATTTTTGGTCATTATGAGTGACCCTTAGTTTTGTAAAGTTGTATATATTGTAAAATTATTTGTGTTTGGATTGTTTATTATTGTTAAAAAAACTAGGTGGGGGCCTAATGGTCCCCAATTGAATTAGGAATGTATTTGTTATGTGTTTTTTAATTAAAAGAGGATTGGTATAACATAATCACCCTTCAAAGGGTCCCACATCATCAACATATGTGTATAATAGTGACAAACCCGAAATTGGGTTATTTTTTCCATTTTTAGAGACTTTTTTTTTTTGGGAGTTCTCTTAGCATAAAATAAGCCCTTGGACCCTAGCTATTAGGTATGGGGGATTAATTTCAAGTCCAAAAGGGAGTTTCCATCTCATTTGGATTCTCTCTTGTCGGCATTTATGTAAGAATGGTTCAGGGGGTTATGTATTGTAGAAAACTTCCATGGGTTGCTTTTACTTTATTTTTGAGTAGTTTGGGGGTGTACTACTTAAATAAGACTTTATTTTTGTTTATTTTTGTTTTTGGAATATTGTTTTAGAGGGAAGATATGGGTGACACACGACACCCCTCATTTGTCAGGAAAATTACTTGAATTTCTTCAAATACTCCCAAAATTTACCCTCAAGGTAATTTTGATAACATGCATTAAATTCTCAAGTCCTGTGGCAAATAGTTATGTATTGTGAAAACTTCCATGGGTTCGCTTTTACTTTATTTTTTGGTAGTTTGGGGGTGTAATGCTTAAATAAGACTTTATCTTTGTTTATTTTTGTTTTTGGAATATTGTTTTAGAGGGAAGATATGGGTGACACATGACACCCCCTCATTTGTGAGGAAAATTACTTGAATTTCTTCCAATACTCTCCTCATGGGGAGAAAGAGGAAATTTTGGCTTGTGATTAGTGTTTGCTATGCTTTGGAGTTGGAGCTCTTGCTTGACAAGGATTTGGAGAAACTTAGAGTTTGGAGAGATTTTTGGAGGTAGGATCTTTGATCCTTGTTGTGTTATTTTTGCACATAAATGGTAGGTTGCATATTGTTAAATGTATGTTCTTGTTTTACATGTGTTGCATGCTTGTGTTTAATTTTTATTTTGATTGTTTCTACATCCATCATATGGACTAATGGATTTGGGAGTTTTGTTGGGGAAGAGGGAGGGATTTTACCTCTTAAACCTCATGTCTTAATGGACAAGCTATGTTGGTTCTCTTTTATCACCTCATACGGTTTAAGGTGGGAAAGTGGTTCAAATATTTTAAACCCCCTTCCCCATCCTTGGAGAGGAAACCCAATGCATTTGAAAATCGTCCCAAGGAGGAATTTAGGTGAATGGGAGGAGTAATAAGGAGGGATGATTGTTTTTGAGGGATAAGGAGGTTTTTGAAGATTTTGTAAGTGTGCATCCTATGGTTGGACCACACTCTATGGCACTATTGTATGTCTCATGCTTTTCCCCTTGTTGAGGATTATTATAGTTTTCTCCTTTTATTTGTATGGAATTTTTATGTTTTGAGGTGTATGGGTTAGTTTTTATGTCATATGCTTGTGGTTACCTCTCCCTTTTGTTATGCACATTGGTGGAAGCTAGCTCTCTCTCCCATAGGCTTGTGGGAGGCTAACATGTCTTCCAAATTTTGGAAAAGAATGTATTGATGCTTATAGGTTGGGTGGTAAATCGTTCTTTTCTCTTTTCTCGAAGAATATGTGGAGTACAAGACTTTAAGTATAAAGCTTGAAGATGATTGGAGAATTCTCGATTAATGGCATTTTGTTTTTCCAATTTTGGGAGAGTTCTATTTCCTTGATATTATTTGGTTATTGAAGAATAATGTTATAATGGGTAGATTCAAATTGTCTATGCATCTTTATTTAATAAAAACAAAAATATATTAGGGACGAGTTGGGACAGTGGCGGCCTTCCCGACCCTTCCGCCTATGAGCAACCTCCCTACCCCGTAGCCCTTATTTCCCCATAGCCTTGGCCAAAACCATTAACACCCCCTCTACTCCCACACATTGGCACATTTTTCCATGCCCTCTGTTCACAACAAACTCCCCTTGCCATTCTACATAGGTCGCATCCCTTCATAACTCAAAAAAGTAAATAAATAACCAAACAAGGAACAACCAACCCATGACCATTGATATATATATATATCTAGGGATTTTTACCGATTCTCAACAAAGATTAAAAAAGAGAAAAGAAAAGAAGAAAATTTGTTTTCCTTCATTCAAAATGTTATGGATCCCTTAAAAAACAAACAAAAACACAACCTCCATGGATTTTCCCCCATTCACCTTCCTTCCTCCATTAAACATGTGTAAATGAGAGATGAAAAACAACCAAGACTATAGGTAAATGAAAATATAAGAATACTAAAAGAAAATAAGTTATGGTTTTGGAAATATTAAATCCAATGGTTGATATTAAGCCCTCATACTTTAGTAAGTGATGGGTTTAAAATAATTCGGTGGGGAGGAATGTGTTGGGATATATAAAAGAGGTTGGATGAACTAAAGCATTTGGGTGCCTAGAAATGGGTAGGAAATCATTAAAAGGGGGTGTGATTAATTTTTTAAATGGAATTTTTTTAAAAAATTAAAATTATTAAGGTGGGTACCCTTGAGGATTAGACTTTAGTGAAGTAATAAATTATGGGAAATAATTTTGTAATTGTGGTGACCTTTAATCATTTTGAAAATAACTAAGAAAGTTTTAGAATATCTGTTTTGATTTGAATTCTAAGTGGGAAATAGATCTTTACGTCGGGGTTTGAATGAATGAATTAAATAAAATTATTTCTAACCAAGGCTACACCCTAACCTGCAAATGTTAAGATGAATAAATAAGACAAATTTTAAAATGTTATAATAATAATAAATAAAAAATAAAAAATTGGATTTAAATTTTGGTTGTTCTAAGATGTATTTTTAGTGAGTTTAAATTGTCCGGCATTACATTAATGCAAAAACACATGAACTAGAAATGACACATCTTGTGCATGATATTATAGAAGATATTTTACATAAATCTAATCCTAGAAATGTGTACATGGAGTTGTGATGATTGTTAACCAAAAATGTAAATATGATCAAATTACATTCTCATAAATATTCAAAATATTTTAGATAAGCTGGAGGAGTAGACAATTTTCTCATAGAAAAATTTGTATGAATGAATTTTGACTTTCTTAATAATAGTTTTCTTGTTGCATCTTCTTAACTTTCATGTGTTCGATTTGCGGGTTGGGACTCTACATGCATATCTATAATAATTGAACCTAACTTATATTATAAATGAAAATACATAAAGAACCTAAATTAAGGTTATGCAATACCCACAAATTTTGTGCATGAAACCCAATAAAAACAAAGGTTATACAGGGAAAATTATGGAACAATTATTTTTTTGTTAAAGGAACAAAAGATACTATAAGGTTAACCTAAGGTTTAAAAATTTCATCGTAAAATAAACAAATAAAGAATGAATTTAATCTATAATTCGGTTTAAAAAATTTCATTCAATTAATCCTAAACTAAATTTAATACATAAGTTTCTAAGGTCGTGCAACAATTAAATTTAAATTCAATAACTAAACTAGCTCTTTCATTTACAAAAAAATAATAATTCAATTCTCCAATATAAAAGTAGTCTAAACTAATAAGGGAAGAGTTTATTTAAATTAAATCAAAATAAAAAGCAATAACTTAATTACTTTCAACCCACACAAGTGGCCCCATTCAAAAGAAGACCCATGTGATCAAATGATGATCTCACATACTTTCACCTAATATTTGAATGAGACATTTTGGGCTGTTGAATGAATCCAATCTATGCCATTGGATGGGAGGATTTCAAAACAAACCTAAAAATCTTAAGGAAGGATTTTATTCATCTTTTTCCTCATTTCATTCATTTTGGTTTTTAGGTTAAAGGAAGGTGGAAGAGGAGGAAGCCATTGATGAGAGGGGTCAAGCTTGGGGATGGATCTAAACATCCCAAATTTGTATTATTTTATTTTTACAATTTAATCTATGCTACCCTATTCTATGGTTTGAGTTAACAAAATTTTATTTTATTGTTGTAAGATTGATTTTATAAAAATACCCATTTGGGTATTTTTCATTTGCCCAAGAAATCTACATTTTTGTAATATTTCTATTTTCTTCTCTTATAAAAACTCTCATTTTGAGTATATGAAAATAAATATATGTATCTCATAATATTTCTTTTCTCATTTAAATATATATGTACATAGTTGGGTAGATCTTCCAAATCAAGAATATATATATATATATATATATATATATATATATATATATATATATATATATATATATATATACATTATTAAACAAGTATAGAGGTCACAGATCAAGACCAATAGTCTCGGACTATACAAAAGACTCAAGACAGTTTTAAAGACTGAAAGGGTTGGTTGGTGGGGGTTCGGCCCCACCTACATTACTTACAAATCGTAGTGCCACCTTTGAGAACTAATAAAATGGAATTAAAAAAGGATTAATAAAAGGTGAATACATATATGAAGGAAAGGTTGGTGAATAGAGTAATATGGCCATGTGAAGGCACATGGTCTTCCTGACAATGAGTAAGGACCTCCCTGCTAAAGGCACATGGGCAGCCTGGAGGGCATCAGACCTGTCATCTCACTTACATGATACTTCAAGCACTTAATTTGAGATCCAAAGACTTTAACCCCGTACAAACCCAATTCAACATTGTAAATTTAGCAGTAGTTTGGATAGTCACAACATGTGAGTATTGAATGGATTCTTCATTTAAAATATTATTTAATTGTATATGAGAGGAAACATTTATCTCACAAGTCTTGTTTTGTGTATAGAGAAGAAAAATTCCTCACATCTTTCTTGAATCCTCATTGTCTTTGTCAAAATGGGGTTTTAAAAAAAAAACAAAAAAATGACACCCTTCAAGCATTTAGAAAGGGGATTAGTATTGTATTTCATTTAGAGTTTTTTTGCATGTGGCGGTAGGAGTTTATTCTTATCATGTGCCCAACCATGCTAGAATACAGTTTAGACACCCAAATGTGAAGGTAAATGGCTTGACAATGTGCCATAGAAGAATGGTCTCGTGAAATGTTTTTATTTCAGGATTTCACAAAATAATTTTTTTGCAAAAGGCCTTGGAATCCCACCTGTTGTTAAAGGAATCTTATGTTTGTGTTTGGGTGCCTCAGTTGGAAGATGTGAAACCAAATTTCTGTACCCTTGGACAAATCTGAGAACCCACTTTTCTTTCAGGCATTTTGGTGAATAGTTCACATGCCTTATGAATTCTTCCACATTCTGTAGGCATATCTTTTAGGCACTTACAACAAAAAAACTGACAAAAACAGTGGCCCTTCTCCATAATGTGTTGATAGATTTCCATACTCTTTTTTAAAGCTACTATTTTGGTGCTAGTTGTGACTATGCTAGCAAAGGTGAACTGATTTGGTAGGACACCTGTTGGTCACATATGGTGAGAAGTGGTACTTGTATTATGGTCTACACAAAAATAAAATAAAATATTATATCTATGGAACAAGGTATGCACTCCCATCAAAGCAGAATGGAAAGGTCATGTTTGGGAAATGTTGTAGGTACCAATTACCTGACCAAAAATGGTTGTAGATGAAACCAACCAGTTCACCCTTGCCACAAAAAATATTCAGTCATTGTGTGTGAAATAAGATCTCTCAAGTAGAATTTTGACTTCGACAAGGATAATAGGAAAAAAAGAAGAAGCAATTTTTGTAGCTCTACAACACTGGGTGTATATCTTATTCCATGTTGGTGAAAAGAACCTTAGTGATCATGAATCAGAGATATGTGGCTTGGGAAAGTATAAGATGGTGATGAGAAACCACTTCCAAAAAGGCTTCTTGATAAACCTAAGGCATAATCTTTGAATAAAATGCAATGGCGTAATGGTGGATGCGTGCACCTATGTGATGAAATGCCTTTTTATGACGTAGAACTGAGTCCCTCCTTTTCAAATGGATTCATTTTCTCCTAAGCAATGGTTCATCTCTCTTTATCATTCATAATTCTTTTACTTTAGTTTTCTTTTGCAAACAAAATATAAGTTTAAAATATTAGGATTATCATATACATTTATTATTTTATAATAACTTATTGCAAACCAATATAAATGTCATATCGTAACTCACACAATAAAAATAACCATTTTGTAGTCAACCATGAACTTCAACCCTCATTTTAAGATGATACGAAAAATACGACCAAACTATATCACCGCAATATCATTTTATCGACAAGTTGAGGTTGAGTTCCTGGTAAATATGTTACCCATCTCCTGGTTTAAATACATAAATTGTGATTTCTTGAGACTCACAAGGAAACCTTTGTAACTCCGGAAAGGGGATGTTAAGCTTCCATCATGTACCTTGTCATGTGAGGAGTCACTTTAATCCTTGAATCAACCTTGAATGATTGTATGTGATATTTTTGACGCCGTTATAGGAGCCCTGTTACACTATTTTACAGTGGTAAGAAGCTGCTAAATCTAAAAAGTTGGCTTACATTTTGAACTGCCATTTGAAACTTGATAGAGAAATTAATACCCATCTTTGCAAACATTTAGTGTTTTTACTAGACAATTACATGGAACATTCAGTTTAGGGAAAAATAATTTTTGTATAGTTTGGTAAAGCCATTTTGTAGGCCTCTAGTCGTAGTTTGACTAGGTTAAACTAGACCAATTAGGACTGGTGGCTTTAGAAATCATGTCGTTGTTTGAAAAACGTGTTCTAGTTTTCAGTTCCGACGACTCTGATGAATTCTCCATATATGGTGGAACTCATAGGAAATTTATTGTGGCATGTTCATCCATCAAATGTTAGTTTTGGACATGGTTTTCTGAGCCCTTGAGCTAACTTTTATTCATTTTCAACTAGGCCAATTATGACCAATGGCCCCAGAAAACTAGCCGCCAATCGTAAGCCATTTGTTAGTTCCAAATTTCTTCAATTCCTATTAACTCTTGGTATATAATTGGACACGTATAAAATTAATTGTTGTGTGTTTTCTCATTGGAAGAAAACATTTGAAAGTGGATTCTTAGCCTTCGAGCTTGATTTGAACTATTTTGTAGCTAGCGCAGAAAATGTAAAAGAGAGTTGTATAACCCATTTTGGGTTGTCAAACCACCGTAGAAACTTTTCACACATGTAAATAATTGTTTGAAAACTCTATAGTGTAACTTGTGTGAAATAGAATTTTTGACAAAATGGTTTTTCTCTCTCTTCCTTTCTCTTTCTCTCTACTTGGTTACAAAATGAAGTTAAATGAAATGAAATGAACACATGTTTCTAAAAAATTTCTTTCAACTGTAAATTATAATTATTATTACATGTAAATGAGAAACTAAATACATCAATTATGTTAGATGATGCACAAAATTAGCAAGAACTTAACAAGGTCATAACTTGAGCTCTGGGTGTGCGTTTGAGTCCATTTTTTAAAACCACATGTTTTGATGACATGAACACATAGGTATCCCACCCTACCAAATTGGGGAAATTTTCATCACATTTTCCGTAAATATGTCATCTTGAGGCTGAAAATTAGGATTTAAGTTGTAGTTCATTTTTCCCTATTTTTGGGCATTAGTTCATTTTAGTCTATTAGTTGCATTATGAGTTAGAAAGTTGGCAATTCCTCTAATTTAGGAATGTAGAAGATGTGTGTCGAGTTTTGTTCCCGTACAAATAAGCATGCGAACTTACTAAGAATAGCAAGTTCTAGTAAACTTCTAAAAATAGTAAATTTTTCCACCTAGAGTAGATATAGTCATAGTTAGGGTTTTATTAGCAACTCGAGTTGGGAGTTGTTTTCCTATGTAGGAAACATTGTAATTGATCATTCGATAACAAAGAAGGAGATGCATTTTTTTTTGAGTTATATTATTTGCAATATATCAAGTTTGTTTAGAATTTGGCTACATTATTTGGTATCAGAGTTGGTTTGAGTAGTTAAAAATAATGGCAGGAAGAGGAAGAGGAAGAGGAGGCGGTATTGCCCAAATGAATAGAAATATGAAAGATATATAGAGGAAAGTTGTTGTGCTTGCTGCAATGATAACCTAGAGAGAAATCAAGGTGGAGATGACATAGATGAAGAAGAAGTTTGTGAAAAGGAGGAAACAAAAGCGCTACCATTAGCTTTTGAAGAAAATATGTTTCGAGCATTAGAAGGAAATAATGATGGGATAAGAGTTGATGTTTCAAAGTATGGTGGTATTCTAAAACTAGAGGAGCTGATAGATTGGTTGACTAGCATGGGGAAATTTTTTTAGTGGAAGGCTATGTCAAAAGAAAAGAAGGTAAAATTTGCATGCACAAAATTGAAATGTCATGCTATGTTATGGTGGGATCACCTACAAAAGAGTGGTCAAGAAAGGGGAAACAAAGAATTTGGATGTGGAGTAAGATGGAGAAGAAGTTGAAAGATAAATTTCTCCCTATGGATTATGCACAAACCCTTTACAGGAGGTTTCAAAATCTCAGAAATAACTTACAAACAATGCAAGAATACACAGATGAGTTCTAAAAGTTTCCATTCATGTAGAGCATGAATAAAATGAGGAATAAATGGCTGCAACGTATGTAAATGGATTAAAATTTTCTATTCAAGATGAGATAAGTATGCATAGGATTAAGAGCATGGAAGATTCCTATCAATTAGCCTTAAAGGCCAAGGAAAAATAAAATCGTGAAATTTTTAGGAGATCACCTAGAATAAATAAGGGGGCTCATCTTCCTTAAAGGGGGAGTTGGTTTTAATCAAGGTAGGGGACAATCATCTTGTGGACTGGAAAAGAAAGAAGCTATGAGACAAGATTTCCAGAATCAACAAAGAGGTAGAGGATTTTCTAGGGGCAGAGGATATGTTGGTGATAGAGGATGGGAGGCTCCACAAAGACCATTTGTTTGTTATAGATGTGGTGAAGAGGGGCATCGGGCTTTTGAATTCCCGCATTCTTATACACATGAAAAGAGGCAAGAAGATGCTCCAAGAGTAAATATTGTTGAAGTTGAACAAGTAGAAGATGAACATGACCTAGAAATTCCACCAAATGTTGGAGAAAATTTGATGATCAAGAGGATGATGATTTCTCCAAGAAAGGGAATCAAGGGGGATGCATGGCTGCGTGTACAAATATTTTCAAAAGAAGATGCACTTCAGGAGGAAAGGTATGTAATATTATTATTGATGGTGGTAGTTGTGAGAACATGGTTTCAAATGAGATGGTCGAGAAATTGGGTCTTCATTGTGAGAAGAATCCTAACCCTTACCGTATTGCATGGTTTAAGAAGGGTAATGAAGTTAATGTTGATAAGAGATGTTTAGTAAGTTTTTCTATTGGGAATAGTTACAAGGATGAGATTTGGTGTGATGTTATTCGTATGGATGCATGTCATATGCTGCTAGGTAGACCAAGGCAATTTGATAGAAAATTTATTCATGACAGGTGAAAGAATACTTATACTTCTTGAAGGATGGCACAAAAATAGTTTTTCTACCTCTTAAGGAAGAGGGAGAGGCTGAAAATATTCTTTACAGAAAGCAATTTTTGAAGGAGGCAAAGGCAACTAGTTTTTTTTATGCACTAGTTGCAAATAAGGATGAACTTGCAAGTGCACAAATAACATTAGAAACAACATAATTAATAGAATTATTTTTTGATGTTATTCCTAATGAGATACTAGATGGATTACCACCTTGAAGAGATATTCAACACCATATTGATTTGATTCCAGGGTCCTCACTCCCAAATCAAGTGGCTTATAGGATGAGCCCGACATTGCATGCAGAGTTGAATAGGAAAGTGGCAGAGCTCATGTGAAAGGGATTTGTAAGGGAGAGCATGAGTCTATGTGCAACCCCAAATTTATTAACACAAAATAAGGATGGAACATGGAGAATGTGTATGGATATCAAAGAAATCAATAAAACTATAGTCAAGTATTGGTTCCCAATACCTCACCTTGATGATATGATGGATGAGCTTGCTAGAGCTAGGTATTTCACTAAGATTTATCTTCAAGTGGTTACCATCATATTCGATTAGAGAAGGAGATGATTGGAAAATAACATTCAAGATAGGAAATGAATTATATGAGTGGTTGGTGATGTCATTTGGGTTATCCAATACACCGAGTACTTTTTTATGAGATAAATGAACACCGTTTCAGGAGTATAATGGTAAGTTTGTTGTGGTTTATTTTCATGATATCTTGATCTTTAGTAAAACTAAAGAAGAAAATTTGAGGCATCTAAGGGTGATATTTGAAGTTTTAAGGTGAGAGAAACTCTATGAAAATATGAATAAGTGCACATTTATGCAAGAGAGTTTGGTATTCTTAGGCTTTATTATTTCAGAAGATGGGGTACAGATGGACTCAGAAAATATAAAGGCAATTATTGAATGACCTACTCCATGGAGTATAATAGAGGTAAGAATATTTCATTTTCTAGCAACATTTTACAAAAAATAATTAAAAAATTTAGCAATATTGTAGCACCTATAACAGATTGCAAAAAGGAAGGGAGTTTTTGAGGACAAAGGTAGCTAAGGATAGTTTTCAGTTCTTGAAGAAGAAGGTGACAGAGGCACCCATTTTAGCACTACTAGATTTTGATAAAGTGTTTCAGGTTGATTGTTATGCCTCACATGTGGGTATTGGTGTTTTTCTAAGTCAATGTTGAAATCTAGTAGCTTTCTTTAGTGAGAAATTGAACGAGGTAGGAAATAAATACTCTACTTATGCTATGGAATTTTATGCAATTGTACAAGCATTAAAGCATTGGAGGAATTACTTAGTTCCTAAGGAGTTTTTTTTTTTATAGACCACATAGCCCAAGTATGTGAATACGAAAAGAAGTTAAATAGTAGGCATGCAAAGTGGGTATCATTTTTGTAGGGTTATACTTTTTTCTAAAACATAAATCAGAAAATAGAATCAAGTTCCAGATGCATTGAGTAGGCGTGTGAATTTGTTTACCACTATGGAAAATGAGGTGGTGGGTTTTGAAGCAATAAAGGGTTTGTATTCTTCTGATTCTAATTTCAAGGATATTGTTGAAAGGTTAATTTGTCCATTGTTAGAAAATGCAGGAGATGTCTAGGATGACTACATTTTACAGGATGACTACCTATTCAAGGGACACCATTTATGTATTCTACTTGGGTCTATGAGAGAGAATATAGTGAAACAGTTGCATAGCGGAGGATTGGCTAGGAATTTTGGTAAAGATAAGATGATCACCTTAGTAGTAGAGAAATAATATTGGCAAAAGCTAAAAATATATGTGGTAAGATGTGTGGAGAGGTGTCAAATTTCTCAAATATCGAAGGCCATACATGGAATACAGGGTTGTATATGTTGTTGCCTATTCCTAAAGGGTCGTGGACAGATGATCTGAGTATGGATTTTGTTTTGGGATTACCAAAAACACAATGAGGTAATGACTAAATTTTTGTGGTTGTTGATAGGTTTTATAAGATGATTCATTTTGTTGCCTATAATAAAATAAGTGATGCGATAGGCATAGCAGATTTGTTTTTCAAGAAGTTGTTCATTTGCATGTTGTTCCAAAAACCATTACTTCAGATAGGGACATAAGGTTCTTAAGTCACTTCTAGCAAACTTTATGGAATAAATTAGGAATTTAACTATAGTTCAACAGTGGCTATCACCCTTAGACTAATGGGAAAATAGAGGTGGTCAATCAATGTTTGGGAAACCTGTTAAGGTGCATCATTGGGGAAAATCTGAAACAATGGGACTTAGCATTACTACAAGCTAAGTTTGCATATAACACTTACATAAATAGATCCATAGGAAAGTCTCCATTTTCAATTATGGATGGGAGTAATCTAAATGGGGTTTTAGATTTGGTACAACTACCAGTTGATGGCAGAGACAATGGTGATGCAAAAGCATTTTCCAAACATATCCAACAATTGCAGGAAGAAGTGTAGAAGAAGTTACAAAATAGTAATGATAAGTATAAGGAAATAACAAATGTGCACAGATAAAGAAAGGTATTTACAGTTGGTGAGTTTGTTATGGTATATCTGCAGAAGTAAAGGTTTCAAAAGGAACTTATAACAAGCTAAAGTACAAGAATATTTTTCCTTGCAAAATCATAAAAAAATCTTAATTCTTACGCGGTAGAATTTCCGGTAATTTTGATATTTCTCCGTGTTTAATGTTTCATATTTGTATTCTTTTCATGGGGATGGTGCATAAGGGAATGCTATTAATGAAGTAGTAGATTGGAGGTAGCAGGTTTTGGTGAAGAAGAGAGAAGTGGATCAAATTCTAGATAAGAAAACAATGGACATGCGACATGGGAAATATAACAAATATTTGGTACATTAGAAACGACTGGAACAAGAGGATGATACTTGGTCATAGAGTGGGAGATTAAGAAGTTGGATGTAGATAAATGGAAGTAGTTTGAAGAAGACAACTTATAGGAGCTCCATTTTTTTCAAGAAAGGGAGAATGATGCACCAAAATTAGCAAGAACTTGACAATGTCATAACTTGAGCTTTGGGTGTCCATTTGAGTCTTTTTTTTTAAACCACATGTTTTGATGAGACGAACACATTGGAAACCCACCCTACCAATTGGATAAATTTTTGCACGCTTTTGGGCTCAATCCGCCATCTTGAGGCCAAAAATTAGGATTTAAGTTGTAGTTCAACTTTTTCCTATTTTTGGGAATTAGTTAATTTTAGTCTATTAGTTACATTATGAGTTAAAAAGAAGGAAATTCCTCTAATTTAGGAATGTAGAAGATGTATGGAAATTCCTGTGCTTGTATGAATAAGCATGTGAAGTTAATAAGAATAGCAGGTTCTAGTAAATGCTAAAAATAGTAAATTTTTCCACCTAGAGTAGATTTAGTCAAAATTAATTAGGTTTTTCTTAGAAAACTTGAGTTGGGAGTTGTTTTTCTATTTAGAAAACATTGTAATTGATTATTTAATAACAAATAAGGAGATCAATTTTCTTTTGGAGTTCATATTATTTATAGTATGTCAATTTTGTCTAGAATTTAGCTACATTATACCACCTCCTTATGCCTCTCAAGTGAAGTGGGAGTCTTACCCTAAGCCTCCAAGTGCACAAAATAATCACAAAAATTCTTATCTATCCCTTGCAAACATGCAACAAATCCATGAATTCCTTTGCTATACCCATAGGTAAGACTCCAATTCACACTCCCACCAAATACATGTCTCACATAAACTATCTTTACCCTACCCAATGGTCCGATAAACCCTTCTCCCACACCTAACTAAGGCCTACTACCCAACCAACACACAAACATCTTCACAAGACAAAACAAAAATTTTACAAGCACAACATTGCATACAAATAAGCAAAATAACATAATGGAAAAAGTGGAGAGCCTACCTCTCCATTAAGTTCCAAGAAAATTCCACAAGCCTTTTCAAATCCAAACCAAAAATTTCCAAGCACTCCACAAGCTCTAAAATTGAAAAGTACACAAGAAACAAAATGATTAACCCCATTCCAACAAAAAATCACCAATAAATAGAAAAGGAATGTGAGGATGATGAGGTGCTCCATGTAGAATGTTGATTCATCATTCCTCCATCCCCACACTCAATTCAACACACCAAAATGAAGAAAATTCAATGCACATGCAAGGAATATGACAACCCACACGACTTAAAATGTGCACACCATGCTTTCAAGAGACATAATAAATTTTGGGTAGAAAGAAAGTGTAATTCCCACTTCCCTTCGACACCTTTTTGCTTTGATTTTGGTATTTTTACTACACTTATGGACATTGTTGTAGCTTTTGATTTAGCATGACACTAGATGTTAGAGATACTGGACTTTTTTGACTTCGATTCATATATGATGCACGTGGATTGTTAGATACATTTTATATTGATGTTGATATGTTGTGGACATGGTCATTTATATATATATATATTATATATTTCTAACATGTGATATAATTTCATCACCATGAGTAGGCTTTGATAATTGAATTAATGTTGTGATCATTTTGACATGGATAAAACGTTGGATAGAAATGTTGCTAGAAATTTGTAAATGATTCATAATTTCCTAGATGATATTAATTCGTATATAGATTATTTTATATTTATATCGCATATTTTGGCATGGATGTTTTAATACCACAAGGCCGAAGGAGGTATTTTTTTGTTTTGCAAGTAAATTTATTCACAACAAATATGGGGGATTAGAGACCAACCACATTGGAATTCTAGATAAATTCAACAAGGGTCACCATGGCAACATGCAATTGTGTGTGTGTTAAAATTATTTGATTAGGGGAAAATTGTTACCAAGGGGTCATGTGTGGTTTTTTGTTTTAGTTTCCCTTTTATTAATGTTAGTATGTGTTCCTTTGAGTGATGTAATTTACTTGGTTTAATTATTTAGTTTTTGATGTATGTTTTTCCCCTTTATCTTAGTGGGTCTAAGTGTCTTATTAAAGTTAATAAATCTTGACATAAAATAATTAAAGATGTGATCAAAATAAGTTCATTTATTACACTTGATCTGCTCTTGAATTTTTTGTGTGTGTTGAATGCTTGAGATTTTGAGTGTTGTACACTCTACCCTTCATGGGAAACTCAAATTTGGCCTTAAGGGCCAATTTTGAAGGCTTGTGGGACAAGTTAAACTTGTCCCACACCTCTTAAATTTCTATACCAACCCTACCTATGGGTTGGGGGTCAAAATTAGACCCCATTAGGTGTTTTGGGAAGATAAAAATGTGAAATGTTTATTGCACTTTCTTTCAAGTAATTAATTTTTCCTTAGGGGTGTGGGCTTAGTTTGTGTGTGTAAGTTTCTTGTCATTCCTCTTACCCACAAATTTATGGTGAATTGGGGTTGAGGTTTGACTTCTTAGGTGGATTTGAGAATGAGTGATGTGGCATCCTACATGGAGCCACCTAATCCTACTCTCTCCCTTTTCTATTTAATGGAGTTCTTTTGTTGGTTTGTGGGTTATTTGATCAATTTGTGCTCTTGATTTTCAAAGAGTTCGAGGATTTTTGTAGTGTTTTTGGATTGTTGGAGTTTGTGGATGCTTGCTTGGTTTTGAGAAGCTTGGAGACTTACTCTTGGAACAAGCTCTACTATGGAAAGGTAGGAGATTTACCTTGCTTATTTTAGGCTTTATTTTTGTGTTTATGTGCTTGTGTTGAGTATTGTTTTCTTTGGAATTCTTGTTGGGTGTGGGTAGATTTCCTAAGTTTGGAGTAGGAGGAGACTATGGGGATATTTATTATACGGAGGCATAAGAGTTTACATTATTGTCTTGAGGGAGTTTGGGTTGGGTGCCTCACCTAGGATAAGGAGTGCTTGTATTTCTTACTTGTTTCTTTTATGGGGGATGCATAAGAGATTGAGGGAGGCATAAGAGTATGTGGGAGGTATAAGGGATACTTGGGAGGTATAAGAGTATGTGGGAGGTATAAGTGGTACTTGAGGAAGGAATAAGAGTATGTAGGAGATTTGAGTTATGCATTGAGGCTTTAAGGTGGGCACCCATTCCCATTGGGAGGCATAAGTGGCCTCCCATAGGTCTTGTTCCTTTGACTTTCATTTTAAGCCTATTTTATTTTTGTTTTGTTGTTATTCTTTCTTGTGTTGTTGTCGATTTGAGTGTGGTTGAAATGGTTTGAAATATTTTTTTGTGTTGTTAAGGCTTCTTCTTGCCATGTGTTGAAATCATCTCCCATTGTAATGTGGTTGGGTCTCGGGGGCCAATGGAGAGGATGATTCTCCTCTTCATTGGATATCTTGGTTGGGTGGAGAGAATTTCCTCTCCCCCCATTTTGTTGTGAATGAAATTAATCATGATGGAGCCTTCTTGTTGGTGTTGAGGAGCTTGGAATTTTTTTGGAGCCCTTGAGGAAATACCTTTGTGAGAGAAACTTTTTTTTGTTTCCCACTCAAAGTGGAATTTTGTAAATTTGTTCATGTTTTAAAGGAAATTTGAAATACAAGTTGTATTAAAATTTGAAGAATTTCATTATAAAATTGTAAATAAATAAATTTCCTTCTTATTAGAATGTAATAGAGAAAGAGAAAGAATCAAAATGAAAATCTTATGTAAGATTTTAGTTCAAATTGTATTAGAAAAAAAAAAAAAAGATAAAGTTTACTACGTTGCGAAGTTTGCATTATGTTAAATGAGAAAGAAGGAAATATAGAAATTGTAAGAAGATGAACTTGTATGCATAGTAAACTTAAAACAAAAATAAAGTGGTTATAGTTGTTTTGAATATATTTATGTTATAGAGAAAATAAGAACATGATAACAAATTTGAAGTTTATTATTATTGGAAATGTTGATTTTGTAGTATGAGAATTTCAATGTAAAACAAAGCTATTGTAGTATTTGAATCTATAATTTGTATTGAATGGAAGAGAAAACAAATTGAAAGTAATTGCTATTTAGAAATGGTGATAACAATGTTAGAACTAGATAAAAATATCTTTTATTGTTGTTATTGAAGAAACTTTAGTTAAACAAGATAGAATAAACATTATAGTTATATTATTACTTTTGGATTGGAAAATGATTAAATGGATAAATTTTAACTAAGAAATGATCAAATGGAAATAAATCCCAAATCTGAACTTAAATAAACAAAAAGGAGCTCAAAATGTATTTTAGCACCATTTAGTAACTTTTAGTTTTCTATAAAACCTCGAGATTTAAGGTTCTCTTTTCAAAACAAGACTACCACCTTGTGCAGAGAAGTCTCATAACCACCACTCAAAACCTGTCTCAAAACTACCGCTCAATAGGGTGGTGGTTCTATAACTTATGAAAAAACTTCGCTTTGATCCGCACTCCGTGTGAAAACTTTAACTAGTTTTTACTAATTTATAAGATGTAAAATTTAACTAATGACTACCAGCATGTAAACAAAGAGTAATCCCATGGATTTGAATAATAAAACATACAAATGGTGGATCTAAAACATTTCTTCTCATTTTATTCATGGGGGTAGGGTTTTCCCAAATTAAAAAACCCAAATACAAAAGCTTGAAACAAAACCAGATTGGTAAAAGGAATAACCCTCCCAATCCTTGAATGGAAGTTATAACAACAATAAAACTACAACTAAACTAATCTAAACTAGATCTCCTTGTAGAATCCTCCATAGTTCTTCCTCCTTTGCTCCCATGTCTTCCTCTTCTCCAACCTGCAATTTTTAACAAAGCAAATAGACCAAATGAGGGAAATGAACAAAGGAAAGGCTTTAATAAAAACTCATAAGGAAATTTAGGGCTAGATGGGAACCCTAAGATCTAGTGGCCAAGGTTGATTTGATCTAAGGGTGGAGGTTTCACCCTACTTTTGTTAGGTGAGAATGATTTTTATAAATGTTGTTTTAAAAAAACCTTATAGTATGTGTAAATGGGGAATGGGGCCATTTAATTGCCATAGAGTGCTAAGCCATGGTTAGTTCTTAACAAGATTTAGGTAGTTATTAGAAAGGCCTCTAAGTTAATAAGATAATAAATTTAATTAAACTAATATAAGGTTAACCTTTCTAGGATTGAATATTAACTAAAGGGAAGAAAACATTTAACTATGTAAATTAATTTATGGTACCTTCCTAATGAATACTTGATTATGGACCATATAGATAAATGGAGATTATGTTAACCTTTAATATAGACTAGGTTCTTTAATCAAGAAGTTGAGTTAGTGGTGTTAGTTAGTTGTTGTACCCTAGGGGTTTAACCTTCCTGTAACTTAAACAAAAAAATTAGTTGCAATTTTTGGGTTAAGTGTTGGGAGTTAGCGTGTTTTTAGAACGTCATTTTGATGGGCATTACATTTGGTATGAGTGCCATGGGTTCAAAGCTTAGACATTTGGGAACACTTAGAAAACATGAGATGTGAACATTTTAACCTAGTGCAAAATTGTTCCTTTTAAATCTAGAAAACCACACTAGCTGATATTAAGATAATTTTAGAAAACATAGAAAATCGAAAAAACAAAATGATGAACTAACTCTCACCTTGGACTATGCAGAAGCATGGACCAAACGAGGGGTATTTTCATATAGACCTAGGTATAACACCACCAAATCGCCAGGCTATAGCGGCCATTCTTCCTCGTATTTTATAAACGCTTTAGGACACAAATTCCACTATACACGAATGGTCCCTAGTATGATGACTTTCTATGTAGGATATTGAGCCATCATTGAGGCCAAGGTATCTCCTCAATACAACAAGGAGAATGAGGTAGAGAAATTTCGTGTGGAGTCGATAACGATAAATTCACCACATAGAGGGAATGGAGACAACACTTCATGAAATAAGGATAGATCTCGAGCCCTAGATGGAGGGAGGAGCATGTTGAGAGACCTAGGAGTCATCATTTGCCAGCCTACAAACCATATTGGGGAGATCCTAAAGCTACGGCCATCTCAATATTCTGGAGATACAAGAGGTTTTTCAGGTAGAGGGCTGGTTGGTGAGCTTGTGTAGATGCTTCAAGCTCTTCCCTTGTACTAGAAAAATGAAATCTCGTGTTGCGATCCATATTCTGAGGGATGGAGCAAGAGTCTAGTGGAGGGCCGAGGAGTATAAGCTCCATGTTAACTCGTAGACAATTACCTAGGATATTTTTTAGGAGCATTTCAAGAGAAGGTATTTTCCTAGGAGGTTTATTCAACAACGGATAGACAAGTTTCACGACCTTCGCTAGGCATCTATGACCGTATCCGAGTATGAGAGTCGATTTTTGGATCTACTACAATATGTTAACTACATGCAGGATGAGCAAGTATAGATTCACAAGTTTGTATAAGGGGCCTGAATTTAGATTTGGGTGGTGCGGTGTATATTCACTACCCACAAACATTAGTAGAGGCTATGGAGAAGGCCTATATTGTAAAGGGGACATGGGGAAGACATAATAGGCTAGAGATAGAGTTCGAGCTGCACCAAGAGATGTAAGATAATAGATCAAGGGGGTCAGTTTCTCCTCCTTGTTGTGGAAAAAGTTCGGGATAGTCTTCCTATAGGCCACCTCAAAGAAGCACCTCAATAGCAAAAGATACCTCGTAAACCTTACAAACTTCTACAAAGATTCCACATTTATAGGGGCATAGTTTGGGTCCTCCTCTTAGGGGTCCCATCAGGACACAGGGTGCACAAAGAGCTTAGTTAGTAGGAGCTCATCAATAAAGACCTTAGCAGTCCATAGCCGGGTCATCAGGATCAACAACATAGACATCTAGAGTACCGGCTGGAGCTGCATCCCACTGGAGAGGACCGCAGACAACTATTATAGTTGTGGCGTTGCTGGACACCACCAAGAGAGTGCCCATAGAACCCTAGCAACAAAGGTAAGATGTAGATCTCAGAGCCTACTATTGGAGATATGGCATAGAGCCATTAAATCTATGCAGTGTCAAGAACCACCAAGATGAGCACCAGTGTACTATGATAGAAAGACATGTAGTATTGGTGGTATTTCCACCTCTATATTATTTAACTCGGTCCTCTAATTATTTTAGTGTACCATCCTTAGTAGAGTGTTGCGGATAGTGGCGAGTAGGTAAGGTCGTAGTTGGGATGTTAAGATGGGTTTGGGAGCCAAATTTTCTATAGACTCCTTAGTTAAGGAGTGTGTAGTGCATTGGGACCCTTCACCACTAATTCAGATCTTCGAATCCTTCCATTGGGTTCCTATAGTGTCATCTTAGGCATAGACTAGTTTTCTACACATAGAGCTTGAGTGGACTATTACCATAAGACTATTGCTTGTACAGATGATCTAGGAGTGGAGTCAAAGGATAGCAGGGGTTAGGAGGCATGTTTCTATTCGCACTAGCTCCACTATAAATCTTAAGCGGTGTGTGATGGGGTTACCGATGTATGTTGTTACGGTTAGTGACATATATGCATATATCTATTATACCATCCCTTGATGACCATCCCATCTTGAGAGATTTTTCTAATGTTTTTCCAAAGGAGCTACGGGGCTACATACACCATGTGAGATAGATTTTGACATAGATTTGGTTCCAAACACGAGCCTATCTCACGAGCATCTTATCGGATGACTACTCCTAAGATATGTGAGCTCAAGTTACAACTTGAGGGCCTTTTGGAGAAAGGCCTAATTGCTCTAGTGTATCCCCTTGGGGTGCACCGGTGATCTTTGTGAAGAAGGACGGATCTTTGCTTGTGTATTGATTACCGCTTAGCTAAAAAAGTAACGATCAAAGAATCATTACCCCCTTCCATGCAATAATGACTTGTTTGATCAAATGAAGGGGGTCAAAATTTTCTCCAAGATATATCTTAAGTCATTGTACCATCACCGAGGATTACAGAGGTGGATATTCATAATAACATCTTTCGTAAGAGATATGGCCACTACAATTTCACAAAGTGGTACCTTTAGGTCCGACAAATTCCCCCGCAGTTTTCATGGGCTTGATGAATGGGGTATTCAGGAATTTTCTAGATCACTTAGTGCTCATTTTCATTGACAACATTCCGATTTACTCATGTACGCGTGAGGAGCTCGTGAGCACCTTCACCAAGTTCTTCAAGTCTTCGTGAGCAAAGATCTTTATGGGAACCCGGAGAAGTGTGCATTCTTTTAGATAGAGGTGCATTATTTATCAACATCATTTCTCGGGAAGCTATCGCAATCAACCCTTCCAATATTCGAGCTATTATGGATTGACCAGCACTCCACCGGTGTGACCAGGTGTGCAACTTCATGGGTTTGGAAGGATGTTACAAGAGATTTGTCCAGACTTTTATCTAATTTCACACCCCATCACTTCCTTTCGGAAGAAAGGGAAGAAGTTTGTTTGGACATGTTGGTGCTCAAAATAGTCTTGCCGCATTTTATCTTTGAAAATCCATTGATTTACGGCCTCTGTCACATTTTATTCCCCCGTGTTGTGCCTAGGAAGTGTCTACTTTCTTTTGTTGCTGTAATTAACCTTCCCTTGGGCTGAATATCACGTATGGATCTATATTTGTGTCCTTTTTTCTCTTTTTCTCTGAAGAGGTCTAAAATTTAGGTCTCCCATCCTCTATTCATTAAAAACTTGGGCTTTCCGTTCTTTCCATTTTTACAATTGATATATTTTTCCTTTTCATTTTTCCCCAAATACTTGATGAAAAATGAATGGATGTAGCTATGAAGAGCATATTTGAGCCTTGCAACATTTCTAAATCCTTTGTCCTTGGAAAAACTTCATCCTCGGGCTCAAATGGTCATTTTTCTGCATTTTACGGTTTGGCGGGCGTTTCCCTCAGCTTAAATTTCCATTCTTGCATCGATAGGAAATGTGTCCTCTTTTGCTTGGATGTGACTTAGCCGGGTACTTAGAAAAGTCTATGAAAATCCTCAACTTAAAGATTTTTCCACATGGAGGAACGAGGCTTGTTTGAAGATCTAATTTTTATTTGGCCTTAGAGTAGCCTCGTTAGGAGGACACTTGGAGGATTCCTCCAAGTCTTCCCATACTTAATCTTTTTCAAAAGGTTATTGGAGATATGGGACGCGTGGAGGAACCACGCATGTTTGGGGATCGGCCCTTAAGTTTCATTTTAAAGAAGCTCTAAGAGGACACTTAGAGGCCTCCATGAAATTTTCATTTTGCTTGGACTTTTCAATGGCCAAAAGAGATTTCCACGGACTCTGACACATGGCACCTTCCGCTGAGCTTCAAGCCTTCAAACAAATTTTTCTGGGCCAGGACATGTGGCGAGCCCGCGCTCATTCAAGGTCTTAAATTTTCAAGACCATCTCAAGATGTGCCTTTTTGATGCATGGCAGTTTGAAAAGTCAGATAGGGCCGGAAGCGGACCATCGGGGAAACTTATATTTTGGCCTCTTTTTATCAAAAGAGTTAAAATATAAAAAAATAGCTTGCAAGCCCTGACAAAGAATCACCAAATTTTTTCAAAATTCAAAAGGGTGGGGAGGCGGACCGTCATGCAGGTAACTTACATTCTTTCTCCATGATATTCAAAATATTAAAACATCAAAATGGCCCACAAGCCTATAGAGGTAAGTTCAAAGCTTGCTCCAATCAAAGGGGAGGTGCGGACCCTCAGAGGAAATTTGGAAAATTTTCCTTTTAGGAGAAAAAAGATTTAAAGTAAAAAGGAAGCATGGTTCCATTAGGACCCACATTTGGACACGTGTCAAGCCCATTTTTCAAGGGTAGAGCTGTGGGGAAAACTTGGAAAATTTTCCCTTTTCAAAAAGGAGGTGAAATAGCAGAAATTGGCCACGGTTCTTTTAGGACCCACCTTGGGACACGTGTCAAGCTCATTTCTCAAGGGTGGAGGTGCGAAGAAAATGTGAAAATTTTACATTTTTCCAAAAGTTGTAAAAAGTCAAAGAAAACCCCCAGGCCCATCTTAAATTGAATCTTCCACGTGGATGACCCAAATTCAAAGTAAAGATCAATGGTAGAGTGAGATTCCAATCGATTTTCCCCATTTTCCTCAAACACTTGTGGAAGTGTGAGTCTTCATGATTTATTGGTATTTCCTACACGCCAAATAGAGAGGAGAGTTAATTTTGATATCTAAGTTTGGTGGAGGAGATCTAGAGACATCTTTTTCCATTAAAATGGTCTGACTCTCGAGCTCGATATGATTTTCTATTTTTCTTCTCTCGAGCATACAAGGAACCAAATTTGATAGATTAGGGGCGGAAGTGGTTGGTGAGTTGAAGAAGGAGTGATCTACTAGAAGGAGGAGTTGAATGTGGGAGATATTTGAAGATATTTTCCCCCTGAGCACCTAACGAATTTTTATAGATCTAATTCTAGAAATCACGATCGTGATCATGGCGAGCACTAGTAGCACTCAATGTCGTGATTTTTGGGGGAAAAGGGGCTCTTTTGTAAATGTTATAAATGGCACAAATTTTTGTACAAATGGTTAGAGGTTGGAGTGTTAGAGGTCAAAGAAAATTCCCAAGAGGAAAATTAGACAAAGCATGTCTTTTGAGAAGCTATCTGAGAAACTAGGTTATCTCTTTTGTATTAAGTTTGATCATGTCAAGGTGGTTACGAGTGTACAACCATTTACAATCTATGAGATTGTTCTTGAAAATTTCCCCTACTAATAAATTTAATCAAACTCAAGTTATTCTATGTTGATCTTAAGCCAAATATATTTGTGTTATTTTTAAATGTATGCAGATAGTTTTTTCTTGTTCCTATTGTAATCTTGTATCAAAATCTATCTTAATCACATGGGTCTCAATCCTTGTGACAATTTAAAGGGAATAAGATAATTGGATGACTTAAATTCTACCCAAAATAACAAGGGGAAAAATAAAGTCAATTTGCCTTCCCAAGTTTAATTCAAAAACATTATTGTGCATGTAGAATACTCTAGATTCAAAGAGGGCCATAGGATCAAATACATGAGAAACCATTGATTTTGAGGGCTGAAAAAACCTAATTTATATTTTTAACTTTTCACATTTATGTTCCCCTTACATGTTTTCTTTATCTAAAGGGGCTATCTTGAAAAATAATCTCATGTATTTCTCCATCCTGGATAAATTTTTGTAGGTCTAGAAATTTCTAAAGAAGAATTTGGATGTTTAAATATGGGTTTCCATTATACTCAAAGCTTACAACCTATATGGGTTTATTAGCAATTTTTTTCTTTCCTTTGAAATTTGTTATAATGCAGTATACATATGCAACCAAGATAAACAAATACTCTAGGTTTTATGTAGGGAAGTAAATATATATATGTAGGCAGATTCATTTATTAAAATCAAAGAAAGAGAGGAAACTAGTTAGGCGGCTACACCATGTAACCATTTTGTGTGTCCATTATACATATGTGTATATATCTTGTCAAAAGGGTGAGAAAAAGGTCCGGACATATTTACGGAGGATGAGACCCAATAAATGGGATGTGCAAAAGTCAATGAGCCCCAAATACATTTGATGGGAAGTCACGAACTCAAGATTCATTGCCCCAATTTGTTTTATTTTTTTATTTTTTATTTTTTATTTTAATATTATGTATAGAAAATGACAAGTCTGAAAGGTCATTTAGAATGTTGCGCTCTCCATGTTCTTCTTTGTTTTTTTAATAACGTTTAACCTTGTTTGGTGGGTTTGTTTGACATGGGTCATTTTTTATTTTTTTATATTTCACTCAACTATTATTTTGTTGTTAAATACATAAAGAAAGAAACAAAAAATGATACTTTTGAAGCTATACAATTTATAAATTATATTTTCAGATGGAACCTTGAAAAATTAAGGATTTTCTATATCAAATGCCCTTAAAAAATATACAAAATGTGTCCTAACTCTACAACCCCGAATTTCCTTCATTTAGTCTTATTAAGAAAATGTTGAATATGGCGCACAAGATGAGGATAAATCTTTAATATCTATTACTTTCAAACCTTAAAAATTTTAGTCCTACCAAGGAAATATTGATAAAATGTGTGCAAGAATGTTTCCTTACTTACCAATGATAATACTACACAAATTTTTATTTCTATTATCAGAAATGAGAGAGTATTTTATTATTCTTCTACATGAAAACCCATTGTAACAAATGAATAAATCAATCCATAGTAGCTACAATTGTTTGTTTATAATAAAATTGAATTCAATCTTTGATTTAATAAAGTACAATTATTTAGCAATGTAATACTTCCTTGAGGTCCATTAATTCCAATATTTACAAAACAACGGACATAACTTTTTAGTTTAATAATTAAATTTATCAACCAAATACAATCACATATCCTTATTTATTACTTTACATTTTACAAAAAATTCAACATAAAATGTAAATGTAAGGGCCTCCTAGAAGGGGACAACATGACAAAATATTAAACTTTCTTCCCATCCGTCCAAAAGAGTCCACAAATAGCTCCAAACTTCACTTGTAACAAATTCCAAGTCCCTTTTCTAAAGTATTATAAAACCACAAGTAAAGATGTTTGGTTGTCTACCCAACCAATAGACATCATTACACGCCTCTTCCATAAATGGAGGGCATGTTAGCTTCCTCCAAGCTAATGGGAAAGAGATCCAACATGTCTCTAGGATGCACAAGGTGAGGGAGAAAAAAAATCACCAAATATATATAAGCCAACTAGCTTACCACAAAAATAAGAAACCCATAAAATCCCAACACTTTTCGAGAAGGAAGAAAAGAAATAAAACTAGATTATGGCATCCAAATTTCCCATATAACAAAATGAGTATAAACACATTTTCATGATACCAAATGCCTCCATGGCTTCCCATACCTCCCAAAGTTATTTCTATGCATTTAAAAAGGAAAAAAATGATGGAGAACTAAGAAGCAAATCATTTAAGACAACCTTCATACCCATTTCCAAAACATAGCTAAGAAAACAACTAAGATTCCCAAGCTAAATCAACAAAATAAAGTTGTGAGACTTACCTCACAAGTAAGAACATCCAACTCCAAATTATAAGTGATTCCCTATAAGTTCCTAGCTCTTCTCTAAGATTTTCCCCAAAATCCCCATGCAAAATTAAGACCAAAACTCTCCACAAGAATATAAGTCGAGGTATAAGAAGATAAGTCCCCTAAGGATTATCACAAATTTAAGGGTGACATGTGTCACCCTCTTCCCTCTCCCAAAAAGACTCTCACAAGTCCATATCCAAGAAAAGACAAAAGTATTAAAGGACACTTGAGTTTAATTTTAAAGAAGCACCAGGAGGACACTTGGAGGCCTACACTCACTTTACATTTTGCTTGGACTTTTCAATGGAAAAAGGGATTTCCGCGGACTCTAACACATGGTGCCTTCCACTAAGCTTTAAGTGCTCAAACAAATTTTCTAATCCAGAATGTGGCGAGCCCACGCTCATTCAAAGTCTTAAATTTTGGGGACCATCTCAAGATGTGCCATTGTGACGCGTGATATTTTGAAAATTCGTAAAGGATGGGGAAACAGACCATTGGGGCAACTTAGATCTTTTTCTCAAAAGGGTTAAAATATCAAAAAATGGCCCACAAGCCTAAAAAAGGATTAGTCAAACTTTGTTTCAAGTAAAATGGTAGGAGGCAAACCATCGGGGGTAAGTTGCATTCTCGCTCCCTGATATTCAAAATATTAAAACATCAAAATGGCCTGTAAGCCTGATAGAGAAAAGGTCAAAGCTTGCTCCAGTAAATTGCATAGGTATAGACCCTCGGAGGAAATTTGGGAAATTTTCCTTTTAGGAGAAAAGAGTTAAAAGTAAAAAAGGAATTGTGGTTCCACTGGGACCCACATTAGGACACATGTCAGGCCAATTTTTCAAGGGTGCAGCTACGGGGAAAACTTGGAAAATTTTCCCTTTTCCAAAAAGGAGGTAAAATACCATAAATTAGCCATGGTTCTTTTTGGACCCACCTTGGACACGTGTCGAGATCATTTCTCAAGGGTGGAGGTGCAAAGTAAAATGTGAAAATTTTACATTTTTCCAAAAGTTGTAAAAATTCAAAGAAAACCTCTGGCCCATCTTAAATTGAATCTTCCATGTGGACGACCCAAATTCAAAGTAAAGATCAATGGTAGCGTGAGATCTCGAATCTGATTTTCCCCTAGTTTTACTTAAACACTCCTGGAAGTGTTAGTCTTCATGATTTCTTGGTATTTCCTACATGCCAAACAGAGAGGAGAGTTAATTTTGATATCTAAGTTTGGTGGAGGAGATCTGGAGATGTATTTCACCATTAAAATGGTTTGACTCTTGGGCTCGATATGATTTTCTATTTTTCTTCTCTCAAGCATGCTAGGAACAAGATTAGAGAGATTACGGGTGGAAGAGGTTGGAAAGTTGAAAAGGAGTGATCTAATAGAAGGAGTAGTTGAATGTGGAAGATATTCAAGAGATCTTCCCCGAGGAGTTGGTGACTTTTTGTAGATCTAATTATGTAAATCATGATCGTGATCATGGTGAGAACTGGTAGCACTCAATGTCATGATTTTTGGGGGAAAAGGGGCTGTTAGAGATCATACAAATGAAAATTCCCAAGAGGAAAAGAGGAAAATTTAACAAAGCCTATCTTTTGAGAAGTCGTCTGAGAAACTCCTTGGCTATCTCTTTTGTATTAATTTTTATCATGTCAAGGTGGTTACGAATGTAAATCCATTTACAAGCTCTGAGATTGTTCTAGAAACTTTCCCGATTGATAAATTTAATCACACTTAAGTTATTTTGTGTTGATCTTAAGCCAAATATATTTGTTTTATTTCTGAATGTATGCAGATAGTTTTTTCTTGTTCCTGTTGCAATCTTGTATCAAAATTTGTCTTAATCACATGTTTCTCAATCGTTGTGACAATTTAAAAGCATTTACAATTTCATTTCATGGAAGAGATTTTATATGGGAATGAAATAAACAATTTAAAATCACATTTCTTTCATTTATTAACAGACATTATCTATAAGCCTCTGGGTGTACCTCAGGCATGATTGGGTTTAGATCTCAATACTTTTTGGGTTTTCTAACTCGAGCCTTCATGTTAAAATATCATAGATTATGTGAAAAAGTGATAATATGGGCCTTCATTGAAGCACATATTCTAGTTAAAGGAACATTTTAGATATTTTGAAGAATTTTGTTGATTAGACTTTCCATATTGTAAGAGTTCTCGAGATTTGGAAAATCAAGTTCATTCCCGCTCACCTCCCACCAAAAATCATTTAAAACAACTAATCCTACCCATACTACCCTTGTTTGTCTTGTGTGTGCACAAAATCATAATTTCCATTACCAAAGCATGCAGAAACAATCAAGATTTCAAATGTCTTTAGTAGCTTGAACCTTGCCCAAAAAATATCTCCACTATCTAGAGTGACAACTCATGAGAGTTATATTTTATTGCATTGATCATATTTTCTCCAAGGTCTCCTTAACAACTTCACTAGGAAGGATATCCCCATCTCCTCCATAAACAAAAGACTACAATAGGGTTCTCTTACCTTGGTTGAAAGGCACAACCTAAAATAGTGAGGATAGATCAAATCCTCTTAAGGTGCTACCCACTCCTTTTCAAAGTTTGAGTGCTAGAAAGTCAAATAGATTGCTTCCCAGCTACAAAATGACATACATGATCATCTATCTTCCTCTGAGTGTCTTGTTAAATCCATGATGCTGCTCGGCCTTTGAAGGAGATTAAATTTGGGTACCAATAGGTTAGATAGATGTGAGCAGGCCTTCAAGAAATTGAAGGAATGCCTTACGACAACACCTATTCTAGCAAAGCGATGTCGATCCTCGGGGAAAGTTCTACATTTGCATAGATGCTTCTTTAGCATGACTTGGAGGTGTGTTGAGTCTCGCAATCTCAAGGATTATGAGCTCAATTATCTAACTCATGATCTTAAGCTTGTAGTAGTAGTGCATGCCTTAGTGCGGTGGAGACATTTCCTTCTTGGCCAGAGATTTACACTTAGGACTGATCACTTGAGTCTTTGCCACCTCTTCACACAACCCAATCTCAATGCTCGTCAGTGACGTTGGATGGAGTTTCTTTGTGAGTATGATATGGAGATAGATCATGTGAAGGGGAAGGAGAATGTGGTTATAGACACCTTAAGAAGTAGATGGAGACATGTGGTTATGGCTACTTCAGTAGTTACAAATTTATAGAGTAGAATTTTGCAGCAGCTTCCTCATGACAGTTTCTATCTTGCAACTAGAGCAGAGATTGAGTCTCAAAGGCCCCTTGAGGGGATATTTGATGGATTTTCATTAGAGATACAAATGGTCTTCTCGAAAAGAGGTCACATATACGTTCCTATAGATGAAGACTTGAGATAGGACATTTTGATGGAGGCTCATCATGCAGCTTATTCACCTATCCTGGGTGAAGAAGATGCATGCCACTTTGAGATAGTTATACCATTGAGAGGACTTTGGAGAGACGTCACTCGGTTTTGTCACGTTTGTTTAGAGTGTTAAAGGGTGAAGGCTGAGCATCAACATCTAGTTGGAATTATCTTTCCTCATGCTATACCAAAGTTGAAATGGGACACCATTTCCATGGACTTCATTGTTGGGTTACCGACGTTAAGATACCACAATGATACCATCATGGTCATGGTGGATAAACTAACGGAAGTTGCTCAGTTTTCTTCGGTGAAGACCACCTATATAGCCAGTGTAGTTTCATGGGTATATCTTGATGAGATTCTCAAATTACATGGGATTCTGTAGAAGATCATTTGTGGACCGAGATCCTTTGTACATTTCCCATTTCTAGACCACCTTACATCAAGCTCTTGGACGAGGATCACTTTTAGCACGAAATATCACCTTGAGATAAATAGACAAACTGAGTGGGTGAATCAGATCCTAGAGGACATGCTTAGGATGTACGTTATGGATCATCAGTTGAGATGGGAGGATTATCTCTACTTGGTTGAGTTTTCTTACGGTAATAGTTTCCATAGTTCGATAGGCATGGCTCCTTTTCAAGAATTATATGTCGAAAGAGTGCATGACACCTCTTAGTTGGGATAGGTTAGAGGATAGGGTTTCTCTTGGGCTAGGCTTATTGTAGGACATGAAGCAGAGGTTTTTATTTAATTAGAAAGAGATTGTAGGAGGTGAAGGATAGGCGGAAGAAGAAGTATGTGAACCAGCATAGGACAAATCATAGTTATGAGGTGAGCATGAAGGTGTTTGTTTGTGTTATACCGCATAAGAGCTCTATCCGTTACGGAAAAGGTTCAAAGCTTTCTCCGGGCTTGTGGGTCCCTTTGAGATCTTAGAATGCATTAGTCCCTTGGCATATCATCTAGCATTGCCACCTATTTTGTCTCATGTCCATGATGTGTTTCACGTTTCTGTGCTAAGGAGATATATTTCTGATCCTTCTCACGTGTTAGATTGTACCACATTACAGGAGCAGGATCAGGGGTAGGTGATGGTGGAGCCCATCCACATTATATAGCACAAGACTCTTGGCCTTCATGGCAAAGAGATTAACCAGGTTCAGGTGTAGTGGGATAGATATGATGAGACTGCAAATACATGGGAGGATGCTACATTACTACGAGTGCGGTTCCTACACCTATTCCAAAGACATCAAGGTGGAATTCGAGTCTAAGGGGAGGGGGATGTAGTACCCACTCCCTTTGACACATTTTTTCTTGATTCTCGACATCGTTGACTACACTTATGGACATTGTTGTAGCTTTTGATTTAGCATGATACTAGATGTTAGAGATACTAGAATTTTGTTGACTTTGATTCATATATGATGCATTTGGATTGTTATAGACATTTTATATTGATGTTGATATGATGTGGACATGGTCATATGTATATATATATATATATATATATATTTTTCTAACATGTGATATAATTTCATCACCATGAGTAGGATTTGATAATGGAATTAATGTTGCGATCATTTTGACATTGATGAACTATTGGATAGAAATGTTGCTAGAAAGTTATAAATGATTCGTAATTACCTAGATGATATTAATTCGAATAGAGATGATTTTAGATTTATATCTCATATTTTGGAATGGATGTTTTAATGCGGCCATGAGGCCAAAAGGAGGTATTTTTGTGTGTTTTAAAGGTAAAATTATCTACAACAAACATTGAGGGATTGAGACCAACCACATTGGAATTCTAGATGAATTTAATAGGTGTCACCATGGCCACGTGTAATTGTGTGTGTGTTAGAATTATTTGATTAGGGGAAAATTGTGACCAAGGGGTCATGTGTGGTCTTTTGTTTTTCTTTCCTTTCTCTTAATGTTAGTATGTGTTCCTTTAAGTGATGTAATTTACTTGTTTTAATTATTTAGTTTTTGATGTATGTTTTTCCCCTTTATCTTAGTGGGTCTTAGTCTCTTATTAAAGCTAATAAATCATGACCTAAAATAATTAAATATTTGATCAAAAGAAGTTCATTAATTACACTTGATTTGCTCTTGGATTTTGTGTTGTGTGTTGAATGCTTGAGATTTTGAGTGTTGTACACTTTACCCTTCATGGAAAAATCAAATTTGGCCTTAATGGCCAATTTTGAAGGCTTGTGGAACAATTTAAACTCATCCCACACCTCTTAAATTTCTATATCAACCCTACCTATGGGTGAGGGGGTAAAAATTAGACCCCATTAGGTGTTTTTGGAAGATAAAAAGGTGAAATGTTTATTGCACTTTCTTTCAAGTGATTAATTTTTTCCTTAGGGGTGTGGGCTTAGGTTGTGTGTGTATGTTGCTTGTCATTTCTCTCACCCACAAATTTATGGTGTATTTGGGGTTGAGGTTTGACTTCTTAGGTGGAGTTGAGGATGAGTGATGTAGCATCTACATGAGCCACCTCATCCTCCTTTATCCCTTTTCTATTTATTGGAGCTCCTTTTCCTTGTTTGGGGGTTACTTGATCATTCTTGCACTCTTGCTTTTTGGAGATTTAGAGGATTTTGGGAGTTTTTGTGGATTTTGCAGCTTGTGGATGCTTTCTTAGTTTTTAGTAGTTTGGTGAATTACTCTTGGAACAAACTCTACTATGGAAAGGTAGGAGCTTTACCTTGCTTATGGTATGTTATATTTTTATGTCTTTGTGCTTGTGTTGAGTATTGTTCTCTTTGGAATGCTTATTGGGTGTGGGTATATTTCCTAAGTTTGGAGTAGGATTAGGAGGGAGTTTCGGTTGGGTGCCCCACCTGGATAAGGAATGCTTGCATTTCTTACTTGTTTGTTTTGAGGGAGGCATAAGAGATTGATGGAGGCATAAGAGGATGTGGGAGGTATAAGGGGTACTTGAGGGATGCATAAGAGTATGTAGAGGATTTGAGATATGCATTTGAGGATTTATGGTGAGCACCCATTCCCATTGGGAGGAATAAGTGGCCTCCCATAGGACTTACTCCTTCGATTTCATTTTAATCCTTATTATTGTTGTTTTGTTGTTCTTATTTCTTGTGTTGTAATTGGTTTGAATATGGTTGAAATGGTTGTGAAATATTTCTGTTTGTGGAATCTTGTTGTTTTTGTGTTGGGATCATCTCCCATTATAATTTTGTTGGGGTTTGGGGCCAATGGAGAGTTTTTCTTCTCCTCTTCATTGGATATCTTGGTTGGGTGGAGAGAACATTGCCTCTTCCCCATTTTGTTGTGAATCTAATTAATCATGATGGAGCCTTCTTGTTGGTGTTGAGGAACCTAGAATATTTTTGAGTCCTTGAAGAAATACCTTCTTGAGAGAAACTTTTTTTTGTTTCCCACTCAAAGAAAAAGTTTGTAAATTTTTATTGTTTTTAAGGAAATGTTGAAATACAAGTTCTATTAAAATTAGAAGAAATTCATTATAGAATTATAAAGAAAGAAATTTCCTTCTTATTATAATGTAATAGAGAAAGAGAAAGAATCAAAATGAAAATCTTACGTAAGAGTTTAGTTGAAATTGTATGTAAAAAAGGAATAGAGAAAGTTTACTACATTGTGAAGTTTGCATTATGTTAAAAGAAAAAGAAGGAAATATAGAAATTGTAAGAAGATGAACTTGTATACATAGTAAACTTGAAAAAAAATAAAGTAGTTATAGTTGTTTTGAATATATTTATGTTGTAGAGAAAATAAGAACATGAGAATAAATTTGATTTTTATTGCAAATGTTGATTTTGTAGTAAGAGAATATCAAAGTAAAACAAAGTTATTATAGTATTTGAATCTATAATTTGTATTGAATGGAAGAGACAATGAATTGAAAGTAATTGCTATTTAGAAATGGTGATAAAAATGTTAGAAGTAGATATAAATTTATTTTATTCTTGTTAATGAAGAAAATTTAGTTGAACAAGATAGAGTAGACCTTATAGTTGTATTACTACTTTTGGAGTGGAAAATACTTAAATGGATATATTTTAACTAAGAAATGATCAAATGGAAATAAATCCCAAATGAACTCTAAAAAAACAAAAACGAACTTAGAATGCATTTTTGCACCTTTTAGTAAGTTTTAGTTCTCGAGAAAACCTCGATTTAAGGTTATTTTTTTATAAACAAGACCGCCACCTTGTGCAGATTGGCGGTTCCATAACCGTCACTCGTGCTAAGGTGGTAGTCTCAAAACTTCCACTCATAAGGGTTGCAGTCCATGGTTTGTCACCCAAGTAAGGTGGCGGTCCCAGGACCACCGGTCTTCTTTGGGCGGTGATTCGGTCACTTATAAGAGAATTCCACGGATCCATACATGTGTGAAAAAATTAAATTATTTTTACTAATTTATAATATGCAAAATTTCATTAATGACTACTAGCATGCAAACAATGAGTAATCCCATGGTTTTGAACAATAAAACATACAAATGGTGGATCTAAAACATTTCTTCTCATTTTATTCATGGGGGTAGGGTTTGCCCCAAATTAAAAACCCAAATACAAAAACTTGAAACAAAACTAGATTGGTAAAAGGAATAACCCTCCCAATCCTTGAATGGAAGTTATAACAATAATAAAACTACAACTAAAATAATCTAAACTACATCTCCTTGTAGAATCCTTCATAGTTCTTCCTCCTTTTCTCCCATGTCTTCCTCTTCTCCAACCTACAATTTTTAACAAATCAAATAGACCAAATGAGGGAAATGAAAAAAGTAAAGGCTTTAATAAAAACTCATAAAGAAATTTAGGGCTGAATGGGAACTAAAGATCTAGTGGCCAAGGTTGAATTTGATCTAAGGGTGGAGGTTTCACCCTACTTTGTTAGGTGAGAATGCTTTTTATAAATGTTGTTTTTAAAAAACCTTATAGTATGCATTAGGAAATAAGAGATAAAATATGTGGAATAATCCCTTACAAAATCACAACAAAGAGAAACTAATATGCGAAAATATTATAGATCTCAAATAAAAGTGCGAATAAATAACACAACACAAAGAGACAAGATTTAACATGGTTCACCCAATTTGGGATACATCCACCAAGAATCACTTGCTCATATTTTATTACAAGCCTCCACTCTATCAATACAATACCCAAATCCATTTGGAGCTATGCTCAACAAACTCTATAGAATTCACACCCAAATTGAAAACACATCTACAATATTTTCTTATTTTTCTATCATATTCATAAGACCATATAAATAGACAATTTCTTAAGCAATTTGATGCAAAACCGTAGGTATCAAAACCATGGGAAAAAAATGTGGGTATCAAAACAATGGGTACCAAAAAACCATGGGCTCAAAAACAACCCATAACGGTTACCCATTACCCATGGGTTAATAAACCACCCATGAAAATTTTCTTCAGGGTTTTGCCCCAAACCCTCTTGACCCGCTCATCGGCGAGTGGGGCTGCCCGTAAAAATACCCGAGTGTAACACATAGAAGGTATACCACACTCTAACATGAAAGTAGGCTCCACAAACATAACAACCTCCTACTTGGAGACTGATTTCCACTAAGCAAGCTTCTCAACCCTTCACTGTCATCCACGAAGCCAACCAAAGCTGAACATAACTTTAGTTTATCCCTTGTGACCACCTTGGTCTTCATGTCTATAGGATTCTGACTGGTATGAATCTTCTCTAACTTCAACTTATCTTCTTCCAAAGTTGTCTTGATGAAGTGATATCTCAATTGTATATGCTTCATCCTGGAGTGGAAAGCAAAGTTCTTAGCTAGGTGTATAGCACTCTAACTATCACTATGCAACTTACATTCCTTCTGCTTATGCCCCAACTCCTCAAGAAATTTTTGTAACCAAATCATCTCTTTGCTTGCCTCTATGGCAGCAACATACTCAACCTCCATGGTTGATAAAGCCACCAGATTTTGTAGTCATGAAATCTAGCTCACTGTTGTCCCACCTACAGTGTAAATATAACTTGTCATGCTCCTCCTACTATCAACATCTCTAGCCATGTCTGAATCTACATAACCACGTAAAGTGGTGTCTGATCCATTATAGCACAAAACTATCCCCATGGTCCCTCTCAAATACCGAAGGATCCACTTTACTGCTTGCCAATGCTCTTTACCTGGATCACTTCTTAAATCTACTCAAAGATCCCACTACATGGGCAATATCAGGCCTATTGTACACCATAGCATACATCAAACTGCCAACTGCTGATGAGTAAGGTACCTTGGACATCTGGTTTCTTTCCTGCTCTTTCTTGGAACACTGCTCCTTTGATAACTTAAAATGGCCTACCAAAGGAGTCCCAACCGGTTTAGCCTCCTGCATGTTAAACCTATCCAATACATTCTTAATGTACTCTTCTTGAGATAAATTCAACTTCCATTCCTTCCTACCTCGAGTTATCCTCATACCAAGGATTTGTCTGGCTACCCCCAAATCCTTCATATCAAAGGATTCACTTAATGTTTCTTTAGTACTTTTATTTCATGCATATTTTTACCTATAACCAACATGTCATCAACATACAAACATAGGTAAATATAACTTCCATCCTCAAATTTCTTTATATACACGCAATGGTCAGAATGACATCTAATATAATCTTGCTCCATCATGAAGCTATCAAAATTCTTAAACCATTGACGTGGAGCTTGTTTTAGGCCATACAAGCTCTTCTTCAGTTTGCACACCATCTCCTCTTTACCTTTGACTTCATATCCTTCTGGCTGCTACATATATAGCTCCTCCTCCAAATCACCATGGAGAAATGTAGTCTTTACATCTAACTGTTCTAAGTGTAAGTCTTCTACTACCACTATTCCAAGAATAGTTCTGATAGAAGTCATTTTTACTACAGGAGAAAAAATCTCATCAAAATCTATACCTTGTTTCTGTGCAAACCCCTTTACCACTAACCAAGCCTTATATCTTTTATTTCCTCCTTCTTCATCTTTAACTTTGTACACCCACTTGTTCTACAATGCTCTTTTGCCTTCCTAGTAGCTTTACCAATCCAAGTTTGGTTCTCCATGAGAGACTTATGCTCCTCATCCATGGCTTGCTCCTACTTCTTACTCACATCTACCCGCATTGCTTCATCAAATCTCTCTCGGATCTCCACTATCGGTGAGTAATAAATAATAAAGAGAAGAAGAAAAACGTTCGTGTTCTTTTCTTACCCTAGAAGACCTCCTCACTATAGGAGTTTGGGGTTCCTATTGAGTAGGTTCCTGAACTGATTCATGGGTCATTGTCCCATCTAGAAGATCCTCTACCACTGCATATTCTTTCTTGATTCTTCCTATTTTCCTACAACTATTTCTTATACATGACTTTCTCATTAAAGACCACATCCCTAGACCGAATGATTTTCTTGTCCTTAATACTCCAACATTTAAATCCAAAGTCATCACCACCATAACCAATAAAATTGCATTTTTCTAATTTAGCCTCTAGCTTGGTCCTATCATCCTTGTCAATATGAACAAACACCTCACATCCAAAGACTCTAAGAAATGAGTAATCGAATTTCTTACCATACCAAGCCTCCTCAGGTATGCCTCCATCTAAGGCACTTGAGGGTCCTCTATTTATCAAGTACATAGTTGTGCTCACTACTTCTGCCCAAAAATAAAGAGGCAGATCCTGCATGTATCCTCATGCTCCTAGCACGTTCCATTATTGTTTTGTTCATCCTTTCTGACACCCCATTCTCCTACGGGTTCCTGGAATCGTCTTTTTCTTGCAGATTCCATTCTTAGAACAATAATCATCAAATTCATTATTGCAATACTCCCCTTCATTATCTGACCTGAGACATTTTAACTTAATACCTGTTTCATTCTCTACCAAGGCTTTCGATTTAACAAAAGTATCAAATACATCAGATTTGTTTCTAATGTAATGAACCCAAACTTTCTTTGTTACATCATCAATAAAAGTAACATAATAACTTGAGCCCCCAAGAGATGATACCTGAGCCGGCCCCCACACATCAGAATGTACCAACTCTAACTTACTCTCTTTCTTCATAGGTCCAACCTTGAGAAACCTTACTTCTGTTTCCCATATATGTAGTTCTCATAGAAATCCAAACATGTTTTTGTATATCCAGGAAAATTCTTCTTTATGATGTCCATGCCCTTATGGCTCATATGACCGAGCCTATAGTGCCATAATGTTGTATCTACATCTGAAGCCACAAGATTACAATCATTAGTACTATCAGTGGTTAAATACAAGGTTCCAACCTTCTTACCTCTTGCCACCACAAGAGCACCCTTAGTAACCTTCCAAGAGTCAGCTGTAAATATCACAGTACAACCATCACTTCCCAATTGCCCCACCGATATCAAATTTCTCCTTAATGTAGGCACATGTATGACATCCTTCAATAGCCATGTATTCCCATTCTACATCTTAACCTAAACAAAACCTTTTCCAACTATACTACAAGGCTCATCATCACCAAGAAAAACATGCCCAAAATCCCCTTGAACATAATCAACAAAATAATGCCTATGTGGAGTAGCATGGAAAGAAGCCCCGAAAATAAAACCCAAGATTCAACAATATTATGCAAAGAAAGAATCAAAGCAAATACATTACCATCAAAGCATCCCGACATACATTACCCGATGCCACATTTACCTCCTTAGTTTCTTCCTATTTGTTTCTTCTTATCCCGAAGCTCCCAAAAGTCCTTCTTTGTATGCCCAAACTTTCCACAGGTTCCAAAGATACTATCTTTCTTTTAGATTTTGACCTTGCCTAATCCTTTGATTTTCCACGGTTTCCTCTATTCTTCTATCTCCCTCTAGTTTCCACTATCAAAGCATTCCCTAAAGTAGAAGATTCACCAGAGTTTTTTCTTCACATTTCCTCACTTAGAATCACCCCTACAACATCCTCAAACTTCAACTTTGAGTTAGCAGGAACCGAGTTACTTACCGCCATTACCAGGATATTTCAACTCTCAAGTAAAGAGCACAAAAATAATAAAGCTCTAACTTCTTCATCAAATTCTATTGTAACCAAAGCTAGCATATTTACAACCGTATTAAAATCATTTAGATGATCTGCTACTAAACCATTCTCAGACATCTTCATATTAAACAAATTTTTCATTAAAAATATCTTGTTAGAGGAAGAGGGTTTTTCATACAACTTCCTTAATGCATCCATCAGTTCTTTTGTAGTCTTTTCCTTTGAAACATTAAATAATACCGAAGATGCAAGACACAACCGGATCATTCCAAGTGCCTTTCGATCTAACAAATCCCATTCCACATCTCTGTCATACTCGAGGCTTTGTTCACCTTCTCGTGATAATGGAGTATAAAGATCCTTTTGATAAAGGTAATCTTCCATCTACATCTTCCAAAGACTTAAATTCTACCCATTGAATTTATCAACCCAAGATCTTCAATCATCTGCCATAGCTCCCACTCAAGCTAACAACTTTCCCTGATTCAACACTTCAGAAACCAAACCAGGCTCGATACCAATTGTTAGGAAATAAGAGATAAAATATGTGGAATAATCCCTCACATAATCGTAATGTGAAGAAAAATAATATGTAGAAAATATTATAGATCTCAAATAAAAGTGTAGAATAAATAAACAACACAAAGAGACAAGATTTAACATGGTTCACCCAATTTGGGCTACGTCCACCAAGAATCACTTGCTCGATTTTATTACAAGCCTCCACTCTCTCAATACAATACCCAAATCCATTTGGAGCTATGCTCAACAAACTCTACTGAAATTCACACCCAAATTCAAAACATATTTGCAATATATTTGCTTGTTTTTCTATCATATTCATAAGGCCATATAAATAGACAATTGCTTAAGCATTTTGATGCAAAACCATGGGTATCAAAACCATGGGTGAAAAATCGTGGGTATCAAAACAATGGGCAAAAACCATGGGTATCAAAACAATGGGTACCGAAAAACATGGGCCCAAAAACAGCCCATAATGTTTACCCATTACCCATGGGTTAATAAACCACCCATGAAATTTTCTTCGGGGCTTCGCTCCCAACCCCCGACTTGACCGCTCACCGGCAAGTGGGAACGCCATAAAATACCCGAGTGTAACACATAGAAGGTGTACCACACTCTAACATGAAAATAGGATCCACAAACATAATAATATGTGTAAATGGGTAATGGATCAATTTAAGCTGCCATAGAGTGCTATGCCATGATTAGCTCTTAACAAGCTTAGGTAGTTATTAGAAATAACTCTAAGTTAATAAGATAATGAATTTAATTAAACTAATATAAGGTTAACCTTTCCAAGATTGAATATTAACAAAATGGAAGAAAACATTTAACTATGTAAATTAATATATGGTACCTTCCTAATGAATAATTGATTTATGGACCTTAGAGATAAATTCAAATTATGTTAACCTTTAATCTAGACCCATTCTTTAATCTAGAAGTTGGGCTAGTGGTGTTAGTTAGTTTTGTACCTAGGGTTTAACCTTTTTGTAACTTAAACAAGAAAAAAATGTCACTATTTTTGGGTTACATGTTAGGTGTTAGCATCTTTTTAGAACATCGTTTTGATGGGCGTTACAGAAAGTGCAATAATTTTGTTTCTTTTACACTTAAAAATGGACACATAAGTTAAAAATAAACTTCCCAAACCATGGGTAGGGTTGTTGGGTCAATTTAAGAAGGGTTAAGCTTAATTAACACATAAATTTTACACTCCCAAATCAACATAAATTTTACTTACACAAGGACTACCAAATCTCATCATAATTATTTGTCACATCTCTAATTTGGTTAACTAAAACAAGAAGGGTTAAGCTTAATTAACACACATTTACACATGCTAATAAAGTGACAAAAATTTCCAAATTTTAAATACACAAATCATAAAATAAATCACATACAAAAATTAAAGAAAGGAAAACAATTCACCCCATGGCCACATATGTGAAGTCACCCCCATGGGAGACTTCCAAACAAGACATGCAAAACACACACTAAACAACATTACACAAGTTTTCAAATTTGGCCTTGTTGCTCAACACCCAACATCCTTCCGTGGTTGGTCCCCTATCCCCTTCGATGTATGTGATCAAATTCCTGCACACAACAAAATACCTCTTAGCCTTTTGGCCGTATTAACAACATCGAGAATATATATATATATATATATATATATATATATATATATATATATATATATATATAAAACTCAATATTCATCATTCGACATTAGAAATTCTATTATCCATCAATATACCAAAATCTAACCCTAACATCCATGAGATTACAATTATATTCCAACATCCCAAAACATAACATGTTAGTATAAAATCCACATCATGAAAATCAACATATATCAAACTATCTAACATCACTATCTAGTGCATCATAATAAAATGTAAACATCATAATGTCAATAATCCAAATATTAGTAAAATCTATCATCTACTGATCAATGTATCATAATCAAGATGTCTGAATATCAGTCCAATAATATAAACATCAAGATGAAACAGTGTTGAACAAGAGTGGTCACTACATGTTAGATAGCTAGTGTCCACTAACTATCCCTTTGATTAAGTAGACAATATTAACCTATGTGGTGACTTCAAATATCTATTAGTGATAATGAATAATGTAGAAGGTGGAGTTACTTACCTAAGGGGGGAGCGGAGATATAAGGTATTGTGATCATACAATATGAACATGATATGATTCTAAGAGTGTAAAATATAACTCGAGACAATAATACTAAAAAGTACAAAATGATAAAATAAAATTGAAAAACATGCCATTTTTTTCAAAATGCCCAAAATACCAATATTACCAATATAAACAAAATTAAGTATATATAAACTAAATTTGTAAAAAAATTAATTGACATGGTAAGTTCTACAACGCTTTCTTCCTTTTTTATGAATATTTTTGCAAGTTTGTAAGGGTATATACATATATATTTATTATTTGTATCTATAACAAAAGAGTACATTACATAAATAAATAAAATAATTTCACTTGAGAGAAAAATAATTTCATGCAAGTTTAAACCTCCTTTTGAGATGGGCTATCATAATTCAAGAAAATTTGTAAGTGCCTTACCAAACATGCGGTTTAGTGTTTTGGGGTGGACTTACATTTACAAGTTAATTGACCCAAATTATGAACTTGGGAAAGTGGGTTCGATTAAATTAATACATATTTTAAAGAATTGAAATCGATGTATTTAGAATTGGCCAAAATAACAATCACCTTTAATTATACTAGAGGCATCTTCATATATATATATATATATATTGAGTGGAGAGTTTGATGTCGTGCCCATGAAATTTGAAATTTGTGTCCATGATATTTATAAAAAAACTTTACTAATTTTATTTTGATTTGTAAAATTCATGTGGGGAAGTTACGAAACACTTTAGTAATTTAATTTGTTAAATTCTCGGGTGTGGGGAAGTAAATAATTTAAAGGTAAAAAACACTTTAGTAATTTAATTTAATTTTAATAATGTACTAATTTAATTTAATTCATCTAGAAGTTACATAAATTAAAGTAAACGGATAACAAACTATATTAGGTAAATAAGTAAATAAAATGTTTAAATAATTATTTTTAAACATAAATTAAAGTAAACATGTAACAAACTATATTAGATAAATAAGTAAATAAAATGTTTAAATAAATAAATAAGTTTAAATATGTAATATATTATTAGGTAAATAATTTTAAGTAATAAATAAGTTATTAAAAACAGTTACATAACTTCCCCACACATTATAATAATTTAATTTGTTCCTTACAAACAAACCCGGATTGGAAATTGTGACAGGTTCAATAACTTGATAGTAAGATCTTATTCTCTTGGTTTCATTTCAGTATAATTCTATTTTTTTAAGATAGAACATTGCTCACTATTAAAATTTATGCATGGAATTCAGATTAAAAACCAGTCCCCAACCTTTACTTCAAAAAAAATTCAATATGTATTTACAGTGTCTGCTTTATATATTTCAATTATATTTTTGGGATTATGTGATTAAATTTTTACCTTACATGACATTGCAAGAAATCAAGACAAGATTAATTGCAGTTCGACACACTCGAGAATTAGTCATTAATATGATATAGGTATGAAATTTATAAAAAAATTATGATTAGAAAATATATTCAGTGTCTTTTTCACTTTGATGTTTAGGTTTGATATGTATTTTTAAAAGTTACTTTATGAATTTATATATATTTAAATTTATATCATGATAAGATTTAATAATTTTGAATGAAAAGAAAAAAATCTGGTTGAGATGTATTATTATAAGTTACTTTATGAAATTTATATCCTATTTAACCTAATTAAATTTCTATCTTGGTAAAGTTTATTAATTTTGATAGAAAAAAATCTACTTGGAATTTTGATTAATTTAAACAAAAATGTAGACATTGTAAGTTGAATTGTTTAGGAAAAGATTCCGGTTGAGATGTATTATTAAAACATCATTTCTATGTGTGCAAGACAATTACAACTTTAATAATGTTTCTATTTTTATCAACCCATATATTGAATAAAAAATTTCCTAACACATTAAACAATATATTTCATTTTTAAAATAGGTTTCCATCTTCCATGACATAGAAAAAAACATTTCTATGTGTACATGGCATTTTTACTCTAATAATGTTTGTATTTCTAATAACCCATGTAAAACTATTTATTTTTTATTTTTCTATGTGTGCAAGACAACAACTTTAATAATGTTTGTATTTTTATCAACCCATATATTGAATAAAAATTTTCCTAACACATTAAACAATATATTTCATGTTTAATATAGGTTTCCATCTTCCATGACATAGAAAACCAACATTTCTATGTGTGCATGGCAATTATTACTTTAATAATGTTTGTATTTTTAATAACCCATGTAAAACTATTTATTTTTACTTTAACAATTTATTTAAATAATTTTTTTAAATAGTTATTATTCAAAGTGATATGTAATTTATAATAGTAGTAACTCGAGAGTGAGATGTGATAGTCTCTCTACAAACTTTTATTTTAAAAAGAAAATCATAAACAATACAATTAGAGATGTATTATGGTATTCAAATATAGAAAATAGATTAGCAATATCATCTAAAAATTATAGAAACTTTAAAAATATTTCAATTATTAAGATTTTGCTTTTGTTATATAGACAATTTTTAACATCTTAGTGTGCATTGTGTATTTCAAATTGAATATGTGTACATTTATAATTTTAAGACATTGTAATATAAAATTTTGAAAAAAGAATGTGATGTTTATGAGAAATTTTTGTATGTGTATATGTATCCTTACATTATTCTCATTAGGAAACATATGTGAATATTTTTCCAACTCGGACTCTATCGTTGTATGTGTCTTTTCGATACCGGGAGGTAGGATTAGAAATGGGATGTTTCCAGTTATGCTCTCTCAAAGCATGTCCTAATTTGGATTTCATCATGTGTTCTCGAAAAGGTTTTTAAAGCAACATAACAAGGGACCCCCTATGTATGTTAAACATATGCATCTTTTGACAATGCAGTTTTATATAAGAAATGTGAAATATTAATGTTTTGATATTTCTATAGTGAAACCGTGAAATCATATTTTGTGTATGCTTGGAAAAAAATTTCATATAAATTCCCGGAACTATGGTTCCATCTTATTATTTTTCATTTTCGTGAGTGCATGAGATGTTATTTTATAGACATTTGTATGTTGTGTTTTCTCAAGCAATGATTAAATTGGATATGTGCATTTGAACATTTATTTACAGGTGTGGTGTGCGTTTCTTTCATCGAAGGACATGGGTATAGTTGATTTTTGAATACACAATTGAGAATTCTTTGTTTTATACTTTTCTTTTTGATATTGTGTTTTTTATGAGATGAACATTGTTGAATTGTCACAACTTGCTAGTATAATAATGATTTATACAATAACGTCGATGAAGAATTGTTGTGTTAATAGAGAATTGATGTATTGTTTGTTATTTGTAAATGTGATAGTTTGTGCACAATTTTGCACCTTGTGGTGAATCCTTTCAGGAAGAATTTTTATTATGAAAATATGTAAATATTTGATTGGATTATTTATGTAAATGAATTTATAAATTGCATGGTGTTTTTAGTATATTTGTGAAAAAAACCATTAAAAAATCAAACAAAAGGTCATAAATATGGCAACACAAACCATTTTTATAAAATCCTATTTTCTTTAGATCATATAATATTTTGGGTATCCTTCATAATTTCTAGATTCTCTATACTATATGATTATTGCCTATTACATTTAGATGGAGTTTTAAATAATATAAATAATTACATGATTTTTGAAAATACTTTATAGGCATGACTCCACCAAGATTAAATTTTGAAAATGAAGAGGAAATAAAAGAATATTAAAGAGAATATCAAAGACAATATCACATAAGAAGACAACAAGAAATGATAGATGCGCAATGAGAGAAACAAAGGAAACATCGAAATGATAATGGTAGAAGAGTGTTTGAAGAATGGAGGTTGAATTGACAAATGAATAAATAGATGCGAGATAAACAACAACATGAAAATAACATGATAACAATTAGCACAATCATCTCAAGATGACTCACATGTATTAAGAACAAGAACACAAGCATAAATTCGGTTAAAACGTTTTCCTAAGGAAGAAAGATGAGAATGTATGGATTTGATTGCATTATTTATATAAATGATTTTATTAATTACATATATTTTAGGAATGTTGGTGAAAAAACTATTAAAAATCAAATAAAGGTCATAGATACGGAAATGGAAACGCTTTTGCCAATCTCCTATTCTCTTAATTTCATATCATTCTTTGACTAGCCTTGCTAATTATTACAACTTGATGGTATATGATTGATATATATTACATGTGCATGGATTTTTAGTTATATAAATAATTACAATTTTTTTAAAATACTTTATTGGTGTGCCTCACCATGATTAAATGAAGATGAAAGAATAGCGTATCCAAGACAATATCAAAGACAATATTGCATGAAGGAGACAACAAGAAATGACAGATGCACAATGAGAGGAACAAAGGAAACTTTGAAATGATAATGATAAAAAAGGTTCATGGAATGGAGGGCTGAATTAAAAATGAAGAATTAGACATAGAAAGATGACAACATGCAAACAACATGATGAAAATTTATGAACGATCGTCTTAAGATGACTCACATGCATCAAGAGAAAGGTTACAAAGACAATTCATTCGGTTCAGTTGCAAGAGGAGGAAATACTACATAGACAATAAATTTACCATGAAGCATCTTAGAGGAGTTATCATAGAATGTCTAGTAATGTTGAAGTTAAATCTAGGGTAGGAAATTCAACATTGATGGATCACGTGCTCGAAACACCGGAAAAATTGGCCCAAGATATAATGAATTTAGATGTTGAAAATAATTTGGAGAATGATAGTGTGCAACAGGAGATGAAATTACATCCAATACAAATAACAAGAAGAAGAAGAATGCAAAGTAATGATTTACAAGAGGAGTCAACAATTGAACCTAGAAGAAGAAGAAAAATGCAGGACTCACATATTGTGAGAGAACAAATGATATATGATCCCAATGAAATTTCTAGGAGAGATTTCAATATAGTCCAAATGAGTTTTCCACACGCCCTTGATAACCTTTCTTCCTCGGTCATGTGTTATATTTTTCAATAATGTTACATTGGAATAAAAGTTTCTCAACACCAAAGGACCTCGTGTGTACTAGATGTAGACAAGAGAAAGGTCATCATCAATTTTGGCATCGAATAATATGGATCTCGGGCCACAACTACTAGAACTTGCAAACTTTACTCAAATTGAGGAAATATTAATATCCCGTGTCAACCCAATCCTACAGTGACACATACAACAAGTGGTCAATATAAATATAAAGGTCACATGATAAATTTTTCTAAAGAAGTAAAATAAATCACTAAAATTTTTCCCCATAGATTGAAATATTTTTGATGATTCATTTTAAGAGGAGAGATCCACATGGAAAAAATTACCACTTTATAGTTAATAGAGAGCAAGTTTGAAATACGTTAAAATATAAAATAGAACATGATAAGTTAATTTCAGATGTCCAGATCAATGAAAATGATTTGAATGAACTTCCACCTCATTCTCATTAAGAATGTGTTTGACCAAATGAAGTGAGTTCATATGGAGTTTGATTCCAATGCAAATGAAGTTGTGTTTGTAGGTTCGACCATGGAGATAGATGAAGGAAATATAATTAGTCATACAACATCGATGGCGTATAAACCACCCATTTCCCCAAGGGAGATGGAATTAATACATGCATGGTTAAAAACCCTCATGTGGACCCTACCGCACTAATTGATAGGCCATGGATAGGAGCATCACCTATCAATGAGTATATGATAGTAGGACTACTTGATATGGCATTCCCTACTTTGTTTCCTAATGGAAAATGTGATTGGATAGAACCGCGATTAAGACGAGTACATCTCCATGAATTTGTAAAGCATTTATTGTGATATAGGGATCACCTATTTGGTCAAAATCCTCGGTTCAAGTATTATGTGATGAACATGATCATGAGACATCGTGCACAAAATTTGTCTCCATTTTTTTGAAGAAAAACCTCCAAGATATGCTAATGTTCATCAATAGGTTACGTGAGCATATGAAAAATTTTCCCCATTCCAATCTGGCTGATCATTTGATGCGGTTTAGAACATCCTTGAGGGGTACAAGGTCTTACTGGGAAAAATGTCGTGGTGAATTGGCTGACATGTTGCATCAAATAGGATCACCTACCATTTTTTCACATTGAGTATACCTGATATGTATTGATTGATCTACATGCATTAATCCTATAACATGGATAATCCACGAGAAGCACAAAATTGGTGAAGGAAAAATATCATCGAATATCCACATATAGTGGCACATTATATGCACCTGTGACATACACTTTTCCGAAAGGAGGTATTACAAAAAGAAATGAAAGTTAAAGATTATTGGTCTAGATATGAATGGCAACATAGAGGTTCGCCACATATGCATGAATTCATATGGACATCCTTGACATCCTTGATTGGAATGATGATTTTAAACGTGGAAATGCTGAAAAATACTTCCATTTTATTGTCCATGCATGGAATCCTCGGGATGACCCACACCAACGAAATATACGGTAATTTATCAATTCTCATCAAGTCAATGATTTATATAGAATTTTTATGTTCTCAAAATATATTGCATATTCTTATGTTCAATGTTAAAGGTCTACCAAAATTTATGCAAAGCATTTGTGTCTTTGAAATACAAGACAACCGACACAATTCAATATGGAACATGACTATTCGGAGATTCTCAATAGTGTAGAATGACATACAATTTATAGAGAGGATGCCTGCCTACGTAAGAAAAGGGGAAAATTGTTTTTAGGTAAGATGTTAAAAATTTTGAATAACTTAATTGAAATAAAAACACATACGTGGAAGAACTAATAATTTATTATTGCATTTTGCGGTATAATGCACCATGGCCATTGAATCTTGAAGGATCAAACTTATATAAAGACTCAGAGACGGGAGATAAAAATTTCAAACCTACGAGAAATGATGATAGGGTAAATACACATAATCACTACATATTACAATTATGGAGAGAAAATGTAGATTGGCAACCTATTCTTTCCAAGCATGTCGTAGTCAAGTACATTGCAAAGTATGCAGCGAAAGTAGAGAAAATATCTTAAACTTATCATCAAATGTTGACGAGGATGGAAAATATTGAAAACGTGGATGAAATGGTAGAGACGGCATACAAGAGACTTTTAACCGAAATAATTGTTGAAAGAGACATTGGCACACAAGAAACATGTCACATGTTGTTGTAGCTTCCTTTGGTAGAGAAGCAGAGATAATTTGTCAATTTTAATGTTGCGCACGAGGTGTTAAAAAAAGTTAACAACCCCGATGGAGATGACCATGAAGAACATACAAAAATTTCATTGATTGGTACAAGAATAGGATTTTTCCATGGAAAGTGTGTGTTTTATTGATGTAACTAGATCTTGACATATAATCAAATGAGAAAAAGGGATAACAAGTCGGAGGTTATGAGTTTGGCAGCTATTGTGAGAGTGTTCCCGAGGTTTTCCTCTATCCCTTCATGGGAATCTCATAAATGGGTTGATTTTTGTTGGTCATATTTTTGATTTATAATCCGATTTGAAATATATATAGAGATATCGGACATGATTCTGATTCAATAAGTTCAAACTAGGATTCATTCCGTTATAATCCATGGCATGTCAAAAGGAGGACTACAGTAGAAGACGTTGAAAATAACAATAATTCTGAAGATGAAATTAATCAACATGTTCAACAGAATACAATAGAACATGAATGGGAAATCATGTGTAGGCTTCATCGTGGTCAAATTTTGCAAGTGATGGAAATATATATGTTGGGAAGGAGAGATATTGACAAGAAAGCACCATTGAATGATGAATATCGAGGTGAAGAATACACAAGTAAAGTGATAAAATTCATAAGCAACATGAAAGATAATGGGTTGGTTATAGATGATGAATTAGCCCCAAATTTCAATTGTGACACCTTGGGTGCTAAACAAAAACAAGCACTTGATATAATAATGACACATTATAATCAACATTTAAATAGCATTCCATTGCTCATGATAGTTCAAGGAATGCAGAGGAATAGGAAAATCCTATTTGATTGGTGCGATTTAGCAGGCACTTTTTGATGCATCATTCCATGAACGTTCTCCTCTTCTATTTCTTGCACCAATAGGAGTTGCAGCTTTTAATATTGGCACCTCAACAATCCATTCACAACTTCTAATTGCTATTACAGATTTTACGAAATCGAGGGATTGAGACTTGCAACATTCAAACAAGATATTTTCCACATAAAATATGTATTGATTGATGAAATGAGCTTTAACGGACTAATTTTTCTAGAAAACGTGGACTCCCGACTTCATCAAGCATTCCCGAAATAGAAGACATGAGTTTTGGTGGTGTTTCTATGATTTTGGTTTAATAATTTTGAATGAAAAGAAAAAAAAATAGTTGAGATGTATTACTAAAAGTTACTTTATGAAATTTATATCCTATTTAACCTATTTAAATTTCTATCTTGGTAAAATTTATTAATTTTGAAAGAAAAAATCTACTTGAAATTTTGAGTAATTTTTTAAAAATGTAGACATTGTAAGTTGAATTGTTTAGGAAAAGATTCGTTGAGATGTATTATTGAAACAACATTTCTATGTGTGCAAGACAATTACAACTTTAATAATGTTTGTATTTTTATCAACCCATATATTCAATAAAAAATTCCTAACACATTAAAAAAATATTTCATGTTTAATATAGGTATCCATCTTCCATGACATAGAAAACAAACATTTCTATGTGTACATGAAAATTATTAATTTAATAATGTTTGTACTTTTAATAACCCATGTAAAACTATATTTTTTACTTTAAGAATTTATTTAAATAATTTTTAAAAATATATATATTATTCAAAGATATATGTAATTTATAATATTAGTAACTTAGAGTGAGATGTGATAGTCTCTCTACAAACTTTTATTTTAAAAAGAAAATCGAAACAATACAATTAGAGATGTATTATGGTATTCAAATATAGAAAATAGATTAGCAATATCATTTAAAAATTATAGAAACTTTTAAAATATTTCAATTATTAAGTTTTTCTTTTGTTATATAGACAATTTTTAACATCTTATTGTGCATTGTGTATTTCAAAATTGAATATGTGTACATTTATAATTTTAAGACATTGACGAATATAAACTTTCTGAAAAAAAGAATGTGATGTTTATGACAAATTTTTGTATACGTATATATATCCTTACATTATTCTCATTGGTGAACATTTGTGGATATTTTTTCAATTCGGACTCTATCGTTGCACACGTCTTTTTCAATACCGAGAAGTAGGATTGGAAATGGGATGTTTCTTGTTATGCTCTCCTAGCATGTCCTAATTTGGATGTCATCCTGTGTTCTCTAAAAGGTTTTTAAAGCAACATAACAAGGGACTCCCGATGTATGTTGAACATATGCATCTTCTGAAAATGTGGTTTTTCTATAAGAAATGTCAAATATAAATGTTTGATATTTCTATAGCGAAACCGTGAAATCATATTTTGTGTATGCTTGGAAAAATGTTTTCATATAAATTCCCAGGAACTATGGATACATCATATTGTTTTTCATTTTCGTGAGTGGATGAGATGTTATTTTACTTGACATTTGTATGTTGTGTTTTTTCAAGCAATTATTAATGTGGATATGTGCATTTGAACATTTCTTTACGGTGGTGTGCATTTATTTCATCAAAGGACATGCATATAGTTTAGTTTTCTATACTCAATTAAGAATTCTTTGTTTTATACTTTTGTCTTTTATATTGTGTTATTCATGAGAGGAACATTATTGACTGTCACAACTTGCTCGTATAATAAAAATTTATACAATGACATCGATGAAGAATTGTTGTGTTAATAGAGAATTGATGTATTGTTTGTTATTTGCAAATGTGATAGTTTGTGTACAATTTGTGCACAATTTTTCACTATGGTGAGTCCTTTGGTAGGAAGAATTTTTATTATGAAAATATGTAAATATTTGATTGGGTTATTTATGTAAATGAATTTATAAATTGCATGGTGTTTTGAGTATATTTGTGAAAAAAATTAAAAAATCAAACAAAATGTCATAAATATGGTAACACAAACCATTTTTATAAAATCCCATTTTCTTTAGTTCATATCATATTTTGAGCATCCTTCTTAATTTTTAGATTCTCTATACTATATGATTATTGCCTATCACATGTACATGGACTTTTAAATAATATAAATAATTACATGATTTTTTGAAAATACTTTATAGGCATGGCTCCACCAAGATTAAATTTTGAAAATGAAGAGGAAAGAAAAGAATATTAAAGAGAATATCAAAGACAATATCGTAGAAGAAGACAACAAGAAATGACAGATGCACAATGAGAGAAACAAAGGAAACATCGAAATGATAATGGTAGAAGAGCATTTGCATAATAGAGGGTTTAATTGTCAAATGAATAAATAGATGCGAGATAGACAACAACATGAAACTAACATGATTACAATATGCACAATCATCTCAAGATGACTCACATGTATCAAGAACAAGGATACAAGGAAAATTAGGTCGATTAGTTTCCTAACGAAGAAAGATGAGAATGTGAGGATCTGATTGCATTATTTATATAAATGATTTTATAAATTGCATAGTGTTTTGAGTATGTTGGTGAAAAAACTATTAAAAATCAAACAAAAGATCATATATACAAAAATGGAAATACTTTTTCTAATCTCCTATTCTCTTAATTTCATATCATTCTTTGACTAGCCTTGCTAATTGTTACAACTTGGATAATATATGATTGATTTATATTACATGTACGTGGATTTTTAGTTATATAAATCATTACAAATTTTTTTTTAAATACCTTATAGGTATGGCTCGACCACGATTAAATTTCAAAAATGAAGATGAAAGAAGAGCATATCGAAGAGAATATTTAAGAGAATATCATAGAAGGAGACAACAAGAAATGAGAGATGCACAACGAGAGGAACAAAGGAAACTTCTAAATGATAATGATAGAAAAATGTTCACAGAATGAGGGCTGAATTAACAAATGAAGAATTAGATGTAGGAAGACAACAACATGTAAATAACATGACAACAATTAGTGAATGATCGTATCAAGATGGATCACATGTATCAAGAGAAAGGTTATAAAGACACATTCGTTTGGGTCATTGCAAGAGGAGGAAAGAATACATAGAAAATAACTTCACTCTGCGAAGCATCTCGGAGGAATTATCCTAAAATGGTGGTAATGTTGAACTTAATTCAGGGGGCAAGAAATTCAACATCGATGGATCGTGTGCTCAAAACACCGAAAAACTAGGCCCAAGATATAATGAATGTAGATGTTGCAAATGATTTAGAGAATGATAGTATGCAACAAGAGATGATATTACAACCAATAAGAACATCGAGAAGAAAAAAATGCAAAATAATGATTTGATAGTATTCAATAATCGAACTTAGAAGAAGAAGAAGAATGGAAGACTTGCATATTGTGAGAGAACAAATGATATATGAACCCAATGGAATACTTGGGAGAGATTTAAATACGGTCCAAAATATTTTTGACACCGTATTGATAACCTTTCTTCACTTTGGTCATGTGTTATATTTGTCGAATGTTACATTGGAATAAAAGTTTCTCGAACACCTAAAATACCTATGTACTAGATGTCGATAGGAGAAAGGTCATCATCGGTTTTGGCATCGAATAATATGGATCCCGAGCCACAACCACTAGAACTTGCAAACTTAACTTCAAATTAAAAATTTTTTAATATCCGGTGTCAACCCAATCCTGCAGATGACACATGCAATAAGAGGTCAATATAAATATAAAGGTCACACGATATGTTTTCCTCAAGAAGTAAAATAAATCACTAATATTTTTCCCCATACATTAAAATAGTTTCTAATGATTATTGTTTGGAGGAAAGATCATCATGGAACAAATTATGACTTTACATTCATAGAGAGTGAGTTTACAAGGCATTGAAATATAAAATAGAACATGATAAGTTCTATTCGGATATGTCCTGGATCGATGAAAATGCTCAATGAGATTCCACCTCATTCTGCTTTGAGAATGTGTTCAAGCAGTTGAACTAAGTTCATATGGAGTTTTATTCTTATGTAAAAGAAATTTTGTTTGTAGGTCCGACCATGGAGACAGATGAAGGAAATATAATTAGTCATACAACATCGATGGCATCTAAACCACCCAATGCCCCAAGGAGATGGAATTAATCCATGCATGGGTGAATAACCCTCATGTGGACCCTAGAGAACTCATTGATTGGCCAGGGATAGGAGCATCTCCTATCAATGAGTATGTGACAGTAGGAATACTTTATATGGCATTCCCTACTCTATTTCTGATGGAAAATGTGATTGGTTAGAACCGTGATTAAGAAGAGTACATCTCCATGAATTTGTAAAGCATTTATTTTGATATAGGGATCACCGATTTGGTGACATCCTTGGTTGGGGTAGTATTACATGATGAACATGATCATGAGACATCATACAAAAATTTGTCTACATTTTTTGTGAAAAAAAAATTCCAAGATATGCCAATCACCATCAACGAGTTATGTGAGCATATGATAAATGTTCCCCATTCCAATCGGCTAATCATTTGATGCATTTCGTAACATCCTAGAGGGTACAATGTCTTACTTTGGAAAAATTTCATGTTGAATTGGATGACATGTTGCATCAAATAGGATCAGCTACCATTTTTTCACATTGAGCGCGGTGATATGTATTGGATTGATCTATATGCTTTAATCCTAGAACACCGCCGAATAATCCACGAGAAGTACAAAATTTGTGAAGGAAAAATATCATATAATATCCACATATAGTGGCACATTATATGCACCTATGACATACACTTTTCTCGAAAGGAGGTATTACAAAAAGGAATAAAAGTTAAAGATTATTGGTCTAGATATGAATGGAAGCATAGAGGTTTGCCACATGTGCATGGATTCATATGGTTAGAAGGGTGTCAAATATGGACATCCTTGATTGGAATGATGATTCTCAATGTGGAAATGATGCAAAATACTTCCATTATATTGTCCATGCATGGAATCCTCAGGATGACCCGCACCAACGAAACATACAGGTAATTTATTGATTCTCATCGAGTCTATGATTTATATAGAATTTTTATGTTCTCAAAATATATTGTGTATTCTTATGTTCTATGTTACAGGTCTACAAAAATTTTACGCAACATCTGTGTCTTCAAAATACAAGACAACTGACACAATTTAATATGGAACGTGACTATGAAGAAATTCTCAACAGTGTAGAACGACATACAATGTGTAGAGAGGTGCCTACCTAGGTAATGAAAAGGGAAAAATTATTTATAGATAATGTTATCCAAAATTCACCCCTTAAGGTAATTTTGATAACATGCATCAAATTCTTCAGTCCCGAGCAAGTAGAATTGATTCAAGGCCCAAAATCATGCTTTGGGAGGCACCTTTGGTTTCTCTCTAACTTCCCCATACAAGGAAAAAAACCCAAGAAGTTAGAAAATTTTGAAAAAATCCAAAAATTGAAGTCACAAGCTTGTTTTAATGCATTGTGGGTTTGGAGGCTGTGGATTGTACTAGTGCGGATTGTACCAAGGTTTTTCATACTAGGTTTGGAGCTGAAATACAAAGGAATCAGCTAAATCGGCTTTCTGTGTCCTAGACCGCACAAGTTCAACAAGGACGCGTGGGGCGCGCATTGCCGAAAATGCTAAAGTCAAAGGGAAATCGGTGAAGTCGAACTTTTGTCCCAAGTTGTCCATGGGAATTTGGGACCTTGCAGGTACGTGTGGGACGTGAAAATATGATTTTTTCGCAAGTTAGTGCATTGTGGGTGGCATGGAGAAATGTGTTTGGGACGGTTGGGAAAAAAGTACACGCGAGACACGTAAAGGTGAAAAAGCTGCAAAAGGAACCATACGTTGCAGCGAATGTGGAGGTCAATGGCCCTCATGACTCGGTCAATGGTAGACACACGAGACAAAGGAAGCTTGAATCGGATGATGTAGAGATTTTTGTCAGGGGACAAATGGGAACGCGGACTTGATTTTGTCGAAATAGCCGCAATGAAGAGAAAAAGTCAATGTTTGACCTCCCGAACTTCAAACGGCCATAAATTTTGACTCCGAGCTTCATTTTCATAAAATTGGACTTTCTAGAATGAGCACGACATCCTCTCTAGTCAATTAATACTCATTCCCATTAGATGACAGAAAATGCCTGAGTAGACCCAAAATAGTTGCTCACACTCAAAAGGCCATAAATTTTGCATTTCTCAACAAAATCACACAAAATTGGTACCATTGGAATTGTGTTGCTATGCATGATGTACATACATCAATATATTTGGGATTTGATGAGAAATTGATGGATATTTTTCATAAAATGTGACCAGGTTAATGACAATGTTTTATTTGGTAATTGGGAGTGTAATTAAGAGGCATGGTCATCATTCTTTCTCTACTACAGCACCTAGGATAGTATGGGGAGCCTTTTGCAAGTAACATACAATCATTTCACTCTATTTAATCCCTCCTACAAGTGGTTAAAGGAAAGATTTCAGGATTTCCATTTTCCTCTCTCTCTCTTCTTATTCTTCTATAAATTGGAGTGTTAGGCTCATTGTAAAAGAGGTAGTTTTGTTGTAAAAATCTCTGTCAAAATTTCTTTGTGAAGCCAATGTGTTGCAGGCCCTTGTAGTGGACTCCTTGCATGGTGATCCAGGCCCTTATCTTGTAATAGATTGAATTGTGCATATCATGAAGTAATAAAATATAAGTTTGTGGATGCATCTTCCCTGTTGTGTTTGTTTGCACTCTTCTTACCCTTTCAACCTTCATTATAAGAATATTGTGTCTATTTTTATGTGCTTGAAAGGACTCATTATTATTGTGCATGTATGAAATATTGTTGTGAATGCATTTTCCAGATTGTGGAGAACTATTATCACCCCTTCTATTATGCATTTTACTTCTATCTTTCACACATTGGAAGAATACTCTCACACCCCTCCTTTACTAGTGTATCACCGATTTAGTGTAGGTTTTAATTTTTATGAATTATCTCTCCTTGGTCCCTTGAAAGCTAGATTAGGAAAGATAGTCCTACTTGCATTAGAGTAGATTGTGGCAGGTAGTTTAGGAGAAAGAACCAACTTTCTCTAGAGGTCTATCTCAAGTAGAAAGTCCCAAAACTTAGAGATAGTACCCTTATTATCCAATCACACTATGAGCACAAGTATATGCACTTGTGTAAACATAAGGGTGCTGTGTTTCAAAGGATAACGAGTAAGATGTTCAAAATTTTGAATAATTAAATTGAAATAAAAAACACATACGTGGAAGAACTAATAATTGATTATTTCATGTTGCAAGTATAATGCACCATGGCCATTGAATCTCAATGGATCAAAGTTATATCAAGACTCGAGAGATGGGAGATAAAAATTTTGAAACTACAAGAAATGATGATACCATAAATACACAAAATCGCTACATATTACAATTGTGGAGAGAAAATGTACATTGGCAACCGTTACTTTCCAAGCATGCCGTACTCAAGTACATTGCAAATTATGTAGTGAAAGAAGATAAAATCTATAAAAATTATCATCAAATGTCGACTTGGATGGAAATTATTGAAAACTTCGGCTAAAATGGCAGCGATAACATACATGAGGCTTCTAACTAATGGAAACAATTTCTCAAGAAATATGTCACATGTTGTTGGAGCTCCCTTTGGTAGATAGAAGTAGAGTATTTGTCAATTTGAATGTTGTGCGCAGGTGTTAAAAATTAACAACACTTGATTGAGGTGAACATGAAGAACATGCAAAAGTTTTCATTGATGGGTACAAGAATAGACCTTTTTCCATAAAAAGTGTGTCTCTTATTGATGCCGCTAGATCCTGAACATATAATCCAAGGAGAAAATGGGATAAAAAATGGGAGGTCAAGAGTTAGGAAGCTATTGTGAGAGTGTTCCCGAGGTTTTCCTCTATCCCTTCATGGGAATCTCATAAATGGGTTGATTTTTGTTGGCGGATTTGTGGTTTAAAAGCTGATTTGAGATATGGACAGAGATATCGGACATGATTATGATTCAATAAGTTCAAACCGGGATTTGTTCCATTATAATCCATGGCATGTCGGAAGGAGGACTATAGTAAAAGACGTTTAACCTAACAAGAATTCCAAAGATGAAATTAATCAACATGTTCAACAGAATACAATAGAACATGAATGGGAAATCATGTGTAGGCTTCATCATGGTCAAATTTGTAAAGCGACGGAAATAGATATGTTGGGAAGAATAGATATTGATAGACAAGCATTGTGGAATGATGAATATCGAGGTGAAGAATACACAAGTAAAGTGATAAAATTCATAAGCAACATGAAAGATAATGGGTTGGTTATAGATGATGAATTAGCCCTAAATTTCAATTGTGACACCTTGGGTGCTAAACAAAAACAAGCACTTGATATAATAATGACACATTATAATCAACATCGAAATAACATTCCATTGCTCATGATAGTTCAAGGAACAATGGGAACAGGAAAATCCTATTTGATTGGTGTGATTCGTCAGTAATTTTTGATGCATCATTCCCTAAATGTTCTCCTCTTCTATTGCTTACACCAACAAGAGTTGTAGATTTTAATATTGGTGCCTCAAAATCCATTCACAACTTCGAATCCCTATTACAGATTTTGTAAAATTGGAGGGATTGAGACTTGCAACATTCCAACAAGAGATTTTCCACATAAAATATGTATTGATTGATGAAATGAGATACATCGGACAAATTTTGCTAGAAAACATGGACTCTTGACTTCACCAAGCAGTCATTGAAAGAGAAGCATGAGTTTTGGTGGTGTTTCTATGATTTTGGTAGGAGATTTGGGGCAACTTCCTCCTATTATTGATAAACCACCATATGATAGTAATAGACGTGCAAAGCTATTATGGGAAGCATTCAGAACAGTTGTTACATTGGATAAGGTATTTAGGAAAGGAGGAGAAGATGAAGACCAAAAATGTTTTCGACAACTTCTGGAAAATCTCAAAGATGCGAATCGACATTTGGATGATTAGATGTTGTTAACAATTAGAACAAGTTCTGCATTAGACAAAGATAGCAATGAAGAATTCTATAATTATATTCACTTGATGGTGACAAATATTAACATGAATAACCACAACAACAAAAATTACATTCATCCAAAAGACCTGTCGCACGTAGCATTGTGACTAGAACAAGTACCACCAACACACTGACAAGAGGTCTGAATGACAAACTTGATTTAGAATTATTAATTTCTAATGATGCAAGGGTTATGCTAACATCTAATCTTTGGATAGAATCAAGTCTTGTAAATGGAGCTCGGGATATATTCAAGCATAGTATATGCACTGGTAGTGGTCCACCGAACCCACCAACAACATATGTAACGGTTGAATTTGATAGTTACTTTAGAATACCATTTGAAGATAGAACTCCACGTACCATCCCAATTACACCAATCCGGAGGGATGCACACACCAATTACCCGTAGGGTTAGGCATGGGCATTGACATGATACATAAATCACAAGGTTTGACTCTTTCCAAGGCTACACTTGATATTGAAGAAAGAGAAACAATGGGGTTAACATTTTTGGCTATCAATCGAGTGAATTCGTTGCAGAGTCTAAGAATATATCTACCATTTTCATATGAGCGCTATGCAAAAATGAAGAACGGAAAGCTACTTTCAAAACAGAAGGTTGAGGAAAAAGACTTATGTCCTTGAAATTTAAATAATGTACCATGTGTAGCACACATTTCATTCTATGAATTTGTCATTACATGTGATGTATATTACACATTTCAATTCGTATGAAAAAGGATTGTATTTTTTTAACTTAATAATACGGTTACTAATAAAATCCATAAGAACTTCGTGCATTATAGACCTTATTTTTTTGCTCATACTCATTCTCTTAAGAGATATGGTTCCTTATTTAGATACATTTATGATGTTCCTTGTAAGATATTTGATTTTATTCATGCACTGAACAAAATTCCCCCTTATTTTCCATACTTTATTTTTGGTATTATTTTACGCATAATGCAACTCAATGATTCTTTACTATAGCAAAACCTCTATTATATAAATATATGTAATATGTGCCGAGAGGTATATATTATATAGTTGCCTCGTGAATTTCACCTCTACTTTGCATATTTTATATATCATGTTTAGATTTTGTTTCGTATGTATATAAAATATGCGGAGAGGTAAAATTGACGAGAACCTATATAATATAATTATATAATATAGGTATTCTAGTATATAAATGACATCTATATTGTCTTTATTAATCTACATTATTGAGCACTTCTTTAAAGAATACAAATTAAATGCAACTCAATCAAATTTTTATTTTTATATATAAAGAGATTTTATTTATTTATTATTATTAAACTGAATTTTTTTCTTAATATTAAAATAAAACCTATCTCCATTCAACTATTTGTTTTATTCTAACTATTTACGTGAATGTTAAAATGTTTAGGGAAAAAGAGTGTTGAATTGACAAACTCTACACAGTTGACTTTCTTTTTTCTATGGCCACACAATAAAGTAACAATTGGGAAAATAACTCAAGACATTGAAGAATTCTATTGTTCAATGTTGTTTTCCTTTTATCCAAAAACTAGTGTCATAATGATATTTTAAAGAAAGTTATGATTATATTAGAAACAAAAATTCTCGATCTTTGTGGAAGGTTGATAGATATAAAAATTATTGTTGTCAAATGATTAATTTAAGAAAATTAAAATATTTTACTTGCACATTTTTCAACAATCATTGGGGTTTGGTCCAAATGGATATGGCTCCAATGAAATTCACCATATTGTTTTAACTTAATGTCACATTTTGAATTTTGAAATGATATAGCCTCTTATTGTCATAACTACAACTTGGTAGCCCTTAGGTCAAGGATTAGAGCATTGTCATCATCAAACTTACTGTCAAAATCCTCTATATGTTTCATATCACAGTCATCTCAATCTTTTGGTCAAGATTTGACCTTAAAAGGTCATGGCTCCCATTGACTCTAAGATTTTATTTTATCCTAATGTCACAATTTGGACTCTTTGAATCTCTCATCTACATAAATAGAACTTGGTAAGCAAAACACTAATGTTACACCTTATATGTATTGAATTACACCTAATCCTAGTGTAAAAATAACATTGGATTCGTAGTGTTCTCATACTCAATTGCGTTCCTAAATTGCATTAATCTATGATCAACTCAAGAGGGAATTGTCAATGCAAAATTTAATGCATCATCCTAGACTATGCATAGAGGGTTTATGTACGGATGTAATCAACACAAAAAAATTACGCGTTAATTTTTTTAAGGGCTTCAAAATTATTGAATTGATGTAAAAAGATAATTGCAAAACACCATCTAGCTCATAGAAAACAAAACATGAGCAGCCACAATTTCCACAGTTTAAAATTTACGTTTTTAAGCATCAGCCATGGATCATCTTTCACCTGAAGAAAATCATCAGTAAAAACCGTAAGGGCTAGAAAAGCTTCCTGCACTGTCAGCTTTATCCGTGAACTGGACAAAATAAAATATTAAAAGACAGCCGTTTACAAAGATACGACGAAACCTCGTCAGTTTTATAAAAAAATTGGGATAAAAATAGATATTTTGTTTTGGAGCACTTCCCCACATTCATTGGAAGAGTTGACATTGGCAGATTAGAATCGTAAACATTCCAATCAATTTCCACATTCATTGGAACAGTTGATATTGGCGTATCAGAATGGTAAACTAGAACATTCCAATCAGTTGCCTTGCCTTGAGTGGAACTAGAGCTTCTGGTTTGTGGGTACTGATACTTTTGGGCTTGTTAAGAGTAACTCGCTCTTGTATAACCTCCTGAACCTGCTCAATATTTGGAAGATGAAACTGTTGAAACTCATTATCATGCATCAATTGTTCTATACACTCCTCTTGCTTCTTGACATATGAATTCAGCTATAGTATACATTCTCCAAGGAGAGGAATTTGAGATTCACGGTTCCCTATTACTTTGGACAAGATTTGAATGCTGGAATCTTGCTTGGCAATGGAATTTTTCCTCCTCAAAAATATCGTCCTTGATTGTATGGATATCAGAATTACGACATGTGTGTATGGATGTAGTGGGGAGGTTCCTATGAAATTAACTTTGAATAGGGTCATAACTACGAATATCCTGAGAGCTTCTTATGGGAATCAAACCTGATATGTTGTGATGTGTAAATGCCACAATTCTAGCGAGTAAGAGAGTTTTGTCAAAAACCAATACCTTGAGTGAGAAGATGGTTTCATGTGTAATATGTATGTGTACAGAAAACAGTTTTCTATTTGTTTCTTCCGCAACTTACACAAATCTTTTTTTTTCTGTCATGTCCCCGTTCTGCTTTCTAGTAATGTATGACTCTTGTTTTTGGTGCTCAGGCTTCACTCTTCTTTCCTTGAAGATGGAGCTAGAAGTCGGATCTGAAATGTTGGAAAAAATATGCTCACATAGATGAATCTAGAAGAATATTATTTATTGCGTCTCTTGAAAGAAATAATCTTAATCACCACAAATATGGTATTTATTGAAACAAAGCATATAATATCTCCTTGAGAGGTCTGGAACACATACAGCTACTGTTGCTGCCAATTATATTCAACCTTTCCTCATAGAGAGTTACACATAGTGAAGGAAACTAATACTGTTAATAGGTAACGAATATGCAACTTATTCTAGAAGATTTGCATGCGGTTGTAAGTGAAAGACTGTAAACTTGCTAAAAATAACTTAAACATTATTTACCTTATCTACATAATAAGTAAACTCCATACACGTAGGTTATCATCACATGTTAACTCCTCTATTCTCCCCTTGGACACGATTAACGGGGCAATTCCTAACTGTGTTCAGCTCTGCAAAATATTTCTTGGGAAGGGCTTTGGTGAAGATATTGGCAATTTGTTCAGATGTTGGACATAATTGTAACTCCAGCTGCCCATTTTACACAAAATCTCTAATAATGTGATGATGGATCTTTACGTATTTTGTTCAGTGTGAAACATTGGATTCTTTTCCATTGACATGGTTCTTCTCTTGTCACAATAAATAGTAGTTGGATGCTCTTTTACCAGCTGTAGATCTCGTAGTATCATTATAATGCATGTGGCAGTGATGTATTAAGCTTCTTCCAAGGAGAGATTCACACTTGCTCGTCTCTTGTTACTCTAGGATACAACTCCAGATCCAAGTGACAAAATATAACTAGAAATTGATTTTCGATCATCCATTGATCCAACCCAATCACAGTGTGTATCCCACTAGTTCAAAGTTTTCAGTGGAACAAGATAATGCCAATTTTTGGGTGCCACTCACATACCTTAATATTTTATTTTTTTCATGACAATGAGATTCATGTGGATCTGCTTAAAACAAGAGAGTAGTCTTAATCTTAATGCATACATGATACTTCTGATTATACTATGGACATGATTATGGACTTTATTATAGTATGATGCTAGATATTAGATCATGGATTATTGTTGACTTAATTCAGTTATGATGCATGATGATTATTAGAGACATTTTGGATATTGATGTTGATATATTGTTTAACATGGTTATATTATGGATGTTGTTCGGACATGTGATATTTGCATATTGTGAGTAAACCTAGAAACGGAAATTATTTGATGATGATATAGTTGTTGAGTAAGATTGGAAATGATCTTTTTCGGTTGCTTGAATGTTGTTGTGATTCATATATCTAGATGATTTTAGAATTTTATTTATATTATTTTGGATGTTCTGATATGGCCATGAGGCCAAAGGAGGTATTGTGTTTTGTAGGTTAAAATATCACAACAAACATTGGGGGATTGGAGACCAACCACATTAGAATTCTAGATGAATTCAACAAGGTCACCATGGCAACTTGTATTGTTTGTGTGTGGTTGTTTTGTTAGGGGTTCCCATGGGGGAACCACCTTTAAATGTGACCAAGGGGTTATGTGTATTTATTTATTTGACCCTTTTGTTTAATGTTGCATGTGTTTATTTTGTGATGCATTTGCCCCTTTCTTTATTTATTAAATATTATATTAATATTGTGGGTAAGCATGTTGTTAATATTAATTAAATAAAAGAGGTCATAAGAAAGTAATTAATAGAGTTGTTGGCCTTGATTTAAAGTGTTGTAAGAGATGTGTAAGTGATGTGTAAGTTAACTTTTGAGTCTTCTTTCTTGAAAATTCAAATTTGTTCTTGAAGGTTGATTTTGGAGGCTTGTGGGATAAGTTAAACGTGTCCCATACCTCTTAAATTAATTTACCAACCATACCTATGGTTAGAGAGTTGAAATTTGACTTTTATAATACTTTTGAGAAGGTAAATTGTAAGTTTGAATTGTACTTTTTTACATAATTTAATTTCAGTCCTTTGGGGTGTGGGTTGGATTTGAGTGTGTAAGTAAACTTTTATTTTATTCACCCACCTATTTATTATGCATTGGAGAATGAATTTGACTTTTATTGTTGGGGTTGAGGATGTTTGATGTGGCATCCTACATGGATCCACCTCATCCTCTTCCCTTCCCTCTTCTATAAAATTTGAATTCCTTGGCTTGTTTTGGGTTGCTTCACTTTGGAGACTTCATTCTTGGGTGAATTCTTTTGCTATTTTGGAGCTCTTGCTTTGAATATTTTTTGAAAATATTGTTGCATGCTTGTGCTTGGTTGATTTGGATTGCTTACATTGGAATAAATCTTGTTGTTTTGAAACATGGAACAACTCCATCATGGAAAGGTAGGAGCTTGACTCTTTAAATGTTTTTTTTTTTGTTTATGAAAATGTTAATGTGTGAATGTTTTGGCATGTTTGTGGGATGTTGGGTAGATAGCCTAGGAATTGTGTAGGAGAAAACTATGGGGTTTATTTTTTGGGAGGCACAAGTGTGTTTTAGGGAGGTATAAGGGAGGAGGGAGTTGAGATTTGGGTTCCACATTACAAAGAAAAATCTTACATTTCTTTTCTCGTTATGGGGTGCCATAAGAGGTTGGGAGGCATAAGGAAATGTGCGGAATAAGAGGTACTTAGGGAGGCATAAGAAATGTCAAGGTTTTGATATACTATATTTTGGTGGTTTGTAATCCAAGTGGTGATACCCATTTCCCCTTTTGGGAGGCATAAGTGATGGAAGAAAGAGAATATTTATTTAATGCGTGATAGAACAGCTATAAAAGGAAGAATATATAGGCTGTAGGAATAGTTACATAACCCGCAGGGAATAGTTACGAACAATTACGGGATGTTTAAGAATGTATTAATTAAGCTTAATTAAGCTAACATTCCCCCCTTAATACATTGTTCCTACATATGTACCCCCTAAACAAATCAAACTTCACCTTGCCGAGAGGCTTGGTGAGAATATCTGTAACCTGAAAATCAGTAGGGTAGTACTGGAGCTGAATTTGGTGGTTCAAGACTTGTTCATGAATGTAGTGACATTCGACCTCAATATGCTTTGTTCTTTCATGAAAAATAGGATTCTTCACAAGCTTCAACACACCTTGATTGTCACAGTGAATGATGGGAGGTTTCTCTTTAGGAATCCCTATATCTGCAAGAATGTGACCTAGCCAAATTACTTCACACACAACTCCTCGTGTGGCGCGGTATTCATCCTCAGTGGATGAGAGAGCAACAACAATTTACTTCTTGCTAATCCATGAGATAGGCCTAGATCCGAGATGAAAAATATACCCTGAAGTGGATTTTCTGTCATCAATGGATCTGCATAGTCTGAGTCTATATATCCTTGTAAGAGGAACTGAGTGTTCTTCTAATACTCCATACCAAAGTCAAACTGTACCTCAAACATATCTCAACACATGATTTTATGCTATCCAATGACATTTCTTCGGCTCCTGCATAAATTTGGTGAGATAGCTCACACGCACAACAAAGATCTGGTTTGGTATAAGTCAAGTAAATGAGACTCCCCATGAGCTACCTATAGTGAGTGCCATCTACTGTGGTGAATCCTGGAATCTAGATAATTGGAAACCTTTTTCCATAGGTGTGGACATTGGTTTAAAATCTTACATTCCATACTTTTCCAAAAGTGTCTTGGCATATTTCATCTGGGAGATGAAGATATGATTCTTCTTCTTCCATATCTCTAAGACAAGACAACGAGTGAAGAAGTAGCCCCAAATTTGTCATGTCAAAGGATTTCTTCATATCATTCTTTACATCATCCACAAGATTTTCAGAACTTCCTGTGATCACAAGATCATCTACGTACAAAACCAAAATGACAATCTCTATTCCTACCTTATTGATATACAAATTTTTATCTAAGGGGCTACGAGTGAATCCATGCTATAATAGGTGATCATCAATTTTTATATACCATGCCCTAGGTGCTTGTTTGAGTCCATAAAGTGACTTTATCAGATGACATACCTTGTGTGGTTGATGCTTGTCTACAAACCCTTTAAGTTGGGCCATGCATACTTGTTCTTTTAGATCACCGTTTAGAAAAGCACTCTTGACATCCATCTGCTGAAGTTTCCATCCATTTTGTGCTACCAATGTACAGACAAACTCTAATGGTTTTGATCTTCGCAGTGGGTGTAAAGGTCTCGTCATAGTCAATTCCTTCTTGTTGAGCATAACCCTTTGCAACAAGTCGTGCTTTGTGTTTGTCGATTGAACCATCTGCCTTATATTTTGTTTTGAAAATCCATTTGTAACCAATGGATTTCTTACCTGGAGGCAGATCGACAAGTCCCCACGTCTGATTCTGAATTAGGGAATCATATTCAACATCCATAGCCTATTTCCACTATGGTTGGTCTAATGCCTCATGAATAGTGTCAGGTTCAGTGCTATCAACAACTAAACTCATGAGTGTAAAATTTACCTCATGTCTAGCTTGACTTCGTGTTCTGACTCCCGTAGAAGTACCTGGAAGTGATTTCAGGTGTGCATCCCTAATAGTATTTTGGACCCATTTCGGATGTTGGTGTTGTTGCTGCTTTGATGTGAAGATGTGTTGTCTAGTGTGCCTAGATAAATGAACAAGTCTCCACTCAGCTCTTCTTCTCTCTGAGAAGAATCATCTTTCCCATCATCTAGATGTGTGAGCAATCTATGTGACGAGGTCGGTACTAGATCTCCATTGTGTGGTAGGGAGTCAAAGGATGACTCATCACACACCACATCTCGACTCTCGTAGATCTTCTTCATCTCAGGATCCATGAGATGATATGCCTTTGAGGTAGTACTATACCCCAAGAAAAGACATGGTAGTGTCTTTGGATCGATCTTCTTCCTTTTCTCATCTGGAACATGCATATATGCAGTACAACCAAAAACTCTCAAATGATGAATAGAAGGTTTACGACCAGTCCATACCTCTTCTAGTGTCTTGTTCTACAAGATCTTCATGGGTGCCCGGTTGAGTAGATACACTACTGTCTAGACTGCTTCTGCCCAAAACTGATCCTCCAACTTGGTGGTGGAGAGCATACAATGAGCCATCTCCATGACAGTCCTATTGTGTCACTTAGAAATCCCATTCTATTGGGAGTGTAGGGTGCAGTTAGATGTTGCTTTGAATGCCATGCTACTTCAGGTATGCTAAGAAATTCTTTGATACAAATTCCCCCCTCGATCTGAGCGGAGGAGAAGGAGAGGCTTCCCAGACTGCCTGGTGGCTTGCTAGTAAAAGGTTTGGAAATTGGCAAATGCCTCACTCTTCTTCCGGAGAAAATATACCCACATTTTTCGTGAGTAATCATCAATGATGAGCTGGAAGTACTCAAAACCTTGGAAGCTAGTTGGCAGGGGTCTACATAGATCGGTGTGTATGACCTGAAGATGCTCTGTAGAATGATAAGAGCTCTGTTTGAACAGACCTATGTGTTGTTTTCCCATAATAAATCCCAAGAAAATAGGTAAGGAATGGGAGAGTGGAGGAAGCCCTCTTACCATTTCTATAGCACCGAGTTGATGGAGACCCCTGGAAAAAGATGGCCATATAGAAAGTGCCATAGTGCAGTGGACTCTATTTTGAAGCGAGAGAGAGCAATTTAAGATGAAGTGACCACATTCAAGTGTAAATAGACGGCCCTTCATAAATGCTCGAGAAATAACTGAGTCTCCCTGGGAAATGATGCAAGACTTGACCCCTTTCTCAACAAAGAATTCAACCCGCATTCGATGATTAAGAAGTTGACTCACAAATAAGATATTTGAGGTCAAACCTAGAACATAGAGCACCTTCGTGAGTGTACATCTTCATGTCCCAAGAGGAATGATGACATCACTAATCCCTGCCGTAATATACTCCTGATTGTCTGCGATGGTGATCTGATCTCCAGTGGGCTGGTCACTCAGGGTATGGAACAACTTCTTATTGCCAGTCATGTGTTTAGCACCCAAATCAATCAACTAGACACTTTCTGATGGCTGCGAAGTCTGTGAGACTAGAACAATGTCAGAATGAGTTGTGTTTGGAACCTCTTCATCGGAGGTGGCATCCTACTAAGAAGCAATGTGACCCTTCTACCTCTGATTATGAGCACACCATTGGTATTTCTTGGAATATTCTTGGCCAGAAGTGTTGTCTTCACTATATTTTCCATACTTATGACCGTTGTAATAACAATTTGTAGTTGTGTGCGTATCTCATGGAGAAAATGTGGCATCATCGATCCACCTTATTGTTACTCAAGCTTTCCGAGGTGGCCTCTGTGGTGGCCGCTAAGAAGGTTGTTGTTGAGGATGTTGCTTCTAATTCTAGGGGGCTAACTTCCCTTTCCAAGGCTTATGCTTTTGCCTCGTGATGAGATCCTTGTCTTCGAAGGCTTCTTGAACATTCTGCATGGCTTCTTCTTGTTGGAGATAATTCACCAATGTGGAAAAACTCACCTCCTGTTGAGTGATGGTCAACGTGGTGATCAGTTTTTCTAATACGGGAAGGAAGAGCTCGCAAGGTGAGCGGAATAGCAACTTGTCATCCACCGGTTCACCGAGAGCAGAGAGTTCTACATGTAACTTGGCCACACACCGCAAGAAGGCTTCTACTGATTCGCCATCATGCATACTCATCATGTGAATATTTTCTGAAGATGCAACTTCATCGTCAGATTCTTGGCTTCATAGATGGTACACAATGCGGTCCATGCCTGAGAGGAAGTGGTTGCTTCCCAATGTAAGGTTGAACCTCATCAGAAAGGCTCAGAGTGATAAGCATTAATGCTTTTACATCGGCCTTTTCATGCTTAGCCAACAGATCAACGTCTGTGGGAGGGGCATCTTTTCCAGAAATGATCCCCCATAGATCTTCAAACTAAAGAATCATCCACATCTTGGTTTTCCATGTGGCAAAATTTGGCCCTTTGAGCAACTGGGCATCCGACAATAGAATGCGAGGTGCAGACATTTTCAAAAACTCAAAATTGTATTTTATTTATTTATTTTTCAAAAATGGCTACAATGCTTACTGAAGGAACCTATCCCGAAGATGGGCTCTATAGGCTTGTGCAGTGAGACACGGATGCTCCTATGGGCATTCTACTTTGTGTTCATCATCTGCATCATAGCCATGTTCAAGTTCTACATGAATCCACCATGCTTGACATCGAACGTCAAACCAAAAATACTCCAATAGTCCTCGGCACACAATCTCGTCAAAGAGAATATTCCCAGTGTTGTAGAGCTCATTGACCAAGGAAAAGAATAGTCCAGTGGTGTCTTCGTTGTCACTCAATGCCCAAATATTTGGTGCATTGCTCGTGGTGCTTTCTGCATCTAAAATTTGTGACATACGCGCACACATAGTGTTGCAATTTTCAAGCTTTCTTCCACATTCTCCAAACAACAAATGTAATGGTCCCTTGATTCATGCAGATCAGAAAAAGAAATGTAGGATGGACCTGTGCATGGGAAAATTATTGGTGCCACTGCCTGCAACAGGTCAAGGCATCGACTCCCACCAAGAAGAGAATGCTAGGATTTCTTCACTAGAGAATATTGAGGGTTTGGGTGATGTTATGGACCAAGTAGATCAGTTTCTTAGAGATGCACTTCAGAACCTTCCTATCTTCGACTATTGCCCATCGTGTTGCTCAGCACTATGGTTTTGCATCAATGGTAGTAGTTGATGGCAACTCAACAAATTCTCCACGCACACAGGCCACTTCCTCCAAATTTTCACTCACGGCATAGGATAATGATGGCACAAGAAAGGAAAGGAAAGTAGGTCGATCTTGGTCACTTTCCACACCAAATGAAATGCCACGCTCTGCTCCAATTTGCATCCACACCAAATGAAATGCCACGAACTATTTTCCAATCTTCCACGCAGGCAAAGGATGGACAAGGCTCTGATACCAATGATGGAAGAAAGAGAATATTCATTCAATGTGTGATAGAACAACTGCGGACAAGAAGAATATATAGTACAGTAGGAATAATTACATAGCCCACGAGAACAATTACGGGGATGTTTAAGAATGTATTAATTAAGCTTAATTAAGCTAACAATAAGAAACATCCCCATAGTTTCTTGCTCCTTTGGCTTGTTGATGAAGACCTCGGTAATGTTTTCATCCTTTAATGTAGTTGTAAACTACATTCTATTTTGGACCGTGTTTTTATTGTTGAAATGTTGCTTGTGTGTTTGTGGATGCCTATTGTTGCCATGAGTTGGATCACATCTTTTATTGCATTGTGGTTGGGGCTTGGGGCCAATGAAGAAGGATGGCTTCTCCTCTTTATTGGATGTCTTGGTTGGGTGGAGAGAATTTCCTTTACCCTAATCATGTTGTGACCAAATTGGAAGAATGAGAAATATGCATGTTGTTGTTCTAGAGTTGAGAAAAAGATAGTTTCATAGTCCTTATGAAATGAAATTTTATTGTAGCCTTCCCACTTGAAGTGGATGAACTTGTAAATGTTTTATAATGGAAAGATGTTGTGTTGACTACAAAAGTTGTAAGGTGAAATGTAAAAGAGATAAACTCTATTTTTGTTGGAAAGAATATGAAAGAAGGATACATATTTTTTAAAGTTACATTTTGGAATAAATAAATGATGTATTACCTTTCTCAAATTACAACTGTGGTATTGAATCTGATCTTTTAAGTGTAATTGAAATCTCCGAATGAAAGAAATAAATTGAAATACTCTTTGAATGAAAGAAATAAATGCATATGAAAAGAAAAACCTGTAATACTTCATTTTGTGAAGTGCATGATTTGAAAATTAAAAATTTTTGCTTCACGTTACATTTTTGTCTTTATCATTTGATTTCCAGGAATGAAACCTTTTAAATGGGTAGTTTGTTACTAGCATGAAATGAGTTCATTTGATACATATATTGGCAAGTAGAATAAGAACCATTAAAATTAATTTTTTGTTGTTTAAATTTTTGCTTCACGTTAAACTGCCACGTTACAGAATTTTTTCAAGCTCATCTTCATAACTTTTTTCCCATAAATGAATGTGACCAAACCTATAATCAAGAAATAATAATGAAACATTAAAATTGAACATGCCATGATATAAATGAGTTCAATTAGACAAAAATACGTATGTCATTCTTTAAGGATATCTTTCAAAACCTAGAAAACTTCCTTCTTTGATATTTGAAAGCTTTCACATTTGTTTTCTTAGCGATTTTGTTCACTACATGCAAATTTTTAAAAGTAAATGTTCAAATTGTAAATCAATCAGACAAATTAAATCTTGAAATATTTCCTAAATCCATCTAAGAACAATTCTCCAAAGGTGTATTAGATTCGAATTACTTCACATATTGAGAGAGGAAGAAGATCAAATTGAACAAATCTCATAAGTTAAAATTTTGATCTTTTAAATTATAGAAAGTAATTAAAGATTACTTTCTTATTTTTTCATTGGTGTTTGAAAAAAATCCATTTGCATATCATTTTCATGAAATTTACCCCTTAAACTCTATCAAAATTAAACATTAATGGATCTTGTGTAAAGATGACGTCAAAGAGCTTTCCAAAATCCTAACCGTTATCATTTCCCAAAAAATATGGGAAGCAATTGAAGCTCTGAATATATTTGGATCATCAAAAGTTATATGGCCTTGAAAATGGAAGAGTTTTTCTTCATTCGGATGACATTAAAAAAAGGTAATAATAATTCTAACTATTAAAAAAGTATGTCCAATATTTAAAAAAACTTCATTGGTAGTCCACTCGATACGGAAAGCAAGGATGATGAAGAAGAAGAAGCAACATTTGAATTTTCAAGTTTCCTAGCAAAACTATCAAAATCAGAATTTTTTTGGAAAATTTCCTAATTTTCTACTTGATGGAAAACTATCCGACAAGGCCATGGCTACTGAAGAAGATGATACTGAAGAACAAAACACACATGCTAATACTGAAGATTTTTCAAGCGATGAGGATTATCTTTTTAAATTGGTTTTGCCACCCATGGCACTCTACGGGAGGCATGTTGGGAAATTAGAGGGATGGATCCCATTTAACTTAGCGCTTCAAAAAAGTGATTTGGGAAAATTTTCTAAATTTTCCCTACCGTATAAATATCTCCTATAACTAATCGGAGATGTCATTGTTTTGATTGACTAAGGCATTCCGCGGAGGAGCGGGTTAATTTTTTAAAATTGAACCTTTATAAATGTGCTTTAAGGAAAATTTAGGGAAAATTTTCTAAAGTTTCCTCGAGAAATGTAAATGTTCAAATTGTAAATCAATCGAGACTGAAATATTTCCTAAATCCATCTAAGAACAATTCTCCATGTCTATTTAGTTGAGAGAGGAAGAAGATCAAATTGAACACTCATGGCATCGCGAGGTGTCGATGGAGGCATGAAATTTACCCATTTTACCATTAATTTTTGTAAAGATGACCCTTTCTAGGCATTATAACTCTTTTATCCCCGGCCCCCACTTTCCTAATAATAATTCTAACTATTAGAAATATATATTTTTAAAAATTTCATTAGGAGGCACCACATGTCCCTTCCACGCCACCCCACTCGCGGGAGGCGCCACGGGCACCAAGGCATGGCTTTTCGCCCCTTTTTAACTTAGCGCTTCAAAAAAATTGGGAAATTTTCAAAACCTCTCCTCATGGCCCCGCCAAGTGGGTTCTTTTTTCCTTTTGTGCTTTAGGGAAAATTTAGGGAAAATTTTCTAAAGTTTCCTCTCATCCCGTCGAACCCATGCCGAATTAGGAAATATTTCTCTCCAAGGCCAAGTGAATTTTACCTTTTTTTTTTTCCCTTCGAGGCATTATAACTCTTTTATCCCCGCCCCCCACTTTCCCAATTTTTCTCCCTTATGCAGGACTTGCGAAGAGGTCAGGGGCCCCACAGGCCCATCATGGGAACGCGGGTGCGTTTTCGCCTCCGATAGACCTCTCCTAGCCTGCTGACCCGACTTGTGGGAAAAAAGTTCTCACCCCCGTATAGGGGAAAATTCTCACCCTAAGGCCCGTCGGCCCATAACTTCAAAAATATGAGCAGCTAGGAGGACTCATTTATATTAATGGAAATGTGAGGAAATTTCCTATCTAGTGGGAATGATATAGGGAAATTTTGCATGCATTAAATTTTAGAAAAATCAAGTTGAATCTTTAAGCATGTTAGAGAGTGGGTATGGTGAGGAATTACCCTCTGAACCTTATTAAACCTTCTAACCCTCAATTTTAGACCTTGTGACCTCTAATAACTGTTAATTAAAGAAAATAATATTCTAGTGGATTAAAATTGATCGGAACTTGTTAGTGGCATTTTTGTTTATAACTTTTTGTAGACTCTTTTAAACAAAAAAAAAATCCATAATTTTCCCAACTAATCCTAGGTTGTTCTTGGGTCTCAAGTAAGTTGTTTTTAGTGGTTATCACATCATTTTAGTGAGATGAATTAACCTCCCAATCATGTTTTCATATAGAATACTACATTTTCTGTGGATCTTGCATCTTCCTTGGTTAAATTCACGTCAAGTCCTAATGGATTTCAACCGCCTTACAAGTCTTCACTTTATACCTTCCTAATAAATCTACTAAATACTCGCTTGAGAAATGAATGTTGTCGCACTTCATGAAGGGAATAATGCATCTTCCCTTTATCTGACATTTCAAATTCATGTGCAATTTTTGCCCAAAATTTGCGTAGAAGTTGTTTAATGTTTCATGTAAAAGAAGATTGTCAACATAAACAAAAAAAATTATAATTTCACTGATAATATGTTTGACATGCAAGGTTGGCTTTGATTTTCTTCCATTCAAGTCATTCTTAAAGAAATAACTATTACTTCCCACATACAAAACATGAGGAACCCCTTGAACCCTACCACAACCCTACATATAGTGGATTTTGTAATTTGTAAACCAAATGTTCTTTGTGTTGAATTTCATACCCAATTGGTTGATCCACATAGAATTCCTCATTTGTAATGCCCACTAATTTGAAATTCAAAACCATACCATATGTCTAATTTATTAGGAAAATAAATTAAAAGGGTTATCAACATTACTTGTCATTTATCGTGAACGATTTGTTAGTGTAATTTGTTATTCCATTGTCGGTTGTGGTAACTATTTACAACCATCTCTGCTTTGTATTTATCCCCATTCGCTATGAATGCATTGAATGAAAATCATACTTGTCTCTGCCATCATTGGTATCGAGCCCCTCTTTCTTCCCTTAGTGTGCATGGAATCTGGAGTTACTTTTTGATGTGGAGAATAATCATTAGCTCGGTAGAAGTAATCTAGTTTGGGCATCAACCTGCACAGACCCACGTGAAGAAGAAGGTGGTGTAGCACAACTTTAGATAGGAAAAGAGTTCTTGAAAGCTAAATGTTTGATGAATGCTGAGGTTGCACTAATTTTGGAGAAAAAAATTGATCAACTTCAGCATGCATCTGAAGACGCTTCATCTCAAGTGTCTCAAGTGTTTGAGAGATCTTTGCATTATGTGACACGATTCAGTCATTAAAAAATCTAGATTTCGTGAAACAAGTTTGAGACGTGCTGAGTAGACATGCATTGAGCGAGTTCAAGCTTTGTGTGATCCACAATCTTTGTCCTAACACCGCAGAAGAGGTTAAAGCTATGGTTCCATCTCTTAAACATAAGGGTTGTGGGCTGGATGATGAAAAGATTGATTAAATGCTTAGTGATCTTGCCTTGATAAGAAAATTTGAGTAAGATACTCTATATGCTCTACCATGTGTACACCATTCATTGGTGTTAATGATGGATGTGCTTCCACATTGTTTACGAGTGCCTTAGGAATTTTGGAATTCTTTGAATTTCATGTAAAAAGTTAATCTTTTGTTTGGTGTAAAGGAGGACGGAGGACAACAAAGGCTGGAGGAAATCCAGTGACCTCTTGCAAGCCACAAGCGATGAGGCCACTGACAGAGATTGTGGCGAATAAGGTATTGAGGACCTATTCCTCAATTTTGGTTTGAGTTTATTTCAGTTTCAGTGTTGTTTCCGTGTTCTGTTGTTTTGTGATCGGATGCTGAAAATGGATTATTCTGGAGCATCATTTTCTGGAGCATGTTCTTTGATGTGATTTATTTCTCAGTGTTCTTATTTCACATTATGGGAAAAAATGACTTAGTCAAGGGAAACATTCAGTGGCAGTGATTTGTTTCCTTTGTTGTTGAAGATTGGCTAAACGACGATCGACATCAGTGGCTACAACTAAGAACATATTTTCTATGATTCTTAGAAGTGAATGTGGAATATTTGTTAGTGCATGTTGTTGTTTTCCTGTGTTGTGTGGTTGTTCAATAAAGTACAGATGATGCATAGTTTCCTGTTTGGGACCTCCTAATTGAAGAGCGTCATGGGGAGTAGAAAAGCACTGAAAGTAGCGCATGGTACTCAAAGTTGGGTTCGTGGTAATCCTATAAAACCACCAAGGTATCATCCTCTTGGGTTCGTGGTACACCTGTAAAACCACCGAGGTAAAATCCTCTTGGTTTGTGGTAAGCCTGTAAAACCACCGAGGTGAACAGTCGGAAAGTGCTCCTGTCCCTCTAGGTTTATGGTCAACCTTAGAAAAACCATGTGTATCGAGACCATGTAGGCACATGCTCATGTGAAGACCCTCTTTGCGGTGTTCTCATTAAGGGGGGGACATCCAGTATCAGGAAATGTATGTTTGTATGAACAATGTAATAAGGGGGGGAATGTTAGCATAATTTGTTATTCCATTATCGGTTGTGGTAACTGTTTACAACCATCTCTGCTTTGTATTTATCCCCATCATTGTGGATCGCATTGAATGAAAATCATACTTGTCTCTGCCATCATGATTTCCACACCCTCAAATGTAAAGGAATTCAAATTAATAGTTAAATATTATTAATTTATTTCTCAAATACATTACATTTTAAAACTTTTCCATTAAATTTATTTATCTACACCTTACTATTAAGTATTTAAAAACTCCCTTTAATTCATTAATAAATACCATGCACTTTTTCTTAATTAATCCCTACCACAAAGAGGTCACAACTTGACCTAACCACTAAGTGGCCCCATTCAACCAATTACCCATATCTTTTAATTAAATATCATTTCCATTAAAATGCCATCATTTTAAGTAATGCAGGATATAATCACAACCATTAGATCAAGTCATTTTCATCCTTTGGATTCTAGGTTTTCTAAAAACCCATAACAATCATTATGTATGCTTCTTATTCTCATTTTTTCCTAAATTCATTTAATGTTTACTTTTAAAGGTTTGGAATTATGGAGGCCATGGAGGCCATGAGAGCTATGGAGGGTTTTCTCAACTCCAATATTTTTTTTTTGTAATATTTTGTGTTAACTGAGAGATTTTCCCCATTTCTATTATGGGTATTGTTTTACCCATTTATTTTTGTTTATTTTCTTTTCCTATGGAAATATTTTACAAGTTAGGGTGAATATATATTGTATATATTCCATTTTAGGTGATATATATATATATATATATATATATATATATCCCATTAAAAATATGATTTAACCATATATACATATATTATTATATATCTAAATAATAATATATATAATATTATTTATTAATATTTTATTACCGCAAAAGGTTATACCAGATTTAATTTATACATAGCACGTGAAGAAAGGAGTAAACTGCGGCCATTTTATTTGATGTGGCATGTGTAAGTATAGCTATAGCTATATTAGTTTAGGTTTAAGGGTTAGGAGATAAGAGATCAACAATCACAAAATTTGGGGTATTGATATGAGGTCACCTTGGCAACTTTTGTAATTATATGTTGTTTATTATTGTTAGATGGTTAGGATGTCCCCATTGGGGTGGCCTCAAATGTGACCTTGGGTAAATATGTTGTTTTCCCTTTTGTTTATTTATTTTGTGAGTATTTGTATTATTTTAGTATTGTGAGTCACCTTTATTAGTGTTAGTTAAAGTACTCAAATTAAGTTGATTAAACTTAATTAATTAGTGTAATTTGGGATGTGACAAAAGGGGTAATTTAATGTGAGTAGGTGGTTCTTTGTTTGTGTTGGATTTGAAAGAATTTTATTGCTTTTGAGTGTTGTGTACTCAACCTTGCATGTCAAATTCGGATTTGGGCTTAATGGCCATTTTTGGAGGCTTGTGGGACAAGTTAAGCTTGTCCCACACCTCTTAATTTCACCTCCCAACTACCCCTATGGGTTAAGGGGTCAAAAATATACCCCATTAAGTGTTTGTAAGAAAAAAAGGTGATATTTATTGCACCTTCTTACATAATTTTTAATTTTATCCTTTGGAGGCGTGAGCTTGAATTTGTGTGTGTAAGAGGGTTGTCATTCCCTTAACCACCAATTTATTGTGCTTTGGGGTTTATGTTTGACCATGTGATGTGGAGTGGAAGAGAAATGATTTTTCATCCTACATGGAGCCACATCACCTCTCCCTCCTCTATTTTCTATTTATTCAAGTTAGTTTGATGAGTTTGGGATTACTTATTTTATTTGGACTCTTGCATCATTTGAAGGGCTTGCTTTTTGGAGTGCCTTTTGGAGTTTGGAATTGGGTTGTGACTTCTGGACTTTGAAAGGTTGGATCTCTCTTGTGGTTTGGACACTCTTGCAATGGAAAGGTAGAGTCTTCACCCTTGTTTCTTTTTGCTATTTTCTTGTGTAAATGAATGTGAATGGATGATTGTTACATGTTTGTGATTTTGGGAAATAGAATACCCTTTAGGATGTGCAGGAGGAAATTGAAATAAGGATATTTTTGAGGAGGCATAAGATTATTATTGGGTATTTTAGGAGTGATTTTGGTTGGGGTGTCCTACGTTGTTGATAAGTGATATTTTGTGCTTATCTTGGTTATTTTATTTAGGGAGGCGTAAATTTGTTTTTCTTGGATGGAGGCATAAGAGTTTTGTGGGTATGTGATCGATTTCTTAGTGGATTTAAAATGGGCACCCAAATCCTTGGGAGGCATAAGTACATCCTCATGTTTTTGTTTATGTCACTTAGGAACTTGCTTGTTTTGTTGTGATTTTGGTAATTTGTTTATTATGTTGAATGTATTAATTGAATGTGATTGTGGAAGCCATGTAAGTTTTCCAATGGTTGTCAAATACCCCTTATTATTTCATTTTTGGGGATTAGGGGCTAATGAGGAAGAAGACACTTCCTCATTGAATTATTGGTTGGGTGGAGAGTGTTTGCTACTTCCCAATTTTGATTTGTTTTTTATTTGGAGGAGATTGTGGAGCTCAAGTGAATATTTGGTCTTTGTAGCACCTTGAAAAACAACAAGATATCCCTCTTTGTAAACTAATTTTACCATGTTGTCTCCACTTAAATGGAGGGCTTGTAACTTGCATTTTTATATTTTCAATGTCTTCTAAATGTGTTGACAAAGGTTTTACTAGTATCAAGTTTTCAAAATGTATGTATATTGAAAAATAGGCAAAGGAAAATTGCATTTGTTACTTTGAGAATCCCTTCAACTTGTAAACTCTACCAAGAGTGTTTTGAATGAAAAATTGTATTTTAAATGGTTTAGTTCTTGTAAAAAAAGAAACTATCAAATCTTTCATTATTTAGATGAAGTAGAAACTTTGAAGTAAACATGAAATGGAAATGGAGTTATTTTAAATCTAAGCTTATTTATTGCCTCTAAAGTGTGATTGTTTCAATTTAAAAGATTGTTATTCTGTTGAAAATATACTTGTTGTTGAAATGGTTGTCATTTATTCATTGTGAAATAAAGGAAATAGATATTGTTTTTATTGAAAAGAAGGAATATTCAAAATATTGAAATTATAGATACATTCCTTAGTATGCTTAAGAAAGGAAATAGTTGTTATAATTCTTAGAATGAAAAAATATATATCCTCTTTACAAGTTATAGTAGGTTGAATGAGAAATTTTATTAGTTTTCTCAATTTCACTTTTATATGAATAGGTAGAAACATTTTAGCTTCTTTTACTAGTTTTACCAGACACTATATAACTTGTTAGGATAATTTATATATAACCCCAAAAAAGGGGTAAATGTATCTATATATAATTATATAAATTTATATATATTAAATGTATTATAATATATATTTATTTTACAAAATAAAAATTGTTTCGAGAAAATGTAATATCGTGGCTGCGAGACAAAGAATGAATGCGGGTTTATTGTATGGAAAAGGGTGGTGGGGGAGTTCTCCAAACCCCACCCAACCCATATTAATATGGGTTGGGGTGGGGCTTGGGACCTCCCTTCCCACTACAATAAAAAACCATACCATCAAACAATGACACTTATATTATATATGGCCACTATTATTAAACCTTGCCAAAACCAAACTAAATCTCCATTGTTTCATTCAATGCGGACTATATAATTTTTTTAACCGTGGCCGTTTGAATAACAATAAAATATAATATCAATATATTTGTATCTATAGTCTTGTATATATAATAATACATGTTTGGGAATTTTTGGTTTTTCAAAATAAAATAAAAATATTTATACATATGCATATAAATACACACACACACACACACACACACACACAGATATATATATACTTATACAGTCAAATAATTTGTATATATACACTTATTCAAACAAGATTTAAAAATGGGGAAAAATTTTCCATACCCAAATAGGGAAAATACAAATGAAGTTTATTATTACAAATAAAATAAAGAAAAAACCATAGAAGAGGGTTACAAATAGAAAAAACAATAAAAAAATGAGTATCCATCCCTGAGCTTGAATATACTCCATGGCCTCCCTTCTTCTTCTCCTCCCAAACCTGCAAAATGAAAATGAGAAAATAAACCCAAAAGAAATGAATAAGAGTTTTTCTTAAGGATGATTAGGGTTAGTTTGAATCCCTAAGATCCAAGGACCCTAATTGAACCCATCTAATGGTTGGGAATATTCCCTATAAAAGTTAGGTGAGGATTTTGTGGGAATATGATTTTAAATAAAATGTATGTGCAACTTGTGAATGGGGCCACTAAAGGGGTGTTAGGAGGTAAGTTTAAATTGTGACCTTAATGTTTAGTTTGGTGACTTTTAAAAGCCCTTGACCCTTGAATTTTATTAAATTATAATAGGGATTAAATTATTTTCAGCTAAATCTTAAGGATAGGTTAAGTTTGACCTTAGCCATAGATTATTAAATCTAAATAAATGCCTTGGAAATATATTACTAAATTAAATAAATGTTGTAATAAGGGTATTTTAGCCAATGGCTTGTAAGGGTTAATTAATGAAAATTAACAGAACCCTGGAAGGGGATTTAAGCCCAAAATGTTGAATTAAAATAATAATAATTAATTGTTATTACAATGAAGAAATTATTAACTATAAATTATTTAAATCTAGTTGGAGGTTATCCCGTTCAATCAAGTTTAAACAAAAAAATATTCCGTAATTTTTCTTATCTTATTTAGTGGGTTTCTTCTTGGGTTTTGTGCATGTAAAAGTGGGTATTACACTTGGTATCAGAGCCATGGGTTCAACTCTTGGACCCTTGGGCACACTTGAAAACAAAAATAGTTAACCTAGTACAACCTATAACTAGATCACATAACATTGCATAGTATTTTAAAATGTAGAAAACCTAGAAAAATTGAAACAAAACCTAGATGATGATAAACTAACTCCCATCTTGGTTTGTGCAAGAGGCATGAACCAAACAAGGGGATTTTCCATGTGGAGTTAGATATAACACCTCTAGAGTAATCATTGGATGCTATACTCCCAACATATACTACAAATAATGTAGGATGTCAATGCAGTTATACAAGGTGGAGCAGTAAGGGCACGACCTAGCCAACATGATAGGTAGCCATCACATGAGGATTAGTACCCTTGAAGTAGCATCAATTAGAATAGGTTAAAGAACTCACGTGGAGTCAGTTATAGAAGATTTACCTTATAGGGTACATGGAGATAGGGTTTTAGGAAATGGATATGAGCTAGGGGCCCTAGGAAGAGGGATGAGCATCCGATAGACTTAGGGGTTGACAATCATCAACTATAAATCATATCGAGAGGTCCCGAATACGCTTGTCTCATTATGTTGGCTACAAGAGGTTTTTCGGGTAGAGTCTTTGTTACTTAGCTTCAAGGCCATTTACTAGAGAAGGTATAAATTCATCTTCTAAGGGATGGATGTCTGGAGGTGTAGACTCGAGAGATAGTTAATTGGGGAGCACTCCAGGGGCATTTCGAGAGTAGATACATATCTAGGAGGTTTATTCAGAATGGATGATGGGTTTCATGACCTACACCAAGCATCTATGAAAGTAGAAGAGTATGAGAGCTAGTTTCTGACTCGCTTTAGTATGTCAACTATCTGAGCATGAGTGGTTTGATCCACATGTTCATTAAGGGCCTAAAACTAGATCGATAGGTGTAATACACATTCATTATCTATAGAACTTAGGCCGAGGCCATTGAGAAGGTATAAATTACGAGAGAAGACTAGGGGTAAAACACAAGAGAGCCGAGAGATAGAGTGCGAACTATATTTAGTAGATGCAGGATAGCATGTTGTGGGGTAAAATCCTCCTCCTCATGGTAGACATGGTTTTCATAGTCTTCTTCTAGTCCACCATAGCAAACACCTCAAAGAGCAAAGAATACTAGACTCGGCCACCTTCTAGACCTCATGGAGATTTGATACTTAGAGAGGATGGAGTATGGGGCCTCCTTTTAGAGGACCCATTAGGACACGAGGAGAACCTAGAGCTTGGTTAGTAGGATCTTGTTAGTAACAAACACAATAGTTCATAACATGATCATCGGATCCACAAGACAAACCATGAGAGTACCTACTAGAGCCACATCTCATTGGAGGGGACCAGGCTAATGTTATGGATGTGGTGTACTTGAAACCATTAGAGAAAATGCCCAAAGAACCCTAATAACAATGATAAGGAACCAATTTCTAAGCCTACAGAGTTGGTGACATGGGATGTAGCCATCGAATATATGCGGTGGTCAAGAAATGTCGGGCATATAATCAAGGCAAGGTGATTGAGACTACATCTAGACTTAGTGGTATTTCTACTTCTATTTTGTTTTATTCTAGCTCGTATGATTCTTTTATTGTACCATCTTTAGTAGAGCCATGTAGGCTAGTGACAGTTAGGTAGTTACTTAGTTGGGATGTCGAGATGGCTTGTGGAGACAAGCTCGATTAGACTCCATAGTCAAGGAGTGTGTAGTGGACCTAAGAATCTTCATCATTACCTTGGATCTTTGCATTCTTCCTTTGGGTTCTTATGGAGTCATCTTGCACATGGATTGGTTATATGCACACAAACCCTAAGTTGATTATTACAATAAGGTTATATCTTGTGCAAATGATTTGGGAGTTGAATCGGTAATAGGCTGGAGTTAGGAGACTCATTTTTATTAGCACTATTTTTTCTATGTAGCTTAATGGGTGTGCATAATGTGGGTGTAAATTGTATGATATTACAATTAGTGATAGGTCAAGGATGGGGCTAGTGGACCTTCACTTGATGATCATCATATTTTGGGGAGTTTGCTGATGTTTTTCTTGAGGAGCTATCATGGTTACCTCCCCCACTTGAGATAGACTTTCACATTGATTTGGTTTTGAGAGTGGAACCTATCTCATGCGCTCTATATAGGATGACCACTGCTGAGGTATGTTAGCTCAAGTTGCAACATGAGGTTCCTCTTGAGAAAGTCCTAATCCATCCTAGTGTATCTCCTTGGGGTGCACCAATGATTTTTATGAAGAAGGATGGATCCTTGTGGTTGTGTGTGGACTACAGGTAGCTGAACAAAGTAATGATCAAGAATCGTTACCCCCTTCCTCGCATCAATAATTTATTTGATTAGATGAAGGGGGATACCATGTTTTCTAATATAGATCTTAAGTCTCTAGTTACCTTAAGCTAAGGATTGCAAAGATAGATATCCACAAGACAACTTTTCATACGAGATATGACCACTATGAGTTCACATTTGTGTCATTCGGTCTCATGAATGCCCCTATAGTGTTCATGCGTTTGTTGAATGTGGTGTTCATGAATTTTATAGATCTCTTTGTACTCATGTTCCTTGATGAAATTTTGATCTTTTCACATACATGTGAGGAGCATGAGGAATACCTTGATAAGGTTCTGTAGTGTCTTCGTGAGTAGTAACTATACGGGCACCTAGAGAAGTGTGCATTCTTCGAGAAAGAGGTTCAATATTTGGGCCACATTATTTTTGGGGAAGGTATCATAGTCGATCCTTCTAAGATTAGAGCTATTATGGATTGACCAACACCTACTTTTGTGTGACTGAGGTGTGTAATTTCATGGGATTGGTAGGTTACTACAAGAGGTTTGTTCAAGATTTCTCTCATGTTGCGCATCTGATCACTTCCCTTCAATAGAAAGGAAGAAGTTCATTTGGTCAGATAGATGTGAGTAGACCATCAGAACAATGAATAAATTCCTTAAGAAAAAACCCATTCTAGTAGTGCCAGATCCACATGGAGACTTCTTCGTATGCACTAATTATTATTTGGTGAGATTAAGAGGTGTATTGATGCATGAGGGCTATGTAGTAGAATTTGAGTCTCTCAAATTCAATGATTAGGAGCTCAATTATCCAACTCATGACTTTGAGCATGTAGCAGCTTTGCATAATTTTCTTTGATTGATACATTTCCTTTTATTCGGAGATTCATTCTTAGGATAGATCACTTGAATCTTCATCACCTCTTCATGCAACCCAATATCAATGATCGTCGGTGGCATTGGATGGAGTTTCTTTGAGTACGATCTTGAGATAGAGCATGTGAAGGGGAAGGAAAATGTTGTTGCAGATTCCTTGATTCATCAAAGAAATTTGGTTATGGTGATAGCAGTTGGTACAAACTTGAGGACTAGGATTTTGTAGCAGCTTCCACATTACAACTTCTACCTTTCAGTTAGAGCAGTGATCGAGTCTCAAAGACACCTTTAGGGGAATTGTTATGTATTTTCATTAGAGTAAGATGGTCTTATTCGGCACAAAGGTATGATCTATGTATCCACATATGGAGGATTGAGGTAGGATATCCTTGTTGAGGCACATCATGCACCTATTCAACCCATCTAGGGGTGAAGAAGATGCATGATAATTTGAGACAAGTATACCTTTGGAGAGGGTTACAAAGAGATGTAGCTTTTTTATGTCTCATTTTTAGAGTGCCAGAAGGTGAAGGCTGAGCATCAACATCCAGATGGCCTTCTATATCCTCAAGCCATACCAAGTGGAAATGGATACCATTTCCATGGATTTCATTATAGGGCTACCTACATCGAGATACCACCACGATGCCATTATGGTCACGGTGGATAGATTGAGGAAAGTGGATAATTTTTCTCTAATGAAAACCACCTATACAGCTAATGTGGTGGCATGAGTATATCTAGATGAGATAGTTAGACTACATGGGATTCCACAAAATATCATTTGTGATTGCAATCCCTTATACAATTCTCACTTTTGGACCACCATGTAGCATGCTCTCGAGATGAAGATCAACTTTAGTACAACATAGCACCACCCTAAGATAGATGGAGAGACAGAGTGGATAAATAAGATCTTATAGGACATGATTCGGATGTCTTTGTTAGTGTAGAATCATATCACCCCTAAATGTCTACAACCAAATGGGTTAAGAATCTTAGTGTGATTACACAACATCGAGCATCTCTCAAAGTGTGGGACCTTGTGAGTTGAGACAACTCTCCAGATTAAGGTTGGTTTCTATTCCTCTGCTTCGGTGCACACAAGTAAATTACAAGGATCTACTCTAGACCTACTCTATTTTACCAAGGAGTTAAGCTTGAGAAGATATAGAAACAAAGCCTAAGCTAACGAGGTGATATACCAAAGGAATGTTAGCTCTCATTTTGTAAAGATAACACAAACCATAAAAATGCAATACAAATGCCATGCACAGATAACCAAATTGCAATGAGAGACTAGAAGGGAAAAATAAACACACAAGAGGGTCGATAATCATCCACAAATGTATATTATTTCTCCAAAAGTCGATGCAGTGCATTATAGTGGCCAAGATGATAAAAATATTGCATTACAACTTGAATGGGAGGTTTAGAACTCTACAATTTCACTTATAGATAAGGGAAGAAGGGAGAGTGAAAACGGAAATGTCCAACCTTTTACAATGAGCCCAACTCCTTCATTTATAGATTCAACATAGAGAGGAGAAGGAGATAGGTGGGAAAACTAAATTGAAACTCAGCTACCAGCCATTAATGCTACTATAAATCCACCCATAAACTATCTAATCCTCCGCTCCATGTTAGCTCGGTGCTTTAAAGAAAGAAGAACAGAGAAAAAATCTAATTAGATCTAGTTATTGGAGCAATTAGATTGTGTATTAATTAAATGAAGACATTTTCCTATTTTTTTACTTACCTAAGCTTGCCAAAATTAAAGTTTCAAGTCTTCATGGCATAAACGAGGTCGAGACCTTTCCAATGGTACTATATTTGTTGAATTTCAGGCTGGGTCGAAAGATATGTCTATTTGAATATTGAATCGGGTCCATACAAAAATGGCGGAAACCAGTTAGCAACATGGGTTTGCAGGCCCAAAATTCACTTTTTGCGAAAAAAACCATCTTCAGTCAATCTGTCGTCTATATTTTCCATTTGGGTAAAAAATAACTTAGAGGCCTGCCAGCCCACATTCAATATAGGCCTGACACGTGGAATCTTGGACATTAACGGATGCATGACTCATTTTTATAATATATGTCTCTTAGAAACGGAGCCAAAAAGTTAAAATTAGTCTCAAGACTTGCCTCCCCACTTTGACTTGAAATATGGCCACATGGAGGGTTGGCACTTGTTTGGGGACCACTTTTGAATTTTGCTTTTGAAGTTGTGTCGGGCTGACACGTGGCTTTTTCCATGGCTTTTCCTTTTCTCGTCATGTTTGTTACTAAGTAATTTTACTTGGAGGGGCCATAAATCTGACTTGGGACATGTGGAGGCCTAGCCTAGTGCTTGTCTATTGACCCGATTCTAGATTTATCTTTGAAGATGCACTGAGATGACATGTGGAGGCTTTATGCTCCTTTGAGTTTTTACTTAGGGTTGCCCCTTTGAATGTGCACCATTAATACACGTGGTACCTTCTGCTCATCCTTCATACTTAACCAATTTTGGGCCTAATTTCCATTTGATCTCTATTGACCCCTGGCTATGTGGAGGGCTAACACAAGTTTGAGTCTCCACCTTGGGCTCCCATCTTGAAATTTTTGAGCCGATACATGGTATCCTTGTGATTTTTTATACTTTTCAACGGTTGGCTCTATCTTTCTGGGCTTGAGACATGTGGAAGCTCCATGCTTGTCTGGGAATTACCTTTTTCTTTGACCCTTGAAGGTGCATCGTTTGAACATGTGGAGGCTTCCACTGGTCCTCTAAACTTAATCATTTTGGGCCTGAAATTCACCCTTTTTTGACTCTGGGACACGTGGAATCCTGGTGCTTGTTTGAGTCTAATTTTTGAGTTTAATCTTTGGAGATGCGCCACCAAGGAATGTGGAGGCTTCCACTTGATTCTCCCATACTTAGCCAATTTTTGGGCTCATTCTGAATCATTCACAGAGCTCGAAGACTTCAAGTTTTTCCTCCATTTCTTTCCTTACGGCCTCTAGTTTTCTTTGACACTACTTGACTCCTTCCCGACCCTACTATATCCATTATAGATCCTCCTACAACCTGTTTGTTGGATTTGAAGTGTGGGTTTGTGTGACAGAGCCATCCCTTAGATTTCTTTATGCACGGGGCTCTATTTGATTAATTTTTCTGGGGAAAAATTGAGATAACAATTTGGTGACTCACAGGGGACGTCTACCTACTAGATGAAGAGATCAGTTGCCTTATTGTATCCATTGGGCACAAAGTCATGGTTGGTGTCTTGTTTCTAGTCATGTTCTTCTTGGGAATGAACGCTTGAGACTGATATTAGTTGTTTTGTATTTGTTCGATTTAGAAAATGAGAAACCGTCACCGAAACTATGGCTCTCCTGTTGCAAATGTTGAAGGGCCTGACACATTCACCTAGAGGCACATTGAACTATATAACAATGCAAACCTGGAGCAACAAAACATGCCATACACACTTAGGGAAACAAAACCTACGCTACAACAAAACAATGTGCATATGCACTTAGGGGAAAATAAAAACTCTATGCTAATATTTACAAGGGTGGAACCTTCCCTTTTAGTAGAAATGTTTGAGATGGATCCTTTCTTTGGGATGTGCAATTCTTTGCCATCCAATTTAGCCAGCTGGAAGGCATTGCTACTCTTGCACCTTGTGATCATGTAAGGGCCACTCCAAATGGCATCAAATTTGGAATGCTTTCCTGGATTTTCCCAATCTATCCCACTTTAGAACCAAGTCCCCTTCTTGAAAGGTCCTTATTCTTGCTTTCTTGTCAAAACTTTTCTTGATCAATGTTTGATCCTTTTCCATGCTCTACATTACATGCTCTCTTGCTTCTCCCCGCTTCCATCGATTATCTATACCTAATTTCCATGGCTCCAAACTTGGCCGATTCTAACCATTTCATGAGCTCTAAGCAAGAAACTCTAATGATATGGGCAAATACTACCTCTTTTCCATCTACAAGAATACATGGGGAGCTGCCTATGGATCTTTTGGATTTGATCCTATCAGCCCATAGAGCTGATTTGAGCTCTGTTTGCCAAGTTCTCGATTTTCATCAAGAGTCCTTTTGATAATATTTAATAGGTTCTTGTTTGTGGACTCTGCTTGGCCATTACCTTGAGGGTAATAGTTTGATGAAGTGCTGAGGTACACACCATTCTTGACTTCCCATTTAGTGATCCTTGTACCAAGGAATGCCAATGCATTATCTGATATAATAGTGGCAGGGACTCCAAACCTAGGTGGCTATTCCTTCATAGAAATCCAAGATGTTGGATTCATTTGCTTCTTTTAGTGCCACTGCCTCAATCCACTTGGTGAAATAGTCTGTTGCTGTAAGTATCCACTTGTGTCCCTAGCTTGAATTTGGGTTAATCCATTTAAGTCTAGTCCCTATGGCATGAATGGTTAATCCATTTAAATTAGAAGGGGGGGCTGCTAACTTCTCTTTTCCTATGAAGAATGCACACTTCTTGCACTTCTTGATCCATGAGTAGGATCCCTAAACATTGTAGGATAGTAGTAACTAGCTTTCATGATCTTGATTGAGATGGCCTCCTGCTTCTTCATCATGAAACTCATTAACACTCTCTCAATTTGGCCTTTCCTAATGCACCTCAATAGGAAAATATTGATATCCTTTTTAAAAAGGCACCACCAACAAGCACATATGGGATGGAAAGTAATTTGAAGTATCTCCTTTTTTCTTTGTCCCATTCTAGAGGGCACAAACCTATTTAAAGGTAATGCACCAAGGCTTAGGTCCAACATGGAGTAGGTGCATCATTAGCTAGTTGTTCTTGATCATTTCATTAGTAATAGGACAACCTCTTATTCATCCATTGACTCAGCTTATTTCTTGGAAGTGATCTATTCATAGAGACCCTTACCTCAAACTACCTTGGTCACCTTGATCTCAATATCATATTCCATTACCCGGGTGATCCAACTTTCTCTCTTCTCATTCAAGTCCTTATTGAGGAGAAAATATTTGTTACCAGCATGAGATACTAGCAATTTAATCTTATTATTTGAGACCAGATGGCTGAAATTCTTCAAGCTCCTAATAATAGCAAGGACATAATTCTCAATCAAAGAGTACTTTACCTTGTAGTCCTCTTAGCTCTAATTGAAAAAGGCTATGGGTTTTCTTAACCTTCCTTTTTGGGCTATGCCAAGATGGCTGAGATGGTGTCTGACCCTCCAAAAGCATACAACATGAAGTCTTTTCAGAATTCTAGGTTAATGAGAGTTGGGGCTTGTTATATTGCGAGCTTGATGGCCTCAAAACTCTCTTTTCCTTTTGTTGTCCATTTAAATACAAGAATCTTCTTTAACATCATTGTTAAAGGCTTCACAAGAGTGGGAAAATCAGGTAAAACATGAGAACAAATTTTATCCTCCCCAAGAAGCTTTGGAGATACTTTTTGTGTTGTAGCAATGGAAGTTTCTAGATGGCTTCAACTCTTTCAGGATCAATTGTCAATCCCTCTCTAGAGACAATGTGACCCAATAATTTACCATCATGTGCTAAGAATACATATTTATTTGGGTTTAAGGACACTCAACATTCTACATCTCTAGAATATGTGTCGGTGGAAGATATGGTTTGTAACATTTTTGAGAAAATGGTGGTATTCTATCACTAGAACTATATTGTTAATCAATCCTTTGAATGCCATGTCCATAGCTCTCTGAAATTTGACTCTAGAATTTGATAGTCCAAATGGCATCTTCTTATAAGCATATGTGCCCCATTTGGTGGTGAATTTTTTCTTGAACTGATCCTCCACTTTCACCATTATTTGGTTATAGCCTGATTATCCATCTAGTAATGAAAACCTCTCAGAGCTAGCTACAACCTGTAGGATCTATTTCATTGATGGAAGTGGTTAGTGATCTTTGAGTGATGCTCTATTTAGATCATGGAAATCCATACACTTTCTAATTTCTCAACTTCTTTTCCTCACAGCACCAAGATGGAAACCCAACTTGATTGCTTGATACGGAAGATGATGTTGGCCTCAATAATCTTATTAAACTCTTTTCTCATAATAGGATCTATGTGAGGGTTCACTAGCCTTCTCTTCTATTTGAAAATCTTAGATCTTAGATCTAACTCAATTGTGTGTTGTGCCAACTTTGGGTTAAAGCCTCTTAAATATTTGTAGGTCTAGGAAAAGACATCTAGGAACTCTTAACAAAGTTGAATAAACTCATATTTTTCTTGTTGAGTGCTTACCTTGCCAATCTGCAACGTTTTGCCTTCTTCTATGAAAATGGGCTCAAGCTTCACCATTACCTAAATATTCACCTTCTCCTTTCAAAATTTGGTCATTCGGGTTGAAAATTGATTCCAAAGTGACAAGACCCTTTGGTAGTGTTGGTATCCAAATTTGTTCTCCTTTTCAAGCCAAGTAGCAACACAAATTTAATGGAGAGCTTAGAGGTAGCTAGATCATAAATATATGTTTTTTATAGCCGGGAGGAAATATGACTGTCCCTTTGTTACATGGACTCATGGAGAGATGGATAGCACCTTAAAAGGATATGATCTTATCCTAACTATTTTAGGTTGTGCCTTTCAACCAAGGTAAGAGAACCTATTTTGTAACCTCTTTTATTTGAAAGGAGATATAGGTACCTTTCTTTTGCATAAACTTTATAGAAAATACCTTGGGAAAATATGATCAAAACACACCAAATATGACTCTCACTAGCTGTCACTTCCATATTATGGAGATATTTTTCAACACAAGGCTAAGGTTACTAATGACATTTGGAATCATGATCTGTTCTACATACTTTAGCAAATGGATTTTGGTTTTGTGGGTATACAAAGTGAAACAGGGGTAGTATGGGTAGGATTAGTTGTTTTAAATAAATTTTTGGTGGGAGGAGGAAAGGATGCACTTTGACTCACCGGATCCTTGAGATCTTGGGATTCAATCAAAAAGTGGAAAATGATTCAAACAACAAAATGCCACAAAAAAATTAAAAATGTTTCTTTAACTAGAATATGTGCTTCTATGGAGGCCTAGACATGGTGAACTTTTGGTACATTACAATAGATACAAGAAAAAGTATTCCCATGGGATTCAAATCAATACATTTCACTCAAGATTAACACAGATAACTCATAAGCATATGATTTTTCTAATCATTTTCGTAGAAATACTATCCGATTAACCAAGGCCTTTCCTCACTATCTCGATTAACCTCTCACTCGAGAAATCTAAAGGGAATTTCACCTAGGGCTGTCCCTTTGCACTAGGGCCTTATCCTCTCGATTCACTCGCCATTTCTCCAAATGCCTCCACAGCTGAATCCTAGCCCACCTCCCTCCTCCATAAAAAATGAAAGAATGAAGATGTTGTCTCAAAGAAAAGCAAGAGCCTCAAAGCTAAAATCCCCGCTTCCCAACGCAGTCCTAAGGAGTCACAAAGACTTGAACTAGCTGAAACCTCTTGCATATTAGAGGGCTTATAGGGTGGACATGATAATCGAGCTCATCAAAAAATGAAAGAGGAAAGTGATTTTAAACCGAGGAGGAAGAGGGGGTTTTGGTGATCTCACTCCTAGATGAGAGGCTCTTCGAGAAATGATTGCATATGCCACTAAACTATCATATGGGGCAAAGGGGATTGATACATGTGTGATTGGACAAGATTTTGGTACTACAGTTATCAAAAAAATTACAATCAAGTAACGGGTTGTTGTGATGTACAAGAAAAGTATTCCTTTTGGTTTCACAGATCATTCGAGAGATGAAATAAATACATTTCACTCAAGATTAACATAGTCCCTTCAAAACTAATAAAAAAACACAGAATCAAGTTTGATCAAATTTATCAGCAAGGGAAAGTTTCCAGAACAATCTCAAAGCTTGTCAATGGCTGTACACTTGCAACCACCTTGACATGATTAAATTTGACACAAAGAGAGATATACAAGCTTCTTAGATGGCTTCTAAAAAGGATGGGCTATGTCAAGATTTTTCTACTAGAAAAATCAGTCCTTGATCTCTCCAAAAAAATCCCAACTCCCAACCATTTACATGAAAATTTTGTGCCATTTATAACATTTACAATAGATTTTCCCCCTGAAAATCTAGACATTGAGTGTACCAGTGCTTTCCATGATCACAATCGTGATTTCCGAGGATCCGATCTACAAAAATTCACCAGGTGCTTGAGGGCATATCTCTTCGAATATCTCCCGCATTCAACTCCTTCCTCTAGAAAATCATGCTTCCTTCCATTCACCAACCACTTCCACCCCTAATCTGTCAAATCTGGCTCCTTGCATGCTTGGGAGAAGGAAAATGGAAAACCAGATCGGGCCCGATAGTTAGACCCTCTTAATGGCAAAAGACACCTTCCAGATCTCCCCACCAAACTCAGATATCAACATTAACTCCCTTCTCTACTTGGTGTGTAGGAAATACCAAGAAATCATGGAGACTCACACTTCCAGACATGTTTCAAAAAATGGGGGAAAATTAGATTCAGACTCTTAGCTGCCATTGATCTTTACTTTGAATTTGGGCCGTCCATGTGGAAGATTTAACTTAAGCACATGAACACTGGGGCTTCCTTTGACTTTTTACAACTTTTTAAAAAATGGAAAAAAAAATCCATTTTTCTCCACACCTCCACCCTCAAGAATTGAGCGTGACATGCCGCCTATGGTGGGCCCTAGTAGAACCATGGATAAATTCTACCATTAGACCATATTTTTGGAAAAAATGAAATTTTTCCTAGTATTCCCCACAACTCCGCCCCTTCATTGTTGACTAGGGAAAAATATTGACTATTTCCCTCATCGTGCTTGCGGGCCATTTTGATATTTTAATCCATTTCTCCCAAAAGGAAATTTTTCCAAATCTCCCCTAGAGTCTCACTCTCCACCATTGGCCGAAGCAAGCTTTGACCCTTCCTTTATTAGGCCTAGGCCATTTTGATGTTTTTAGTCATTTGCATGTCAAGGGGCAAAAATTCAAATCGCCCCGATGGTCCACCTCCCTACCAAAAGTAAATTTTTCCAAATCTCCCCAGAGTCTCGCACTCTACCATTGATCGAAGCAAGCTTTGACCTTTCCTTTATCAGGCCTATAGGCCATTTTGATGTTTTTAGTCATTTACATGTCAAGGGGCAAAAAATCCAAATTTCCCCTAATGGTCCACCTCCCTACCCCTTTGAACTTTTCAAACTACCACGTGTCACCATGGCGCACCTTGAGATGGTCCCAAAATTTTTATACCTTGAACGAGCACGGGCTCGCCATGTAACCTGGCCTAGGAAAGCTTGCTTGAATACTTAAACCTCATCGGAAGGTGCCACGTATCATTTCAAGGCAATCTCCTTTGGTCGTTGAAAATTCCAAGAAAAATACAAAGTAAGCGAAACCTCCATATGTCCTCTCTTGGTGCTACTTTAAAATGAAACTCAAGGGTCGATCCCCACAGAACATGCGTGGTTCCTCCACATGTCCTAGACCTCCCAAAAATATTTGAAAAATAATAAGTATGGGAAGATACATTGTGGAAGCCTCCATGTGTGTCTATCCCACCAAACCTCCACATGTCCTCTCGGTGCTACTCCAAGGCCAAACCAAAAAGTAAATCTTCAAATGAGCGTCATTCACCCACGTGGACAAATTTTTGAGTTGAGGCTTTTCATAGAATTTTTGAAGTATTTAGCTGAAGCCACTTCCCCTAGGGATGCAAGGATGTAAATTTGGCCGGAGAAACACCCGTCAAACCGTAAAATACGTAAAAATGACTATTCAAGCACGGAAATGAAATTTTCTTCAAGGAAAAAAGTTTAGAAATGTTACAAGGCTCAAATACATTCCTCAGGGACACATCAATTCATTCTTCTTCAAGTACTTAGGGAAGAAATGACAAGAACAAAAATCCCAACTGTGGAGAATGGAAATAATGGGAGAACGTGAGTTTTTGAAGGAACAGGGAATGGGAGACTCAAAATATAGACCTTTCTAGACAAACAAAGAAACAAGGAGATAAACATGGACCCATACATGATCTTCGACCTAGGAGCTAATTAAAAATAGCAACAAAGATTGACCAAGCACAACACGGGGAAGGATAAAATGACAGAGGTTGTAAATCAATAAATTTTCAAAGGCACAAACGGGGTGAGACTATTCTGAGCACCAACATTGGCTCCGACTCGAGGATGGGCACTCCCTGCGAGTGCCACAAGAACAAAGGTATACCAAGTGTAAAAATATCCATAGGTGACAGAGTCAGTTTGCAAGGATGAGAAACAAATCCATCACAAAAATGAATAGAGAAACCTAGCAAAAATAGGTCACCAAGGACCAAAACGAGAAAAAACACAAAAACAGAAACAAACAACCAACTATACACTGTACAAAATATGTTTACCTTGATTCTGGGGAATCAATCCAAGAAATTCTTCAGATGGCTGCCATTAATAGGAAGTTTGAGCAATTCACCATCCAAATCCTTCAAGAAGAAGGTGTATTCACCAATTCTAATGTCAATGGAGTAAGGGCCCACCCATAATGAGTCAAATTTGACATGCTTGCCTTTATCTTCATCTCTTATCCCATAGTAGCACAAGATCTCAAATATTCAAAGCTCTAGGACTAACCTTCTTGTCAAAAATTTCTTTAAATTTTCTCTAAAATTTATATGCCTCTGGTGGGATGCCCTCCTCTCTTCATCAAGCTCAATAATCTGGTTAATACGAGCATCATAAGGACTTACCTCCTGATCCTCCAGCTTTTAAATGAACTGATAAGAACATAGTTACATATCGAGGGCAGCAGGGCTTGATTCCCATATACCAACTCAAATGAACTCTTTCCAGTGACCCTCTTGATAGTGATCCTATCTATCCAAACAACAAACTTCAATTGTTCACCCCACTTTCTTTTATTCTCGCTCCAATGTTCTTATGATAATCTTCAAAAATTTTTATTACTAGTCTCGAAGCTTGTCCATTTTCTTGGGGTTTGTAATTAGAGGCATATGTCAAGTTGATTCCATATAATTTACACATTTCCACCAAATTTTTAGTCTCTAAATCTCATGGAATTTTCACTAATAATCTTAACTGGTACCCCAAACCTACGAGATGATGTTGTTTAGCACAAAGTCCATGACAACTTGGAGTGTTTCTTTCTTGGTGAGGGATTTCCTCCACCCATTTAGTAAAATAATCGATTACTACAAGAATCCATTTGTTGCCAGCACTTGAAGGGTCTAAATCTCACCAATGAAATCCATTCCCATTGCTTGAATGGAGCTTCAATTGATACAGATACAAAGGAAGGGAACTTGAAGCTTTCGGTCTTCCAGAGAAGCACCGAAACTTTCACATCTTCTAACCAGCAAGGTTGTATCCTTAAAGAGATTTTCCCACCAATAACTAGCCCTCGGGATCTTGTGTGTTATGAATCTTACAGAAAAATCCCCCCCACAAACTCCTCCATGGAGATCAGCAATTATCTTGGGGGATTCTTATTCAGTAATGCATCTTAAGAGGACTCCCTCCGGTTCTTCCATGCCAACCCAAAATCAGTAATGAAATATTTCTGGGAAGCCAACTTAAGATCTCTTTTTTGGTTCTTACTTAAATGCTCAAGGTAGTTTAAATGTCTGAGATAGAACATCACATCCTTGTACCACTCAGAATTCATCAACTTTTCAAAAACACCTGCCCTTTCTTCTTCAACCTCATTTACCTCAATAGTCTGTAAGTTTCTCTCAACCATAAGCTTAGCCAAGCCCAAACCTCTCACCAACTTCGTGGTTTGGATATCCATATCATATTCTTGCAACTTGTTCACCCATCTACATCTTTTTCTTGAGACCTCCATCTCTGACAAGATGTCCTTTACCATGGTATGGGGAACATAAGCAACAACCTTTGAACTTAGAATATAAGTCCTAAAACCTTTGTTTCTTTTACCAAGGAAAATGACTACTTTTCCATAATGGTGTACTTTAGTTCTACCCCTTGCAATGCCTTACTGAAAAGGCAATTGGCCTCTCAACCCCTTCATTATCCTTCTACAACAGATGGAATGAAGCAATAGTGTTTTCTCAAGAAAAAGAAAACATCTGGAAAATCTTCTTATAATGGGGCTTCAAAAAAGGGGCATGCTTCAATGGCTCTTTGATTCCATTGAAAGCTTGGAGGGCAGCCTCCTCGCATTTGATGACTTGGTCCTTCTTTTGCATGGAAGTGATTGGGATGGTCAACTTAACAAAGTTTGATATAAATATTTTAATGAAGTTTATCTACCCAAAGAAGGACTGAATTCCTTTCTTAGTTCTTGGAATTGGGACTTTGCTGATGGCCTCCACTCTTTCTAGATCAATCATCACTCCTTCTTGTGACACAATGTGGCCTAGAAACTTTTCCTTCTGCACTCCAAAATGGCATTTCTTTGGATTGAGTGAGATGCCATATTCCCTACATCTTACTAACATCTTCTCCAAGTGCAGTAGGTGATCACTTCTCTTCCTAGAAAACACTGTTACATCATCCTGGTACACAACAATAAACTCATTGATATAACCAACAAAAGAAACATCCATTGCTCTTTAAAAGGTGGCTCCAAGCGTTCATCAGACCAAAGGGCATCCTGACATACACATATGTTCCCCAGGAGTAGTGAAGGTTGTCTTTCTCGATTCTTTTTTACCATGACCTGGTTATAACCAGAGAAACCATCTAAGGTAGAGAGAAACTCAAAACTAGTTATTAACTACAGCATGTGCTCCATGTTTGGTAAAGGATAGTTGTCCTTTATTGAAGCTTGTTCGATTCTTGAAGTCCACACATAGCCTAATATCACCATTTCTATTTCTTACTAGTACTAGGTTAGCAACCCAAGAAGAATACCTTATGGGCTGATAATCCCTCCATCTCTTAGTTTCTTCAGTTCCTCTTGCATTTTAAGAGATAGAAGTGGATTGATTGGCCTCTGTTTCTTCCTAAATGGTTTTGTGTTGGGCTCCAAGGGAATCTCATGTTGAAACAAGTCCTCTCTGTATGCTTTGAGCTCAGAATAGGTCCAAGCCATGCAATCTTGGTATTTTTTCAACAATTGGATGTATGATTGTTTTTCCTCTTTGCTGAGATTGTTGCCTAACCAAATCTTCCTTGGCTTCTCCTTTGTGCCAAGATCATGCTCCTCAATATCTCGATCCTTCCCACATCTATTAATAATGCAGTTAGAATTATCAAAATTGGACTCAAGAGCAACCAGCCCTCTAGGAATGGTGTTGGTCTTTAGTTGATGATGCCTTTTCCAAACAAGGTTTCCTTTCCCTCTGTTGTACATACCATTGGCTCCAAATCAATGCATTGATCAGAAAACTCTCCCTTGTTCTATAGAAATCTTCTGATTTGAGCATCATCATAAAAACCTACCAATGTTTAATATTGTCAGGGACAGAGGGTCTTGTCAATACCTCAACCTCATATTCACAATATGGGGACATTATATAGTTGTCAAACCAAGACCCCAACACTACAAGCTTGTCTACTAAGTCATTGAATTTCCTATCATGATGCACTATGTTGAATGAATCAAACATCTCAATGAAGTCCCAAACTACATGCTTGTATTGTTTCATTCATTGATTCTTTGTGGCATAGATTTTCTAACTTGTTTGATAGCTAACTCGAATCTCCTTAATAATAATGTCATTGAAACCATATTTCCAAGCAATTCTTAAACCTATCAACATTGCCTCAAACTTAACAATGTTGTTAGTGCATTTAAAGTTAAGCTTGAAGGAGAAAACAAATCTTTTTGGCTTGGAGAAATTAAAACAACACCAGCACCATTCCCAAACTTAGAGCAAGCTCCATCAAATAATAGAATCCAAGGAGAGACTTTTTGTTCATTACATTTTCATTCTTGAATCTTGTGCTCCTTTTCATTAAGCAAATCCCACAAAGTTTTCAGGATCAACATTTTTGTACAATACTTCATAGGACACATTGTTGGGATCCTCAATAAGGTGCAACATTTTATTCTCTCCATATAACTTGACAAGGCTACCTCAACTGGGATGGTGGTATAATACATGTCCATTTGGACACTCCTACCAACACTTGCAACCCATTTTCTTGACAGCAACATACCCCACTTGGCTGGGAAATCAACTATGACAACATCAAGTTTTAAATTTTTACCTAGGTAAGCTACAAGCTACACCACTAAACCCTTCACACATCCCACTACTGGCACTTCTCTGGAGTCCATGGCAGTGCACTTCCCATATGCTGTTGTCACTTTGATATTCATCTCATTCATGACTTCCAGAGGCATGACATTACATGATGCCCTTGAGTCAAACATGCAGTTGTGTAGTAGTCTATCCTTAATGATCAAAGTGGTGAAGAATGGATCCACATTTAGTTGAGAGTCCACCAAGGATGTCCCCAAATAGACCTCAGGAAGTTCTCCTAGTTCCTCCAATGTTGGTGGTGCTTCTAACTCTTCAATGATTGGAGGAGTCTCCACATTGTTTATGTTTCTACCTAGGGAAGTCTTCTCTTCTTTTAACCCCAAGTATTCAAATGCTCTCTTTTTATGCTTAGGAATCCTAAGCAACTCAAAAATTGGAACAAATACTTTTATTTGACTCAACACTTGGGCAATATCATATGGGACATTCCTTGGCAAGGCAACATTAGAAGGGAAGCCAACACACTCATTAGATGGTACAATATTTTTGACAACTTGGGCATGGGGAGGGGTATGATTTTTGTTTGGAACTACAGGGCTTTTAACAGGTGCACCTTTTCTAGGAGCTTCTTTAGGAATGTTTGAAAGTAAGGAGCTTTAGGCTTGGCTTGAGGCCCTACCCATTTGATGACTTACTTCTTGTGTTATATTCCTTCTCTTGAGCCACAATAACATTCATCAGTAAATGTCTATCTTCCCCTCGGATGGGATTCCTCCATCATAGTTCTTTATAATTAAATCCATTAAATATTTAAATTCATTATTGGGAAATTCAAAATCTTATACATCATCTACTTCTAAAGTATGAGAGGGAGGAAGAATAGGTACCCTATGAATGTAGTCCAAAAAAATGGCAGCAGTCCAGGAACTTATCACCTCAGTTGAAGTTTCCCCTTGTTGTGAGCTCATGGAACAACCCATCATGTAGACATCATCATCATTATCATCAGCTTCTTCTTCTTCTTGCTGATCTTCTTCACAAGGATCATGAGGCATGAAACATCTATCACACAAATCAATGACATTTGTCTCCTCCACCACAACAACTCTAGCAGCCAAAGGATCAGGTACCATTCTATTTTCTCTACCTTGGGGCTACCTATTTCCAAATCCAACAGGTCCTTTGCCTCTGTCATCAGTTCTTTGGTGATTTGTAAATCTATCTTGGCCTTGTTGCTTGTGTTGACCTTGTGAGTTCTGCCCAATTCCTTTCTCATCCCGGGCTAGTTTGTAGGAAATTTCCTTGACAACCCCTGCCAAAGTTTTCACAACTTCTTCCAAATCAGTAGCCTTACTTGTTTGGGGTTTTTCTAGGTTAACCAACTTTACACCTTCCCTCTTTGGAGGCTTCCCAATTTCCTTGATGTTGTTCTCTATTTTCAGAGCCATGGTGAAGGCTTGCCTCAAATTTGTGGGGTTCTTGTCTCTTAAGTAATATGCAACCTTTTTATCAAATGCATTAGTATATTTGATCAAACATGACTCATCACATGGCCTTATCCTAATAAGAAATATCCTCAAGATTTTGTTAAACCTTGTTTTGAAGTCATGTATCTTGACTCATTAGGATTCTTCTTGATGTTTTAAAACTCGTAGAAGAAACCTAGGTCAGTCCTATCACCATATTATAATCTAAATGCATTGTTCATTTCAGCCCAAGAATCAATAGAGTTATTTGGTAATGCTTTATACCAGTCCCTTACATCTTCTTTCAAGAATGGATAAATAGATTGATATATACATCTTCATGTTCAATTTAAAAGTCTTCCATCATATTGATAAAAAGATTTAGATGTTGATCACCAGTAATAGCATTGTTTCCTTAGAACTTTGGCATTTTGTTCCTTACATCTTGAGGAACTGCATTTGGATATCCATCCATTCCCAAAAAAATTATAGTTCTAAAGGTGTTTACAAAAAAAGGGGGTATGGGTGGGGGCTGGGCCATGTTGATTCTAGAGAGGTGGCCTTGTAGGGGTGACAAATTAACAAGGGGTAGAGGGTCCTTGGAACACAGGGAGTATAATTTTTAAAATGGAGATCCCCAAAGGCCTAGCTTCTTGGAAATCCCTATTAACTTTTGAAAAGATAGGGGTAGAATGGGAAGAAAACCTTTCAAAATCAAATGAAGGCCCCTCTCCAATTGGAGAATTCAATTCCACAAAGAGGCTACTTGATTTAGAGTCACTTGAATGGTAGTATTCAATGATAGGCCATTCACTTTCATCAACGGAGATCCCTCTTCTTGTCTGTTGTTCTCCCACAACTCTCCAGGCTTTCCTTCCTTCTGATTTTATTTTCCTAGCTCTAGAAACAATGTCCTAGTAGGATCCCTAGAAAAGAAAGATCTTCTTCCTTCCATCTTTACAAATATTAGTAACAAATCTCACTTGATAGAGGTTTAAGACACTGGTCCTTATCAAAATAAAATCAATCAGGAGTCGCCACTAAGGATTTCCACCTTAGTTGTGCAAATGCACTAAAATATGCTCCATCAAATTTCTGTCAGCACTTATAAACTAGAAATGAAAGTTCTGACCTTTATTAACCAAGATTTATCAGTGAATACATGTAAAAACTTGTAGAGACTGGAAAAGTTGCATACAACACTTGTAACTTGAAACTTCATACAGGAGCAGAACGAACATAGGATAATATTTAAAATATATTTCTGGCACTTTAGAGCATATAAGAAATGTTTACCATGGTCTGAGTATGAATTGTATCTCAATGAACAAATTAGTTCTCAACAACTTTCAAAATAGTCCTTGGCAACGGCATGCCACTAGTGTTGTTGATGGGCCAAATAGACATGAATTGGCGGTAGTGAAATAGAAAATTATCCTTAGCGATGAAAATTAGTTCCCACTATTAAAATAGTTCCCGAAATGGCGCCACTAGTGTTGGTATCCAAATTTGTTCTCCTTTTCAAGCCAAGTAGCAACATAGATTTAACAGAGAGCTTAGAGGCAGCCAGATCATAAATATATGTCATTTTGTAGCCGGGAGGAAATCTAACTGTCCCTTTATTACTTGGATTTGTGGAGAGATGGATAACACCTTAAAAGGATATGATCTTATCCTAACTATTTTAGGTTGTGCCTTTCAACCAAGGTAAGAGAACCTATTTTGTAACCTTTGTTATTTGAAAGGAGATACATGGTACCTTTCTTTTGCATAAATTTTATAGAGAAGACCTTGGGAAAATATGATCAACACACCAAATCTGACTCTCACGAGTTGTCACTTCTAGATTATGGAGATATTTTCAACACAAGGCTAAGGTTACTAAAGACATTTGGAATCCTGATCTATTCTACATACTTTAGCAAATGGATTTTGGTCTTGTGTGGGTATATAGAGTGAAACATGGGTAGTATGGGTAGGATTAGTTGTTTTAAATAAAAAATTTGGTGGGAGGGGAGACAAGATGCACTTGACTCACTAGATCCTTGAGAGCTTATGCAAAATGGAAAGATTCAAACAACAAAATGCCACAAAAGTTAAAAATGTTTCTTCAACTAGAATATGTGCTTTAATGGAGGCCTAGATTGGCACTTTTTCATACAGCCTATGGGATTTTGTCACGAAGGCTCGAGTTAGAGAACCCAATAAAGCACCAAGATTCAAACCAAACCATGCTTGAGGTACACCCAAAGGCTTATAGATAATCTTTGTCAACAAAATGAAAGAAAAGTGATTTTAAACCATTTATCTCACTCCCAGATGAAGGATCTTCTGAGAAATGAGATTGTAGATGCCACTAAACTATCACAAGGATTGATACCTATGTGATTGGACTAGATTTTGGTACAAAATTACAACATATATAAGAAAAAGAATTCCCTTGCATTCAAAGATTAAATAAATATATTTTACTCAAGATTAACACAGAATAACTCAACTTTGATCAAATTTATCAGCAAGCGAAAGTTTCTGGAACAATCTCAAAGATTTTCAATGGCTTGTACACTTGTAAAAACCTTGACACGATGAAATTTGACACAAAGAGAGATATACAAGTTTATTAGATGGATTCTCAAAAATGATGGGCTATGTCAAGCTTTTTCTCTTAGAAAAATCAGTCCTTGATCTCTCTAAAAGACTTCCAACTCCCAACCATTTGCATGAAAATTTCATGCCATTTATAACATTTACAATAGAATTTACCCCCAAAATCCATACATTGAGTGTACTAGAGCTTACCATGATCACAATCATGATTTCCAGGGATCTCGATCTCGCAAAAATTCACCAGGTGCTCGAGGGTATATCTCTTGGGAATATCTCCCGCATTCAACTCCTTCCTCTACAAAATCACGCTTCCTTCCATTCGCCAACCACTTCCACCCCTAATATTTCAAATTTGGCTCCTTTGTGCTTGAGAGAAGGAAAATAGAAAACCATATCAAGCCCGATAGTCAGACCCTCTTAATGGTGAAAGACACCTTCCAGATCTCCCCACCAAACTCAGATATCAACATTAACTCCCTTCTCTTCTTGGCATGTAGGAAATACCAAGAAATCATGGAGACTTGCACTTCAAGACATGTTTTAGAAAAATGGGTGGAAAATCAAATTTAGTTTCTCAACTTTTGTTGATCTTTACTTTGAATTTGGGTTGTCCACGTGGAATATTCAAACTTAAGAATAGACACGGGGGCTTCCTTTGAATTTTACAACTTTTTGGAAAAATGGAAAAAAATTCATTTTTCTCTCTACACCTCCACCCTCGGAAATGAGCCTAACACGTCTCCTAAGGTGGGCCCCAGTGAAACCATGGATAAATTTTGCCATTTGACCCTCTTTTTGGAAAAAGGAAATTTTCCAAGTTTTCCCCGCAACTCTGCCCTTCTTGCGTTGACCAGGGAAAAATATTGACTATTTCCCTCATCGGGCTTGCGGGCCATTTTGAGATTTTAATCCATTTCTCCCAAAAGGAAATTTTTCCAAATCTCCCCGAGATTCCGCACCTCCGCCATTGACCGGAGCAAGCTTTGACCCTTCCTTTATCAAGCTTATGGGCCATTTTGATGTTTTTAGTCATTTGCATGTCAAGGGAAAAAAATCAAAATTGCCCCGATGGTCCACCTCCCTGCCTTTTGACTTTTCAAACTACCACGTGTCACCATGGCGCATCTTGAGATGGTCCCAAAGTTTTGATACCTTGAACGAGCGTGGTCTTACCACGTGTCTTGTCCTGGCAAAGCTTTTCTAAATGCTTGAAGCTTAGCGGAAGGTGCCACGTGTCATTTTGAGGCAGTCTCCTTTGGCCATTGAAAATTCCAAGAAAAATGAAAAGTAAGTGGAAACCTCCATGTGTCCTCTTCTTCACGCTACTTACTTTAAAATGAAACTCGAGGGCAATTCCCGAACATGCATGGTTCCTCCACATGTCCCAGACCTCTCAAAACTTTTTGAAAAATACTAAGTATGGGAAGACCCAAGCGAGAAGCCTCCATGTGTCTCCATCCCGCCAAACCTCCATGTGTCCTCTCGATGCTACTCCAAGGCCAAACCAAAAAGTAAATCTTCAAACGAGCATCGTTCACCCACATGGCTAGATTTTTGAGTTGAGGCTTTTCATAGAATTTTTGAAGTATTTAGCCAAGTTGTGTCCAACCAAAAGGTGCCACGTCCCTTGTGGATGCAAGGATGCAAATTTGACTAGGAGAAATGCTTGTCCTATGGTAAAATATAGAAAAATGACCATTCGAGCCTCGAAATGAAATTTTCTTCAAGGATAGAAAGTATAGAAATGTTACAAGGCTCAAATATGTTTCTCAGAGACACATCAATTCATCCTTCTTTAATTACTTAGGGAAGAAATGAAGAAAAAAAATCTCGATTTGTGGAGAACAAAAATAATGGGAGAACATGAGTTTTTGAAGGAACAAGTGAATGTGAGACTCAAAATATAGACCTTCCTAAAGGAACAAAGAAACGAGGCGACAAACATGGACCCATATATGATCTTCGACCTAGGAGTTGACTAAAAATATGAAAGAGGCCACAAATAAATAAATTTTCAAAGGCACAAATGGGGTGAGACTATTTAGAGTACAAACAGGTAGTTTGTTGGTTCTCGGTTGCACCACTTGATCACCATACTTTGTAGCTCTAGTAACTTGTCTTTGTTTTTGGAGGAGAACTTAGCTTCTTATTGCAGAAAGTTGACAATCTGCTGGTCATTCTCGAAGACCTACTAACTTTTTTATTATCGGATAGGTGTTCTCACCACCACTTTCATATGTGGATTCCCGAATGAAAAGATAACTATTTTCAATCGTCTACGGTTTTTTAAAAAAATTGTGTGTTTTGGACGTATTTCAACCTCTTGCAAGGTAAGTTTGTGGAAATGGGGGACTAAAACGGGATCAAAAGTGGACATATTTCTCCTAAAATCAAAAAACTTGAAATTCATCTAATAATTTTGCATGCATATGCTCAAAATTTTGACAATGTGATAAGAATAAGTACCGTAGTTCTCGGAATCCAGTTTCTAAACTACTTTTTTTTTAAAATGGTGGAGATTAAGTACGTCAAATGTGGTGAACACACATAGTATGTTTATTTTTGTGTCAAAAAGATAACAACCTATTGTGTGTGTTACCCCATTTTTGAGTTACTTAAATTATTTTAAAACACCTTAGGTAGAAAGTTAGCGAAGACCATGGATGAGGTCCCACTAATTTTTAATTTTTGCATGAATTTATAATTTTTTAAAGATTAAACATCCCAAAAATTAAATTTTTGTTTGTACACCCCGTAACTTCATGGGGTGGGGGTATTTCCAAATGAATTATAGTGATGATAAATAGTTATATAGGGCTAACATTGTTTCATTATTGCACCACGATGTCACAAGTTTTGTTTCCCGAACTTAGAATGCCAAAATATATTAAGATATAGGTCCAATGAGTATCCCCATCCCTAGGTTACCTTTCTCTCTCTGTCCCCCTCCCCTCTCTCTATATCTTATCTTACCTAGAGAAAAAAAAGTAACTTTTTATGCATGTAGAATGGGGTTTAAAGAGGCATTTTTTTCAAAATTTGGATGAAAAAATCATAAATTATGTACAAAAACATATGCATACATTCTTACAAGAAAATAAGGCAATAGTGAAAGAAATTAAGGGTGAAATCTTTAAACTAATTGAATTTAAGAAAGAAGTATATCATCACCAACATAAAATTGAGCTTGATGTCATAGTGTTATTATTTTGGAATATTATGTTACAAAGCATGAGATATCGGGGTGTACACATGAGATTTTAATGTTTTTTAATAAAGCATGGATTTATTCATAGATTACATAGTCCAAACCTTATGTTGGGATATCAAATGAAAATCCAATCTATTAATTAGGAATTTCAAACCCATAGAAGATGAAATGCGCTCATGTTATCACATGAATGTGTTATAACACACCGATGCTATAATGTGAGCACACTATAACACGAGCATGTTATACCACATTTGCGTTCCTATTTGCAATGTGGTATATGTGCTTTATGAGGGGATATACTTAATAAAATACTTTGTTACTATTTATTAATTTTTATACTTTATTATTCATTTATTAAGTATAATTTTTTCAATTATTAATATTAATAATTTATTATTTATTATAATTTAAATTTATTTTAATAAATATAAGAAATTATGGTCACTCTCAACCTTATGGAACTAGTCTTCATAGCTCCATCGGTCACATTTTAAAGGATATTTTTGTATTCTAATCTAGTTATTACATAGGTATTTTCAAGATTTCAGAATTCGTCCTAAAGATTTTAGGTTTTAAATTCTATAATCAATGTCTTTCATGGGAAAGAATATACACATTGTTTATGTTTTGGTACATTTTGGATTGTTAGCTAACATTTGTAGAAGTGTTAGATGTGTCAAAATTATAATCTACAAACCTCACAACTCCCAAAGGTAGTGACAAGTGATAGAATATATGGACTAATGAATTTTCCTATGAGCATAGATTTGAATCCATAATTTCATCTTATAATATGGTAGAATCATAATATAGATGAGTAAATAATTTATGATCTTAGGGAATGCATATTTATGAGGAACACTCGAGCTATCCTCACAATCAACAATGTAAGGGAGTGACCTTAGTTACCATGTTGGCATGTATATAATCCTTTTATCCTTATAATATAGATTAACAATAGTAAGGTGTGGGAAAGAAGATGATCTATCCAAAGACCCCATAATATATTAATTTATTATAAATAATAATAAGTGGTATCTTGAAGAGTTAGAATCTAAAATATTACATCACATCGATATATTGATAACCCTCAACAAAAGGTAGGTTAGGAGTAGGTGAAAATGTGAAAACTCTTCCACACATTCATTTACTTTATATGGAGAATGAAACTCAGGTATTTCACCAATATTTATACTTAGTAAATTAGTTACATTCTCACCCTAATGTAGGAGTAGGAAGGTTGATTCAAGTGTCACATACTTCATAAGCAATCAAATCTACACCGACATTAAGACAAATACTTTTCAGATATCCTTTTGTGTTTTTACAAGAAACCCTAAAATAATTTCATATATGGCCAAGACCACCAATATATTAATTTCATGTATTACCAAAAATAAATTTTTTGAAAGTGGTAAGAGGGTGTTGTCATGAAAAATGTATGGAATGAAAATTTAAACTTTCAGCATGACAACTAAGACCACAGTTGAATCTTTCACTTCCTGGTCATTGGTGCATCGTTCCTCTAGCCATTCTACCTCAATACCACTCATAACCTAGATCAAAAAAATTATTAACAAGGTTTTAAGTTTGTTTCATTGTGTATAGTTGATTTAATATGATGATTGATGATTTCGGTTTGATTTGATGGAAGATAACTTCCTCTAGAGGCCTAAAAAGGTCATTCTGAGCTAATCAAACACCCTATGGGAGAGTTTAAGAAATATATTAAGCATTCTAAGGTGATGTTAGGGAATATTGGAAGTGTTGGAGGAAATTTAGGAATATTTAGGAAATTTTTTCTCATTCAAGAACAAACTTCTCAACAACGGCTTTTCTAGGTGCAAGGAGACAAACACTCTAATGGTGAAATATGACTTCTCTAGATGATTTTAGGAGCTCCATTAGGAGTTAAGAGGAAAATAAATAGGAAACAAAAATATATGTAAATCCTATACATATTGGTAACATCCATTTTTCTTTAATACTTTAAGGTTTTATGAAGAATTTCAAAATAATGGAGTTTCCCCTTTGGGTTATGAGACAAAAATGACCCTAAATTTACAAGCTCTAAAGAGATGGTCAACACATGGTGATAGGTGAATATTTTAAATGTTGATAAATACCTCATAGAATGGGTAATGTCAATAATAGACAATTTTTAGCATGGTTTGCAATCTCATTAGGAAGGGGCAAAATAATTTAAGTTTAAAACACCTTCTTAACATCCCAGGTTGTGTTTTTAGTGACAAAACTTATAACATGAATAAGTGTTAAAAATTGAATTACCATGAGTTGAAAGCATGTTTCTAAAACCTAAAGTTATGACTTAAGTGTTTAGAAACATTGTTATGAGATCTATATTGTGATGGTAACATGATTATCTCTTCTAATTACACAAAAAGAGTGTCGATAAATCTCTTACTTTTCTATGCCTCCACAATTAAACCTAGTGATAAAAAATCAACTACATGATGCTCAAGCCATTTTCTAATTATCTATCACTTGTTTAAATAGGTATTCATCATGTATATGGAAGGATTTCTCACTGAATGATATTCTTGTCATGTGGCCACCTATTGGAATTAAATGAGGTGGTTGTAATGTCCTTCGTCCTTTGAAATGTGATCACTCTACAAGGTTTAAATGAGTTTTTAAGAACACTACCAAGTGAGTGACATCAATTGAAACTTAGAATATTTATCATTCTTACATACACGGTTCTCTATATTAATATCATCATCTTGCCCATCCTAGCTCTAGAATTATCCTTGGATGGAATCAACTTCAAGATACTCATACACCTCTTTTCTCATATACCTCTCACGGAGATAGATGATGTCTTTACCCTTCACACATGATGGTCCTGAATGCTTTAGTAGCTTGACTAGCTCATCTTGGCTTATTCCATTAATAGGTTTGAACATGATGATAGTGTTAAGATATGATGATCCTCAACTTACTTGATGAAATTTCCATTTAAATTTTGAAAATGATGACACCCTTTTTAAATTCACAATTCACTTCCCTAATGAAGATATCACATCGGTGGAAATATGCTTAGAGTGTCTAGACCCATCTTCACTTGACATCTAGTCATGGAAATAGATTTCCTACTCTATATAGAAGGATTGATCCTGAATGAGGTTTGAAGGAATGCTTGAGGGTGAGATCCATTTTCTTGAACTCAATGCATTGAAATACTATGAAATACACTCCTAAATTTCAATATGTGATAACATCGCCAAGTATTTATTAAGTTTTTAGAAACAATATCAAGACATATGCATCATTTGTAAGATTGATATGAGTACCATAACCACTCATGGTGATCCTTTTTGATTATTTTCATGATGATCATTCCCTTCTATAGTCACTAAATCACACACTTTGGGAAATATTTAGTCTCTAGGTCTCATACTATTATTCTAAAGGTTCTTGAGTAAAACCAATATTTATTAACCTCCTTATTGGTCATCTTTTATTTATTTATTTCGACATCCTTGACCTTTAAACACGAGGTAACTGTGGTATATTTCATTATCCTATAGTTTCGCCATAAACTCAGGGCACCCATGGGTTCCTGGTCCCACCATGGGTGCCTCGATCCTTTTTCCCACTTTTCATGCCTTTTTGATAGTTTCTAAGCATTGTAACTTTTAAAATTTCTTGTAGTCTGCCTACTTTAGGTTAGATGCAAAATTATTGTAAGAAAACCTTATAAATATAAAGTTATGAGACCATAATGAGGGACCAAGCACTAGTCACTACTATTACTCACCTAGAGTTGCATCCATTGGAGGTCATTTGCATCCATTAGCTCCATCACAAAGGGACAAGGTTGGTTCATCTGCATCACACACATCATAGGAGGGATTTATTCTATTCCATACATTGTTTCACTACATTTATTTACTAGTTTTTATCTCGTTACTTCACAAAGTGTGGTAGCACAAGAGAACTTTGGGAACATGTTTGTACACACCACTAGAACTACATTTGGGTCTCAAATATATTGTTGCCCATTGTTATGACATTTGAGGTCAATCTGCCTATTCATATGCATTCTATTTTTATCTATGGTTTTGATACTTGTTTCATGTGCTTTTAAGGTAATTCTCTCTCTTGGATTATTTGGTGCATTGACACATTATAGTGGATTTTATCTATTTGGTAGAAAATTTTACCAACCATGTCGTGAACCTATGAAAACAAGTTTTAGTGATTTTTCTGAACCAAGGCACCTATTATGCATACTAGAGTTCATGTAGGCAACCCAATCCTCCCCAAGCACTCTAGTCTAGTTATATCACTCAAATCCACCCTCTTTCGGACTTCTATATAGTCATTATTCCCTAAATATTTTCCGAGTTAGCCTTACAACACAATTCAGTGAGCTCTTGTAAGTAGATAAGTCACTCTTCTCTCTCTCTTTCACTCTAGGGTTTCATATTTTCTCTCTCTTAGTGCTTGAGTCATTTACTTAGGTTTAATCTATTGTATTTACTTTAGTTTATTATTGTTCTTCTTTGTTGTTGCTAGTTAGATTTACTATACTTTCATTCCATTTTTAGTTAATCGTTTTAGTGAACCCTGCACTTTTCATGTTGATGATCCTCTTATTTCTTCTATCATGGGTTGTCACGTCTCTTTATCCGATTTGATTATGAGATATCCCAATTACCAGGTTGTTTTACAAAATCCCTAGACACCAAATATTTCTACGACAATATGCCACAACCTAGATTAAGTTTTATGTTTCATTATCTATTTGTTGACCCTACTCTTAATGATCCTCCATCTAATCAACCACTATTAGACTCGATTCAAGCCTTGCATACATTATTTCAACATAAATTTGCAGCCATGGAATCCACAATCACATCTCATAGATCTGAAATTTGATAGCTTAATGATGCTTCTCAATCACATTTTTGTGTTCCTTCTCATCTTATATGCACTCTATGTGTAATACATGTCATATGAATGAACCTCAAGACAAACCATTTTGTTAGCATCTCATGTTTGAGAATACTACTACGCCACATGATATTTTTCCTCACCTCCCTCATCATCAGTTGATTACTCTACCAAATATGAAGCATTATTCTCCTATCAGTTAGCAAAATATCAAGGTCATCCATATTGCAATTATCATCGAATTAATGGGCATAATGACAATGATTTCCACACTTTTCATCGCATAATCAAAATTATTGAGATTCAAGGTCTTATTTCATTTCTTGTAGAATATGATATTACAAAGGTCACATCCACATGGGATCCTAAGTCTCCTCCTTCTTCGGTTAGTATAGATCCACCTAAGAAATCAATTACGGTATCACCAAGTCCACATAATCAACAACCTCTCACGCTTAGTTCACCATCATCTCCTACTAATTCATTTATTGCATTACCAACCAAGCCTAAGAGGCATCCTCTAAGACTTAGTGTAACTTGGCCACCTCTCAAGTATAATCTCCAACCAATCACTTCATTAAAAGAAACTAATTCTCCTACTCGTGGTCAAGACACATTAAAAATTCCACCATCACCATGCAAAGTCCCTCTACTACCTCCTCGGATTAAAATTTTAATTCCAACATCTATTATAGACCCTACATATGTTAATGATTGGGACCGAGAATGACTCTTACTATGATGATGAACCATTTTAGGGTCACACTACTCTATCGTGTCCTATCATATTTGTTAAGGAAACTAATCCTTACATTGCTCCACTTAACGTATCTTGACTATATTTTCATCACATACATATTTCGGGAGATAGCATATAAAAAACCCCCAATAATCAAATTTGCATAGGTGCATATCTTATCCTTGCATAATCATAAATTTCTTTCCTTGAATTTGCATACTCATCACATATTAGCATCATTCATTACCTAATGACACACTCTTGTGTTATGGTTCACACTTGACTATTAAGGTAATACTACACATAAACCTCACACACTACACATAGGTAAGTTACATATAATGAAATTTCACACCGCTTACATAATAGCATACCTACTACATTCTACATTTAGTCTACCTTTGCATATCTCACACTTTTTGTCTACATGATTGCTATTTTCATCTTATACAATACACCTTGCATACATTCACCATATACCCATGACTTTTGGTACATCTACCCATCCGTGCATTTTACACCTTAGAGTCACCTACATACCTTACGTATTACATGGGGCATTTTTCCCACATGATATTTTCATCACATTCATACATTCATAACCTATCACATGTCATCTTACATTTCTCATTCATTACATGATAATCACATTGACTATATACATTTCCATTTTACATGTATTCTCTATCTAGCATTCACCATGCATACAATACTAGCATTCATACTATTTCTACATATTGCATTACATCCTACACATTCCATTCATCATAGGGTCATTCATTATCATCACACATTTATGCATTTTACCCACCACCCTTTGACATACTCTAATTCTCGATCCATAATCGATCATCAGGGCTTACTAATCAAATGGACCTTATTCTACTTACATTATCATTATTCCATCTTACAACCATGCAACATTTCTAGGTTAGTGACATATGCTTTAGTCTAGATTGTCAAAAAATTATCATCTTGTAGTGGTATACGCATTAGGATACATCACCACTCTTACTTGCATTATCATCACTTCTTCTACTCATAATGTACTGGCATACACTTTAGGATAAATGGTTACCCATTCTATCATGTGGTAGTGGTTTACGCTTTAGGATAAATCACCACTCTTGTATTATAATCAATTATTCTACTCATCATGTAGTGGCATACGGTTTAGGATAAATAGTCACTCATTCTATCATTTGGTAGTGGTATACACTTTAGGATACATCACAATTCATTCTACTTGCATTTATCATCATCCTTCTCAATTCATTATATAGTGATATACGTCATAGGAAAGATCATCACTTATATGTTTATTATGTCTTGATATATGCTTAGGCTATAAGGTTCATGCACATACCATTATTATAACACATACCATTATCATGTTGCATATACACATTCATCATAATGATATAGAAAACACAAACACACAATACAACCATTTCCCGATGACGCACTCTCATTTATGGTTCATTCTTGATCATGTTGAAGGGGAAAACCAAATGTACCTCAATTGCATACATTTCCATCCACTTGGCGGGCATGCAGCTCCTATAATTCCATCTTGTATTACCATTTCATCTATCCACAACATATTTTATTGTCTTGGTAGCATTTAATCTTGTTTACTAGTGTTTTTACATGTTCACTTCACTACACATGCTAGATTGATTTCTTATATATCATCATCATTACCATACACACATGCGCGCTTCATGCTTTTTCTAGTTGTGAATGCAAATACAGGTCTCTTACACGTAGCATTTATGTTCACCTTCTACCCTTCCTATATTGGTCACTAGAGAATCCACATTTGATTCTCATAGGTGTTATTAATTCATTTTATACTAATCACTTTATATTACTTGGTTATACACATTATTGACATATTAGTTTCTGATAACATGTTGACAAGTATTTGATGTGAAGAACTTATTTTATTGGATTATATGTCACTATGACTACTTTTTTATTTGTTCCTACTTGCTTTTACTTTTTTGTTCTTGTATGCAAGCCTTTCCCTATGTTTGGTGTGCACACTTGTTTTCTTGTATGCACCCATGATTGGCCTTTGAGTTTCCTACAACACTGTGAGTGGTGTCCCATGTTTGTGACCAGCATTATGTTATATACTTTTTCTTCTTATGTGTTTGCATACTATTTGTATTTATGTTTTTTCATACTTTACATGTTTTTTCTATATGCATGCTTGTTTGTATTAACACTTGTTTGTGACTAGTCACTTGTTTTTTGTGCCATGGTTTATACCAATAACTTTATATAATTTGGGTTATGTGGTGGTCTTTTTGGGGTTGAATTCTCCTTTCGGCGATGTCACATCTACCCATAAAGAAGGGGGCATCATGTGGGTTATTACATAGCTCTCTTTCAATATAATTAATTCAATTCAACATTCATTCACCCTTAGTGTTATGGGTTTAGTTCAATTCAGTTTTATGCCCTTGGCATTGTGGATCATTTCAATTAAGTTATCCACCCTCGGCATTGTGGTATAGTTCAGGCGTATATTACACCATTGGAATTGTGGGATATTTATAGTGAGTGGGTTTAGAGCAATCTAGGAACCCTATACATAATAGATTTTATAGGATGTGATGTCTTTAGCATCTAGGAAGAAATTAAAGGTTAGAGGATACGAGTGGAATTCCTCCTATACTTCTTCATCTCATGGCATCGATTTCTGAAAAACTATGAGAGTATAGAGATCTCTTTGCGTTCGGGAAAAATTAAATGTTAGAGAATGATACATCCTTCTCCCTATACTTCTTTAGTGTATTAGCGAATCTCGACCAAAAAAACCATGGAAATAAAGGATATCCTTCTACACCCTTTCTCTCGACATGGATCAAGTGCATGTGTTCCATTTACATTTTCTATTTTGTGTATTTTAGATTTACATATACACATGTCTTTTACATAGTGTTTTTACATACATACATACATATTTTACTACTTGATTATTTTCTCCTTACAGTGCAGGTCATATGAGAAACAATTAGTCAATTGGGGAAACAACCAAAAAATACTTTGCAAAGATAGCATACACTAAACCACATACACATCACACTATTATGCACGTACATCACACTATACGGTAGTTGTTATCTCTCGAAGTGGACCTTGATTGAGGGATATCAACAAGGGTTATAAGATTGCTTCTCTCCTCACTTCTCAGCCATCTGATGGAAACACCTCAAGTCTACGGGTATACCTATTGTTGAGGTGAGTCTCCGATATCAAGTTTGTTTTCTTATTGATGTATCCTAAATCTTTTTTTTTTTTTTTTTGGGGAGTTTGAGTTTTAAGGGTAAAAATATTGTTGTAACTGAAATTTAAATGGGGTGATACACCAAATTGGTTGAGGGATTTGACTGAGTACATACACAATAAAATTGAGAACAAATTGTATATGCATGAACCAATGGGTTTTCAACTTGATCCTAAGGCAAAAAAAATTGTGTTGAGGGAATAGATCACAACAACAGTAGCTAACATGCACACTAAGACTGTATAGAAAACACCAATTTTTCTCTGCAACGTAAGATAAGTAAATTAGAGAATTATCATTCACAAGAGATAATAGAAAAATACACACCACTACAAATAATTGGAAAGGAAATAACTTGTTCTCATTCAAGGGAAAAATTGGAAAAATATGCTTCAACACTCCTATTTCAAACATTCCTCTTTGTGCCTTGCTTGCTAATGCACACAATATATAGCAAAATACTTCACCCAACCCTTCCTAAAAATAGACTACAGTCTATACTTTCCCATGCATGTTATTTTTAGCCTTTATCATGAATAAATAAAGGAATAAAAATAAACATGCAATTTACAATGAGGCATTAATAGCCTTAGTTACAAAAATACACTTTAGTCAAAGTGTAGTTGACTGCTCTATTTTTAATACAATGAATAAACTTGGGTGAATAAATTAGCTAACAATAGCTCTTGCTTGTTGTGCAAGTCTCCTCCAATGCAAGTGCATGTTCTTTGTCTTTTTGTGCATGATGTGACACCTATGCATTCATCCACTTGTAATGATAAATTTGGCTTTATCTTCTGATTTTTCCTCTAGTGATGGCATGCAAAAAATTACATATTGTGCAAAAATAATGCCTTTCATCTCCACCACTTAGCAAAAATTATCCAACTCCACTTTACCCACTGTGGGGACCACTATGCACATGCAACAATAATATTCTCTTTTCTCTTTGAATGAGGTTCTTTTGGTAAGATTAAGGTATATTTTGCAAAAGTTAAGGTAAGAAAAATCTTGACCTTAGCATATAAATCATTGATTCTTTGCATTATGGTATACACCTTTGTTAATCATACTTGGCCAACTTTTAAATAATTGCCATAGACTATGGTTTTATTGACCATGTCACATATAATAATGTTTTTGGGCCCCTTTTTCAATTAATCATATGACACACATATTAGTTTTGGTCCTTTTGCATAATTTGTGAAATATACATTATATCTTGATACCTAAAACAAGGTCAAATGCAATGATAATTTTAATTGGGGCCTTGTCCCCTTCCGCTATGATGAATCACCCTATCAAGTATGTCGGTGATTGACTAAACCATTGCTAAGTTAGGGATCCTCTGTGATATTAACACATAGTAATGCTAGAACTCTAGTTGAGTTAGACAGACTCTAGTTAGGTTTAGAGTTTGCTTCTTTAATGCTGATCTTAGTTCTTTTTAATTTGTGTCATTGATCTTGTACTAACTACTTTCTCACTTTGTTGGATTTTCTAACTATGGTGAGTTTGGGGGTTCACATTGAATTTGATGACTTGATCCTAGATTTTTGATATTTTTACCATGTGATATGGAGATGTTGAATTTAACTCTAGATGATTTATGCATTGAAAATTCTAAATGATTGTGGTCATTGATCAGTGAAATCACTTGATATTCACATTGTCCGATCTATAACTTTTTTCTAACCTTCTATACTATTTTTCATTGATTCTAAATAATTGATCAAGTTTGTTGATTCATGTATTCTGAAATCTGGAATGTTGATGATAACTCAAGGTTGAGTAAGGTAAACACAGGTTGAGTTAAGTTTGTAAGACAACTAAACCCTAACTCATTTATCCCTTTAGTGTTTTTGGTTTCTGGGTGAAGCCCTAGCTAATTTTTCATTTGTTGCCATTAATCTCTTATCTAGAGATCAATTTTTTTGTGTTTTGTAAAATTTGAGGCTCTTGGACCTCAAAATTTGAATATTTGGGTTCTTTTCCTATTTTTGTGAGCTATTCTTTCAAATGATGGAGGATTTAGAACTCGTTCTTTGCCTTTATAGAAGATCCGAGTTGGATTTTTATCTTTTCTAAGACTTGTGAGGGTTCAAATAATTTGAAATTGTATATATTTATTTTCATTCGATATCTCTTTACTCTTAGTTTGATCTTAGATACTTACATGAATTTGATCTTTCTGTCTTTGTTTTGAATAGAAGGTGAGCTCCTACTTTTTTAGCATTATAGTCATTTAGTTTTCACTATTTTCTAACTTTAATGGCACTAAAACTCTATTTTTCTTTTTAATTCCTTTTTTACTCTAATGTTCCTCAATCTTTGAGATTTAGAACTTATGTTGAAAAATTCCGGGTTTTCATTTCATGTTATGCTTTCAACGGTTTGAAGATTTAAACTCATCCTAGTAAGCTTTCTTCCTCAAGACTTGTATTTTGCAAAATACTTTGAAATCTATTTACTGCTAATGGGGAAGAAATTTTAGGAGTTTTTTTGGTTTTTTCTACCATGGCTATCATTAATACTTAAAATGAGTTCATTTGTTACTTGTAGCCTTTAGGGTTTATTCTTTTAAATGTGGTCTCATTTCCTTTGCATGTTTGCATCTCATGCTCTATTACCTCTAGTTTATTTGAGCTAATTACAAATTTTTTTTCACTCGAGAGGTTATAAAGGCATCAATTGCTTTAATTCCCAAATATGAGCTTTAAAACTTGTGTTTTAATGCAAGTCTTCATCGAAGAAAAATTTATAGTTGTCGTTTTCTTTTCTCCTAATCTATTATTCTTAAGAAAATATGCTTGATAAAACATTTCAAAGTGCTTTATCCGTAAAGGCTTGGATTTGGTTATTTGTTTGACATCTATAGCTTTACCTAAATGGGGTATTTTGTAAATCTAATCATTTGAGCATTATTCTTGATTAATCAAACTCTACTTCTTTGTAGCTTCTTTGATGATTTCCTTTGGTTCTATCATATTTGAAGGCATATATTCTACTTTTTTTTTTATTTGTTCATCCCCTACTCTACATTATTTGCACTTTTTCAAGTTCTAAAATTACATGGGAAATTGAAATTTGCTTAGCTTATACACGAACGTCATTTTATATCCATTTTTGAGCTTCACTTTTATGAGTGTACTATATATGTTATGATCATTATTCCATATCTCAATTTTGTAATAAAATTTGTACCTTGGAATTCACTTGCATTTCTCTATGAAGATCTAGGTTTTCTTAATATTTGCAAAATATTTTGATGAGCTTATGCACTATTTTCCAAATGAAAGCTTCTAAAAAAAATTTGATTTGATTGTTTTCTTACTCCTATAGCTTTGTATCTAGATATTTGATCTTCAAATCTATCTTGCTGATTTTGACATTTATGTGGCTCAGAAATCTATAATGAACTTCATTTTCTGAAAAATTTTAAGAACACAAACATGAGTGCTTATTGAAATGATGAACATAGATAACCTTCTAAGATATTTAAGAGAATTTCCAGACTCTTGTGATGTATAATGGGACTCGTGCCACTTGTAGATATAGTTTGTATTTTGCAATTGTTTCTCTAGTCTCCTTTAGCACTCTATTTATCGTAATACTTGGAAATCAATTTCTCCATAGCTATGATTTTCTTTATAGATTTCCTTCCTTAGAAAACTATAGCACTATCTTGTTGCCAACTTATGATAGAAAAATCTTCCTCAAAGTTTGATGTGTACCTCAATCATTGTTATGCACTATTTTGATTCATATTTGTTTGAAAAACAATTCTTGACACCTAAACCCTCTAGAAAAATACTTTATATCTGGACTCTGTGATCTAACAAATCTTATGAATTGATTGTAATTTATTTACTCTTGATTACTTCTATATTTTATTTGATGAGCATTTGTATCCCTTTCATATGAATAATATATATTCCCTACTTAGATGTTGAACTCTTGTTCACATTGTACTAACTGAAACTTGTGTCTCTTGAATATCAATTAACTTTACTTTACTTTTTTCTATCCATTTATTTACTTCCTTAACATGTACTTTGGCATCCTGGAATTGAAACCATCATCTAAAAAGGAAAGTTGTAATATATTTTTGATCATCTGAATGATGATGTTTTGTACTTATTTTTTGTTTTCAATTGAATAAGTTGTGATGGCTCATTTTGATACATTTATGCAAAAAATCATGTATTATTTTTTATCATAAAATGTGGTACATATGAATGAACCTTGTTAATAAGTATGTACTTTAAAAGGTTGATCAAAGAAGTATAATTCCATGTTTCTCTTGAGTCTAAAAGATTGTATCTACCTTTGCATGATGAACAAGATAGAAATGTTTGTCATAAGTTGGAAGTTATTTTACCTTTGATGTTGGCACTTAACCTTTTTGAGAATGTGTACCTCCTTTGTTTAATTCGAATGGAAAATAAATTGGATACAATGTAGGCTTTTGTACCTTGATCTTTTGTCTATTGATGTACCATGCTTGAGTAGTTTCAATGTCTTGTTATGTTCTCGACTTATAATATTTTGCACCTTGAAAATCTTGATCTAGGAATGTGTATGTTGCTTCAATCTTACTTTGTGATATCATACGCATCTTGATTCCTTTTTTGTTATATTTCATTGATATTTCTTGAATCCTGAAGATCTCTCGATGAATACTTTCCTCCATATTAGATGATCTCTTTCTTAAAGTACCTTCTTTTGAATACAAATTTTTAAAGCTTTTTATCTTTTCAATCATGTCATAAATCTTGAAATCGGGTTCTTTCATTTGAATTATATACTCTAATTATGTAGCTAAATGACAACAACTTGAACACTTGTACTTTTGTACTTTGATTATTGTGTAATGAGATGAATGGATTTTTATCTTGTAGCCTTGAATACTATTTGTGTAGAATTTAAATCATGAATTTTATTTCTTTTGCTGCAACCTATACCTGCACACTTAAACAAACTAGTTAGAAAACATTAGGCTTTTTTGCCTCTCTTATGTTCCATTGAATTTATTTCTCTTTCTTTTCTATCTGTCACAATTCCTATGAGTTCTTTGAGCTTCTATCAAATGGTACTTTTAATTTATGTATTTGTTACTTGATGTACCTTATTCTTTTTTATCTCAAATGGTTCATTTTCTTGAAGCTAGATAGCACATGAGTACAGACCAAACGTTGAGCTCTTAACTAGATGTATTTCTCTTTTCTCTTTTCAGGTAAGTTGATGGATTGAAGGATGTAGAAGATGAAGATGAAGGAGCTGGAACTGAAACAATGAAGAATGAAAGAAAAACCAAGGCAATGATGGGTTTCTTCTATACTCTTTTTCTTTTAGTTTCATGTACATGTACCATTTATTTTGATAATCATAAGTTACATCCCACGGCTTGTGTGGGAAACATTGAATTTCCTTAATGAATAAATGATATTATTTCTATAATTGAGTTGTGTACTTCCTTTTACTTTCAGCTCTTATGATATGTAATGATGGTACAATGAATTAAACAACTCAATAACATACTTAATAACACTTAATCATAGGAAATGATCAAATTGAAAATACTTGTAACTTAATAATGAACATATGCAATGCAAATAGTAACTATGTTTGTTGTTTTTGAGTCCAACTCCTCAGGTTTGCATCTATCTCCACCTTCCTCAAGGTTGTACTTTAGTTCTTTGGAGATTTTGTGTAACTTTGATGAAGGTGAACATGGAATAACAACATATGTGAGGTGTTGCATTCTGCAATAGTACACATAGCTGCATTTTTCTTTGTTGATCCACTTATTGTAACTGAAAACACAATTAAAATTATATGTACCCCCTTAGTTAGGTTCATTCATCAATGCCTTCCATCGAAAACAAAGTTTTGAGTTTTCCATTTTTGCACAAGTGTAAATATTGTCAACATTTCTAGTGATGTTTTAGAGAAAGCTTCCTTCCTATTTCAAGACTAGTGCCTTACTCTTGTCCATTGGGCATGGATTTAAATCATATAATCAAAATCTATCCTTTTCTGAAAAACCAACCTTTCTGAAAAATAAACTAAAGTTGAGAAAGGATTTGGTAAACTAGATCACGTGCATGAATGCACTTATTGAATTGAAAAACAATGCAATGTGCATGAACTACACTTATTGAAAGGGAAATCCTACTCTAACCAGACACTATAGGATTTTCAATAACATTGTTTGAGAAACATACCATTCACAAGAATGGGAATTTCCTCTCCATTCAACCTTGAAAGTTGAAATGCATTGTGCTCTTTGCAAGCTGAAATCATATAAGGACCACTCTAGATTGTATTAAAATTTGTGTGGTTCCCTGACTTTACATGATCAACATCCCACTTCAACATAATGTCTCCTTCATTAAAAATTCTGAACTTATCCTTTTTATCAAATGTTCTCTTGATCTATTTTGATTCTTCTTCATATTCAAGTGAGCTTGATCTCTTAGCTCTTGCAGCCCAAAAGTTCTCGCATTCTCTCATTCTCAAGTAATTCCATTCAATGTAGTAAATCCAATGTAGGGAGCTCAACTGAATTAAGCATTATTGCCTCACTTCCATAAACAAGCTTATACGATGAATTGCCAAATGGGCTTTTAGGAGTCACTCTATTAGCCCAAAGTGTTGAATTCAACATCGATACCAAGATCTTATGTTTTCCTTGAGTTTTCTTCCGATGATATTAAGAAGGTTTTTGTTATTAATTTCAGCTAATATGTTACCTTATGGGTAATAATTAGATGAGGTACTTAGATAAATATCATGCTTGATAGCCCAATCTTTTACCTTTGCACTGAGAAAAGCTAAGGCATTATTTGAAATGATAGTTACTGAAACACCAAATGTGCAAATTATACTTTCATAAAATGATAAGATTGGAGTCTCATTATCTTCTTTTAAGGCTACTGCTTTAGTCCGACATGTGAAATAATCTGTGGCAGTCAAGATCCACTTGTGTCCTTATGATGAAGGTGGATTTATCATGCCAATTAAGTCAAGACCCCACTACATGAATGGTTGATCCACTGAAATAGGATGTAAGGGCAGCGAAGCTAAACATTCTTTTCCAACAAAGAATGCACATTTCTTACATTTTTAATCCATTCAAAATAATCCTTGAATATGTTGGGCCAACAATAAAAACTTTCATGATGTTAAGAGTTGTAGTGCATCTTTGAGAAGTGACCTTCTGCGCAAGTCCTTCATAAAACTCTAATAATAATTTTTGCACTATATCATAATCAATACAACACAACAAAACTCTATTGATATCCCTTTTGAACAACACACCTTCAATGAAGACATAAGGTAAAACTTGTAATTTGAAATACCTTCATTTATTCTTGTCCATACCTTCTGGATATGTACCATGTTATAAGTAATTGATAATATATCACATCCAACTTGATCTTGGGACCCTTAAGATGGGTTTCGATTGCTAATTTTCAGAAGTAATAAAATTTCAGGTTACTGATATGAAATTGCAACATGTTGTAATGACTGTAATGAGTCTATAGCATGTTGTTCTTCCATATCAGCAATAAAATTTTCACATAATCCTTTTCCTTTGACTATTTTCACAACACAGATGTCAACATCATACTCCATAACTTTTTTAATCCAACATGCTCTCTTCTCATTAAATTCCTTGTTCAATAGGAATTATTTAACACTTGAATGAGAGACTAAAACATGTATCTTATTATTCGATAGCATGTACATGAAATTCTTTAGTCCTCCAACTATAAAAGGTATTTTTTTTTCAAAAAAGTGTACCTTGTCTCATAGTCATGTAAAATTTTCCCAAAGAAAGCAATGGGCTGTTTGGTACTCTAATCATTAACCTAAGTTAATATGGTTGAAATTGATTGAGGTCCCGTAAGTGCATACATAGTGAAATCCTTATCAAAATTAGGATTTTTAAAGGTAGGATTTTGTGAAATAGTTAATTTAATAGCCTCAAATCTTTTTCTTCCTTCACTGGTTCAAGAAAAACTTTTGTCTTTCTTTAACATAGCTATTAATGGCTTAACCAATGTTGGAAAATATGGAACAAATCTTCTAAAAAAGTTGATTTGTCCAAGAAAACTTTGTAATGCCTTCTTATGATGAGGAAAGGACAGTTGTGAAATTGATTCAATTATGAAAGGATTAATAGCTAAACCTTTCCTAGAAATAATATGTCTAAGAAATTTACCTTCGTGTACTAAAAAAATTGACTTTTTGGATTCAAAGACATTTCAAACTACTCTGAAAGCTGAAAAGTATGCCTTAAATGCATAAGATGATCATCAAAATTCTTTAAAAATATAGTAACATCATCTAAATAAACCAAGATGAATTTATTTAGAAGGCTATGAAAATCCATGTCCATTGCACACTAAATGTTGCACCGACATTAGAAAGTCCAAAAGGCATTCTTTTGTAAGCATAAGTTCCCATTTTGTGGTGAAGGTTGTCTTGTACCTATATTTTTCATGCATAAGAATTTGATTATACCCACAATAACCATCTAACAGGGACAACCTATCTAAACTTGAAAGCTGTTCTTAAGATATGATCCATATTGTGTAGCAGATAATGATTGACCAAAATAATCTCACACTTATTTTGGGTCAATCGACACCATTCCCCCTTTTCTACTTAAATCTGAATTTTAAAATATTTTAAGAACTTAAAGCCCCCAAATCATTTCCATTAGATAGGAAATTTCTTTCCTTTCCGAGATATAAAGAAGTCCTTCTAACTCCTCATATTTCACAAGTTACGGGGCCAGCGGGCCTTGGAAGGATTTTTTGCCAAAAGCGGGCAGCGAGCCCCTTGGAAGGATTTTTCCAAAAGCGGTCGGTGGGCCTAGGGAATATTTTTTGAAAATGGAAAATGTGGACCAGTGGAACGATGGTAGATACTTTTACATTTTTTTCACTTTTCACAAAAGGCATAAATGGAAAATATGGACCACCGGGAAATGAGGGATACTTTTGCATTTTTCGTACTTTTCGCAAAAGGTTACAAGAGAAAATTCGGGCCGGTGGGCCCGGGAATGAATTTTGGGAAAATCGGTCTGCAGGGGGCCATGGAGGAATTTTTTCCCAAGTGTAAAAGCAAGTATGTGGGGCCATGGATGTCATTTTTCCCAAGTGTAAATGCGGGTCGGCGGGTCTACGAGGACTTTTAACTTTTACACTTTTCGCAAAATGGCACAGTTTTCAAGTGCGAGGCCCGCAGTCCGCGTGGACTCATTGGACAATGTAAAGTCATAGATCGGAAGAAGGTGCCACATGTCTCAATGGTGCCGCTCCTAAAGTCAAGCCCAAGGGCGGTGTCTAAACAACACATGCTCACCACGTTGTTAGAGTCAAAAAGGGGGATAGAGAAGGCCCAAATCGAAAAAGTATAAGAGGGCTAGCGGAAAAAACCATGTGTCGGCTTGGCGTAATTTGAAAATTTAGGCCCAAAGAGGGACTCAAATGAACACCAAATCTCCACGTGTCCAAGATCCAATAGAAATCAAATAGGCAAGCAGTTCGAATCGGCTAAGTATAGAAGAACCGGTGGACTATGCCACTTGTCACATCGCAAAAATTCAAAGGTACGACCCAAAGCGAGAGGCTCAAATAAGTGCTAGCCTTCCACATGTCTAGAGCCCGAAAAGGTATAAGCGGTCATTAAAAATGAAACAATAGATCTGTGGAAGTTTCTACGTGTCAACATGGCACAAATTCAAAAGTAGAATTCACGGCGGTTTCCCAAATATGCACTAAGCCTCCACGTGTCTAGGGTCAGACATATGGCCCTACCAAACAAAGGGACTTAGCCAAAACACAAAGAAACTAAAAAAATCTATGGAAGTAGCCAAGTGTCTCCTTGGCACAATTTCAAAGGTGCGACCCAAAATGTAGTCCCCAAACAAGCACCATCCCGCCACATGGTCAGAGTCTTAAAAGGTAAGGTCATCCGTTGAAAAGTTCAAAAGCCTGCAGAGGCCTCCATGTGTCTTATTTGTGTAACTTCAAAAGCAAAATATGGGGGTACTTTCTAAATGAGCACAAAGCCTCCATGTGTCTCGGGTTGGGCACAGTGTCTCCACCAATAGGAGGGACTCACGCATAATCTGAAGAGACCGAAGAGCTCGTGAAATCCACCACGTGTCTCTTTTAAATATTGTGTGCCCACGACCCTAATATTCAGAAAACCATATGTTTTGACTAGAAACTTAGATTTGGGCGGGAGAGGACTTTTGGAAATCTCTCAAAGTTGGCTTTTCACCTGCCTACATTAATGTTTTAGCCCGCTATTTTCGGGGGCTGTCAAGTCTCCCACCTACTGCCATGATGAAGAATGGGCCTCTTTCTTCCTAGTAAGGGACAGCGATGGAGGTATGGGTGTTGCAGTAAGACTCTTCATTGTGGTAGGTGGATTCAATGTTCTTCTAGGGGTGGTTGGAGTAGAGTTCAAATTATTCCCTCCTATCAGTCTTATTCTTCCTATATATTGTAGAGGAGGGGGCATTTTGTAAAGGTTGGTCATCGTTTCTCTCCTGCCCCCCTCTCTCTTCTTCTCTAGGGTTGAATGTGGAGTTTAAGCCTCCTCTCATGGCTCTGTAATGGAATTTTCTTGCCTCTTTCCCACTAATGATGTATTGTGTGAAATTTTAGAGCAATAAAATATGTTTTATGATGCATTTTTTCCATCCTTACTTATTTTATTGTCTCTTCTCACCTCTCATCATTACAGGGTATACTGTGCATACTCGATGTTTATTATAAATTCTATGAGCTATGTTTAATGGGTTTTTAAGTGGTGTTCCATGTGAATCTATCTTTGGCCTGTGGTGCACCTTATTCACCCTCTCTTTTTATCACTGTTATATATATCTACCCCCTAGGTAAAAAAAAATCTGACACAAAGGAAATATGTCGGAGAGGTAGAAAAACCCGACACAAAGGAAATATGTTCCAAAAGTTCAAAAACCTGACACAAAGGAAATATGTCAGAGAGGTTCAAAAACCTAACACAAAGGAAATATGTCAGAGAGGTTCAAAAACCTGACACAAAGGAAATATGTCGGAGAGGTTCAAAAACCCGACACAAAGGATTTCGGGTTTCGGGTTTCGGGAAACATGAGACATGAAGCATGAAAATCGCAAGGCATGTCCCGATGCTTGGGAGTTCCGAAACCCAAAACACTACCTAGGAAAATCAGGTTTTGGATTCGGGAAAGCATGGGGTGAAAACATGTTGAGGCACCCTCCAAACCTAATGCAAATGCAAAGGAGAACCCCGAACCCGACTAGAAACAGACCCTGACTTGGGAATATTCAAATGGCCATAACTTTTCACAGGGAGCTCAGATTCACGCAAGGTTGGACTTTTTGGAAAGCTTACAAGGTCCTCTATCCAAATAAGAATGGATATATTTAATTGCGTGAGAACATGTTCTTCAAAAATGTAAAATAAAGTTCACCATTTTTTGGGTTTGTTAGGGTTCTCACCTACTGCCATAATGAGATGAATTAAATACAACCTGGAGGTGGTTGGGGTAGATTTGGATTTCCTCTTTTTCCTTCTCTCATTCTTCCTATAAATTGTAAGGATGGGCTTCTTTCTAAAGGTTGGACATTCTTGTTTCACCCCTCCCTTCTTCTCTTTGGCGGTGAATTTTGGAGTTCAAACCTCCCATCTAAAACGTAATGCAACTTTCCCTCTTGGTATTTTGTAGTGTATTGTATCAATCTTTGAGAAAATAATGCATGTCATGGATGATTCTCAACCCTCTCTATGTTCATTTTCATCCTCCCGATCTTTCACTACAAATTTGGTTATCTGTGCATGATCTTGCATTGCATTTTTATGGTTTGTGTTTATTAGCAAGACGAGTGTTCTTCATTCCTCATTCATCACCTTTATTAGTTTAGGTTTATTTTTATGCATCTTCTTACCCTGTCTCCTTGGAAAGTTAGATTATGTTTTTAGTAAACCCTCTACATTTTTATGTGTGTATCTCGAATAGAGGAATAGGAACCGGCCTTTATCCGAGAGATTTTCTTGATTTGCAAGGTCCCACACTTGGGAAAAGCTCCATGTTATGAAATCGCATTGAGAGTCTCAACCCATCGAGTTCACAAACATTCAAGGGTGATGTGATTCACCATCAACAATCACCTTTGTCCACTTTAGGCATTGGATTGGTGATTAGCCACTTCCTTTTCTGGTGTATCACCACTTAGTGTAGGTTCTCTCTCTCTCTCTCTCTCTCTCTCTCTCTCTCTCTCTCTCTCCTTGGAATGGTTAGATTAGGATAGATAGGTTTTTTTCCTACACTAGAGTAGCTTATGGTAGGTAGTTTAGGAAGAAGGAATCATCTTCTCTAGAGTTCCATCTCAAGTCTGCAAGTCCCATAGCTTGAGAGATGGTCCAATGTTGTGCAATCACACCGAATTCCCCACCCAGATCCGAGGCCATTTAGGGGTGCTATGATTTTGACTCAACGCTTTGGCATGCCTAGTGGGACAGGTTTGAAGCACCTTACCACTTCATTTCATCAAGTTAATGTGTTCTTGGTGAGATTCAACCTCTTGATGCACATGCAAAACACATCTGGTGACTTCATCTCGGTCCCACCTTTATAGACCTTCCCCCTCAATTTTCATCCATTATCCCTTCCACATCTTTCATCTTCTTCCATCCCATGAAGTTGTGAAATCATGAATTCATTCCCACCTTGAAATTCACACTTGCAGCAACCACGGTGCATTCATCCTCCAATGTGTTTCCCAACTCCTCCAGATCAGCATTATGATCACATCTAGAACCATTATGCTTACCTATATGAGCAGGGTAAAAACTAGTTTGGTCATGGAGCTTATCAAGAGCAAGGGTATGCATACAATGGTGACAGTTATGTAGAGAATGCTGATCTGGTGGAGAAGATACAAAGAATGGAGGCTAGCATGGTGCACTCCATGGCTATAGCTCACATGAAAGCATTCATGATTGGTTGCATGGCACCTTTTCCACCGGTCGTCCCTTTTCCAAGACACTATAGCCCACAGGAGAAGCTTGAATTCATGGTTGAGATGCTACCCCAACTTGTGCAATGGATTGAGGAGATAGAGGCCTATGAGCTTATACCGCATAACCCTTATCAATGGGTAAGTCCCCGTCTAATACCGAAAAACCTTATCGATGGGTAAGTCCACAACTATGACTAGATATATTTAATTGGGTGAGAAAAAGTTCTTCAAAAATGTAAAATACAATTCACCATTTTTGGGTTTGTTAGGGTTCTCACATACTGCCATAATGAGATGAATTAAATACAACCTGGAGGTGGTTAGGGTAGATTTGGATTTCCCCTCTCTTCCCTCTCTCATTCTTCCTATAAATTGTAAGGAGGGGATTCCTTATAAAGGTTGGACATTCTTGTTTTGCCCCTCCCTTCTTGTCTTTAATAGGAGAATTTGTGGAGTTCAAACCTCCCATCTAAAACTGTAATGCAACTTTGCCTCTTGGTATTTTGTAGTGTATTGTATCAATCTTTGGAGCAAATAATGCATGTCTATGGATGATTCTTAACCCTCTCTATGTTCATTTGCATCCTCCTGATCTTTCACTACAAATTTGGTTATCTGTGCATGATCTTGCATTGCATTTTTATGGTTTGTGTTTATTGGCAAGACAGGTGTTCTTCATTCCTTGGTGCATCACCTTTGTTAGTTTAGGTTTATTTTTATGCATCTTCTTACCATGTCTCCTTGGCAAGTTAGATTAGGTTTTTGAGTAAACCCTCTACATTTTTATGTGTGCATCTGAATAGAGGAATAGGAACTGGCCTTTATCCGGAGAGCTTTCCCGATTTGCAAGGTCCCACACTTGGGAAAAGCTCCATGTTATGCAATCGCATTAAGAGTCTCAACCCATCGAGTTGTAGACATTTAGGGGTGTTGTGATTTGCCATCAATAGTTTTGGCATGCCCAGTGGGACCAAGAGGTCATTCCATAAGATTTGAAGGAATTTTCAAGAAATTTGGACTTAGAAATTGCAAGTTTTACAATTTTTGGATTTTTCACCTTCCAGCTAAACTCCGAAATCGATTTTCAAGGGCTTAACTTGCTCAAGACAAGTCAAAATTTCACCAGTTGGTAGATCGGGAAAAATCTTCAAAAGGGTATCCTTAGATTTTTGAGATTTTGACTTTCAAAATTTCATGGTTTTTAGTGTTTCGGGTTTTCCCAGGTGTTAAGCATGTCCCAAGTTCCGACACATGGCAATTCAGGTTTTGTAAGTTGCATTGCATGACCTGAGTTTCTACCTGTACCTTTTAGGGATTAGTAGCTACACAACAAGACCTAAATTCTAAATTAAAGACTGTATCCTCTGGGTCCTTTGAAGTTTTAAATTCTATTTTCAATATTGTCAAGTTTGGTGTGTAACTTGGCAAAATCCAGCCTTTTGAGGCTCATTCTCTAACACATTTGGCTGACTTTGAAGGGATAGAATTCAGCGGTGTAGCAGCACAAGTTTCCCAGGCACATGAGAAGAATTCAAACTAGGTTTGATACTCGAGAAGAGGGGCTATTTGTCCACTTGCAACTATCACCAAGCAGAGGAGGAGAGGAAGAAGACCAAAAAGATCACCATCTCCACCTAACAGGACTTTGTCTACACCTCCACCTGGTAGACCTTTTCTCACATCAACCAGGGTTCTTAGGCCAATCATAATGGCACATCTACCACCAAATCCCTTTGTCAATTTCACGAGTAGTAGTCCACTTGCCCTAAATGCTCATAATCAAGTTCTAGTTGCAGCGCTAAAGAATATCCCCTATTTCACAGGAGAAAATCATACTACTCCTATTGATCACATCCAGGATATTGCTAATGCATGTGCAATCCATGAAATAAATGAAATGGATGTTGCAGTCAAGTTGTTGGCTTCATCTTTCAAAGGTAAGGCCTTATAATGGTTTAGGAGCCTAGTAGTAGGGTCTATTACGAATTGGAACCAACTTTGTTCAGCTCTTTGTAACCAATTCGGGAGAGGGAAGACAATTTGTCTTTATTGGAACAACTGACAACAATCAAAAGGGCTCCTAATGAACAAATGATAGATTTCAACTTCAGATTCCAACGGACATTGACAGATTCCAATAGGTCATTAGACCAACTGCCAAAGGTGCATTCCTTTATTTCTTAAAGGCTATAAATTCAGACATAGCCATGATGATCCAATCAATGGGAGGGACAACGCTGGCCATCGGGGGGCTCTGTGACACAACTATCGGAGCAGAGAGAACTATTTGATCCAAGCTGGTAAGCTTGCACCAAGGCCACCAATGCCTCTCTATCTAGATATGGGAAATCCTACAACCAGTCAAGCACCAAATCGAATCCCATTCCAACCCCTAGAAATCAAAGCAATAATGAGGCATCGACTCCTTCAAATACTTCAAAGGAATTGCAGGAGGTTATGAAATAGCTACAAAACCTTGGAAATGAGCTAGTGACTATCAAAAGACAACAAGCTCAAAGTTCTAGACCGTATCAACCTCAAGCACAGTACCAAGCTAGGCCCTCATACCAACAAAATAGACCACCACCTCAGGTTGCAAATCAAAACCAAAACCAAGGAAAACCTCAAGCTTCCAGGCCATTTCGACCATATGATCCAAATGCAACGACATCCTCAAAATCCTTGGTCCCAACACAAAATAACATGGCACAGGAGTATGACTAGTGTTACCCTTGCAATCTACCTCACAATCAGTCAGTGTTTCAATGGTGCACTAAATCAGGCCTTGATGGTGCAAACCATTGGTGTGCCTCAAGAACCAAGCCAAGAAGAGAATCAGCAGTAAGAAACACAATAAGAAGGGCCTCCAACAGAAACCACATTGGCCAATTGGCAAACGGAAGACTTGTGTGGAGTTAAGCAATAGCCTTTTCAAGGCGTCAATGCAAACACAAGGTCAAAGAAGAGAAGCATAAAAGAGCAAAAACCGTCTAATCCAATTGATTCTCAGCCCACTCCTACACAACAAGGGGTTAGTAGACAAAACGTAGCTCCACATGTGCAAAATCAGCCTAAGGTACCTGTTGTAGCAACACATGCACTGTTCAAGCTCCGGAAAAGGTTGCGTCAAGTAAGGGACAACAAAAGGACAATTCATCCCCTTTCAACATCATCGATCAAATGAAGAAGACACATGTGAACATTTCCATGTGGGAATCACTAGCAATCCCAGGGAAATGAGATTTATTGCAAGATGCCATGGCTAATTGGTCTGCCTCAAATGTATTAAACCAGGGACATGAGAAAGTTCTCACTAATGCAGTGCAACATGATGGGGGCCAGACAAGCAAAAATTTGAAGCCTCCACCATTCTATGTGTCATTGGTTGTTGGAAACCACTTGGTACACAACTACATGATAGATTCAGGGGCAAGTAGTTCAGTAATGCCAAGCAAATAGTGGATCAACTGGGTCTGAAGTATGAGCTAGTGTTGAAAGGAGTAGTACAGCAACTTGGATGGAACAATAGTTCAAACAGTTGGGGTCATAAAAGGGTTAAGCCTAACACTACATGCCTATCCTAATGTTACAGTTCTACAAGATGTGTCTATGATTGACCTTCCACCACTCTTTGTGTTATGTCTATCAAGAGACTTCACTGCAAAATTGGTGGATATTTATCTGCAGATTGGTCACACATGATTTTTAGGATGAGGTATGGGGCCAAAGAAATAATCAGGTCAGAACCAATTGCAAATTTCCATATTGAGCCTCATGTACCAAGTCCTATCAATGTAAATTGCTCAGCCTTTGATCAAGAGGAGTGTTCAAATGATCTAGAAATAGGTACTAAGGTTGAGGGAATTCTTGATTTGACTTTGGATGAATGGGAAAACAAAAGTCATGGATTTGACCCATACAAGGAAATTGAAGAATCTGAATTGGGCATGTATTGTGTACATGAAGAAAATTCACCCATTCCCGACATCATTCAGCCTAAACAAAGGATGACAATGAAGTTTGGCAACTATTTTTCGATGGTTCGAGAAGCAGACAAGGTGCTTGGAGGTGGTGCAATGTTGATTTCACCACAAGACATCAAATATTATTCAGCTTTTTGTTTCCAGTTTTCCTGTTCAAACAACATGGCTGAATATGAGGCCTTGATTCATGGACTTCATTGGGCTAGGAAAAAGGGCATAAAGAACTTACAGGTGTTCGAAGATAGTGAGCTAATCATCAACCAAGTCAGGGGACAACATGCTACAAAGAATGACCTGCTGAAGAACTACAAGAATAGGGTATGGGACCTCATTGAGGATTTTGAAGCTTTTAACATTGTGTCCATACCTAGGAAGAAAAATGAAGCTACTGCGATAGGCTCGCAGCAGTTGGAGCAACATTTGATGTGGTTGACAACATCAGAAGGGAAAAAACACAACCACATATCCATGTGATTGTGAGGCCAGTAGTTCCAGATAATAACACAAGCTGGTAGGTGTTTGAGAACGATCAACAGATCGTCAATTTTTTTACAAGAAGAGGCTGAATTCTCAGCTAGGAATCAAGACAAACTAGAACAACAATATGGGGATCAAGTAGTGCAGCTACGGAAAACAAACTTCCCAAGGGTTTAGTAACATTGGAATCCATATTCAATCCTAACGACCAGTTTTGTAAAGAAAAGGCTAACATACAGGTCAAAGGAGAAGATTCAGAGCCAATTCTGGTTAGGGAAGGAAAACACTTCAAATTGGTAAAGTGGTCACTGAACTAGAGAAATCAGATTTCATACAGCTTTGCCAAGAATTTCCAGATGTCTTCACTTGGAGCTATGAGGACCTGCGAGGATTCAACCCGAAGTTGGCACAACATACAATAGAACTAGATCCAGATGCTAAGCCCATCAGGTAGAAACAAAGACCAGTCAACCCTCACATTGAGCCTCTAATGAAGAAAGAGCTAAACAAGCTAATAGAGGCAAGCATTATATTCCCGATCAAGCACTCAAGCTGGGTTGCAAACCTGGTACCGGTCAGGAAGAAGAATGGAGAGATCAAGTTGTGCATGGACTTCGAGACTTCAATAGGGCATCTCTCAAAGACCATTACCCACTTCCTTCAATGGAACAAATATTGCAAGTGGTATCCGGTTCAGAGAGATTCTCTCTCCTAGATGGCTACTCAGGGTATAATCAGATAATGGTGAAAGAAGATGACCAATTTAAGATGGATTTCACCACCAAATGGGGCACCTATGCCTACAAGAAGATGCCATTTAGGCTATCAAATGCTGGAGCCACTTTCCAAAGGGTAATGGATATGGCATTCAAGGGGCTGATCAATAAAATAGTTCTAATATATCTTGACAACATCACTGTGTTCTCCAAAACGTAGTGGATCACCTCTTTCATCTGAGATAGGTATTTCAAAGATGTAGGAGATTTGGGGTATCATTGAATCCCAAAAAATGCATATTCTTGGCTCACGAAGAAAAATTCTAGGCCATATTGTTTCAAAGGAGGGATTAACATTGACCTAGAGAGAGTTGAAGCAATTAGAGCATTGCCATTGCCAAGTCACAAGAAGGATCTTCAAAGCTTCTTAGGAAGGATCAATTTTTTCTGCAGGTTTGTTCCAAACTTTGCAGCTCTCGTAAAGCCAATAACACTGATGTTAAAGAAGAGCATGGCATTTAAGTGGACATATGAAGGCAAGACAAGTTTTGAGGCAATAAAAGAGGCTATATCTCAAGCTCCAACTCTCGTCAATCTAGACTTCTCCAAGGATTTCATGTTATATGCCTTTGGTGGTGGGGACACGATTTCTACAATCCTAGTACAACAAAACAAAGAGGGATCGAACAACCAGTTGCTTTCTTTAGTCAAGGCTTGGAGGAATACGAAACTAGGTACTCTTTCATCGAAAAGCATGTCCTTGTAGTGATCAGGAGCTTAAATAAATTCAAGCACCTAGTCTCAAACAACAAGATCCAATTGTTGGTCTCTCATGCGGGAGTCAAGGAATTCCTTCTAAACAAGAATCTAATGAGAAGCATGCAGATGGATCACTCGTGTCATGGAATATGACATTGAGATCAAGGTCACCAAACTAGTACGTGGCAAAGGACTATGTGAATAGCTAGCCTTGAGTCAAAGCAAGTTGGGTGAGGTGATGAAAAAGAGGTTGTCTTGGTACTACAGATGGTCAAGACAGAAAACAATGATGTGCCTAATCCTTGTTGGACTCAGAGTATGATACACTACCTACAAACATGCCTATGCCCACCAAAATGAGAAAAGCAAAGAGGAGATACTTTAGATTACAAGCTATTCCATATGTGCTTGTTGATGGTGTTTTGTTCAAGAAAGACATCAATGGAGTTCTATTGAGGTGCATTGGGATAGATCAAATTAAGAGGGTGCTTGAGATTTTCACGATGGAGATTTCAGAGGACATTTATCCCATGGGTAACATCTCTCAAGATAATGAAGGCAGGGTATTATTGGCCCACAGTATTCAATGACTACTATACATGGAGAAAAAAGTGCAAAAAATGTGCACTCTTCACGAGGCAAAGAAACACTATCAGCACTTCATTACACCCAATTTTTGTTGACCAACTATTTATGCAATGGGGATTGGACTTCGTCGGGGTCATCAATCCAAACTCAAGCCAAGACCACAAGTGGATTCTCATGGCAACGGACTATTTCACCAAGTGGACTGAGGTAGTAGCACTCAAAGAAGAAAATGAGTCTAACATACTAGACTTTTATGAAGGAATAGTGACCAGGTTCGGTGTACCAGCCACTATCATATCAGACAATGCATTGGCATTCATAGGTTCCAAGATTACAGAATGGGTTGTCAAGAATGGAATCTACTTGAGCACCTCTTCCAACTATTACCCATAGGGTAATGGATAGGTAGAGTCCACAAACAAAAATTTGCTAAGAATCATCAGAAGGACTCTAGATGAAAATCAAAGAACATGGCATACCAAGCTAAAATCAACGTTATGGGCTGATAGAATAACACCAAAGAGGTCTATAGGTAATTCCCCTTACAAGTTGGTCTATGGGAAAGAGGCAGTATTTCCTATATCATTAGAACTACCTACATTGGAGTTCATGAAGCAGTTGGAGTTGGTTGAGTTCGAACCAATGGAGGCTAGGTATGCAGAGTTGATGGAATTGGAAGAAATCAAAGAACATGTAGTTCAAACAATTGAGAAAGATCAGGCCTTAGTAAAAAGATGGTTTGATAAGAAAGTAAGAGCAAGGACCTTCCAGGAAGGGGACCTAGTTCTAAAATGGGATGCAAATCGGGCAAAACCAGGAAGGCATTCCAAGTTTGATGCCATTTAGAGTGGCCCCTACATGGTCACGGGATGTAAGAATAGCAATTCCTTCCAATTGTCTACATTGGATGGAGAAGAACTCCCGATTCCGGTTAACGGAATCTATCTTAAACATTGCTACTGAAAAGGAAAGGTTTACCCTTGTAAATAGTAGCCTAGGGTTTTAATTCCTCTAAGTGCATATGCACATTGTCTTGTTGTAGTTAGGTTTCAGTTTCCCTAAGTGCTTGCTACGGTTTTGTTCCTCCCAGTTGGATTTCTACATTCAGCGTGCTCTTGGAGGAGTTGTGGTATCGAAGCTCGGGATAAGATATCAAGTTGGTTTCAGATTTGTTTCTTGTGACCCCATGCCCAATGGATTGCTAAAAAGGCCACTGATCTTCTACCTAGCAGGTAGGTAATCCCATTGAGTCACCAAATTGTTATATATATCTACCCCTAGGTAAAGAAAAACCCGACACAAAGGAAATATGTCGGAGAGGTTCAAAAACCCGACACAAAGGAAATATGTTAGAGAAGTTCAAAAACCCGACACAAAGGAAATATGTAGGAGAAGTTCAAAACCCGACACAAAGGAAATATGTCGGAGAGGTTGAAAAAATTGACACAAAGGATTTCGGGTTTTAGGTTTTGGGAAACATGACACATGAAGCATGAAAATCGCAAGGCATGTCCCGATGCTTGGGAGTTCCAAAACCCAAAACACTACATAGGAAAATAAAGTTTTGGAGTTGGGAAAGCATGGGGTGAAAACATCTTGAGGCACCCTCCAAACCCGATGCAAATGAAAAGGAGAACCCTTGGACCCAACCGAAACAGACCACTTCGACTTGGGAATATTCAAATGGCCATAAATTTTCACAGGATTTCAAATTCACACAAGGTTGGACTTTTGGAAAGCTTACAAGGTCCTCTGTCCAACTACGACTAGATATCTTTAATTGGGTGAGAACAATTTCTTCAAAAATGTAAAATACAGTTCACCATTTTTTAGGTTTGTTAAGGTTCTCACCTACTGCCATAATGAGATGAATTAAATACAACCTGAGGTGGTTGGGGTAGATTTGGAATTTCCTCTCTCTTCCCTCTCTCATTCTTCCTATAAATTGTAAGGAGGGGCTTCTTTCTAAAGGTTGGACATTCTTGTTTTGCCCCTCCCTTCTTCTCTTTGGCAGGCGAATTTGTGGAGTTCAAACCTCCCATCTAAAACTGTAATGCAACTTTGCCTCTTGGCATTTTGTAGTGTATTGTATCAATCTTTGGAGAAAATAATGCATGTCTATGGATGATTCTCAACCCTCTCTATGTTCATTTGCATCCTCTTGATCTTTCACTACAAATTTGGTTATCTGTGCATGATCTTGCATTGCATTTTTATGGTTTGTGTTTATTGGCAAGATAGGTGTTCTTCATTCCTCGGTGCATCACCTTTGTTAGTTTAGGTTTATTTTTATGCATCTTCTTACCTTGTCTCCTTGGCAAGTTAGATTAGGTTTTTGAGTAAACCCTCTACATTTTTATGTGTGCATCTGAACAGAGGAATACGAACCGGCAATTATCTGGAGAGTTTTCCAGATTTCAAGGTCCTACACTTGGGAAAAGCTCCATGTTATGTAATCGCATTGAGATTCTCAACCCATCGAGTTGCAGACATTCAAAGGTGTTGTGATTTGCCATCGACACTCACCTTTGTCCACTTTAGGTAGTTGGATTTATGATTAGCCACTTCCTTTTCTTGTGTATCACCACTTAGTATAGGCTCTCTCTCTCTCTCTCTCTCTCTCTCTCTCTCTCTCTCTCTCTCTATATATATATAGATATAGATATATACCTATCTCCTTGGAATGGTTAGATTAGGATAGATAGGTTTTTTTCCTACACTAGAGTAGCTTATGGTAGGTAGTTTAGGAAGAAGGAACCAACCTTCTCTAGAGGTCCATCTCAAGTCCTGTAAGTCCCATAGCTTGAGAGATGGTCCAATGTTGTGCAATCACACCGAATGCCCCACCCAGATCCGAGGCCATTTAGGGGTGCTATGATTTTGACTCAACAGTTTTGGCACGCCTGGTGGGACAGGTTTGAAGAACCTTACCACTTCATTTCATCAATATTAATGTGTTCTTGGTGAGATTCAGCCTCTTGATGCACATGTAAAACACATATGGCGACTCCATCTAGTAAAAACCCACATCTCGAGGTTACAAACCTTCCCCTCCATTTTCATCCATTATTCCTTCCACATCTTTCATCTTCTTCCATCCCATGAAGTTTTGAAGTCATGAATTCATTCCCACCTTGGAATTCACACTTACAAAGAACCACGGTGCATTCATCCTCCAATGTGTTTCCCAACTCCTCCGGATCAGCATTATGATCACATCCGTAACCATTATGCTTACCTATATGAGTAGGGTCAAAACTAGTTTGGTCATGGACTTATCAAGAGCAAGGGTATGCATACAATGGTGATGAACTATTATGAGAGATGCTGATCTGGTGGAGAAGATACAAAGAATGAGGCTAGCATGGTGCAATCCATGGCTATAGCTCGATGAAAGCATTTATGATTGGTTTCATGGCACCTTGTCCATGGGTCATCCCTTTTCTAAGACACTATAGCCCGTAGGAGAAGCTTGAATTCATGGTTGAGATGCTGCCCCAACTTTGTAATGGACTGAGGAGATAGAGGCCTATGAGCTTGATACTAGACAACCTTGTCAATGGGTAAGTCCACCATCTCATAGATTTTATTTTCCTCTTTCTCAAATAGTGCCATCTCAACCGGAGCTTCAATCTCCAAGCTTCCCATCTACTACCCCAAGTGTTGATTTCCTCCTCCATCCCCTAGTCTTCCATCTCATCTCAATTCTCCTACCATTTTCCCTTCTAAGCAGTCATCCCCTCCAAAAAAAAAAGAAGTTCCACTTCCCTCTCCACCACAAACAATAGCAAAACTGGTTGAATCCCAACCTACCACTCCTCTTGCATCCCCAATCCCATGTGGGGAAGAGATTCCAAAGACTATTCAAGGAGAACATCAAGAAGAGGAACCCAATAGAGAAGAAATGATAGAAAATCCAAAGAGTTGGGCTGCTAGATTTGGATTTACAAAAATCCCCTTGATGGTTAAGCCTACTGAGGAGGTCAAAGTTGAAGAGCCAGTGGTGGCTAAATTTGAGGTTCCAACAGAAGAAGAAGAACAAGAGGAAGAAGATCAACAATCTATTTTCTATGAATGCAGTGTCCATGTTGGCACAATGTCTGAAGAGGATGTTGATCTAATCCAAGCTACACAATAAGTCAAGAGAGAAGAAAAACAATCAACTCCAAGTCCTATCGAAGAGGGGCAGCTAGGAGAGATCAAATCATAGTTGAGGCCACTTAGTGAAGAAACCATTATTGAAGATTTTTCGCTTTCATCTAAAGGGCCTAATTTGATTCATGAACCCATGATAGAGGAGAAACATGTTGTTTTAGAGGCTCCAAGTGTTGAGAAGGCCACAGAATAACCTTAAGTTCTTCCTCCCACTTCATCCCCTTCAAGATCTAATGTCAAAGAAGAGTTTGATTTCAAACTTCATGTTTGAGGATGAAGGGAACCATGGTGATAAAATTGTAGATCAAGAAGACACCATGGAGGAGGTCGAGCACATGCAGTAGGAAAACAAGGAGGTAGATTGTCTGTCAGACTTGGAAGATTGTCTTGATGGAGAGGAGTCTGAAGGAGATCACATCATTTTCTCCTCCATCATCCACCTTCCAAGCACATGAACCTACTACCATGAAGGAGATCATTCAAGGACAATATCCTACACTTCATGACATCCCTATGGAACCAAGGTTAGAAGATATGAATCTTCCATGTTCTTCATAGGAGGAGGAAGAAAAAGAGCATGAGGATCCCATCTGTCTCACATCACTCACCGAAGAATGTCTGCAGAAGACTCCATTATTAGAGTTGAAGTTCAGAGAAATGGGCACATCCATAGGACCAAATCATGCCCTATCAGGTACTTGGCTTCATTGGAGCTAAGGGAGAAGCCAAAACTAGTCATGCCCACTTTAGGACATGAGGATGAGCTCCAAAGTACCAAGGATCAGATATAATGCCTCTTTAATCCAAATGAAGAGAAAATAAAAGAGGCATTTGTCTTGTTTCTAGTTGACACCTTGATGATTTGGGTGGAGGACTAGCTTATAGTCAGTTTTTCACTCATACAAGCAGCCATATTCAGTGTCAAATCATTTGCATGGTTATCCCTCTTGAGAAAGGGAAGCTACTTCTCCCTACCAATTGCAGGATTTGTTTGAGTCCCCTTTCTCTCTGGTTAGCGTAGTATAGGAGTAGGTTTGTTTTCAATAGAAGAAGTGCTTGTGCACACTTTGCATATTCCACTTGGGGTGTGTTTGATTTCTAGTTTTTTACATAGTGTGTTGTGGTATTTTATTTCTCATGCACAGAAATTAAAGTAGCATTTGGTGAGGACAACTCTAGTTCTAACTATTTCCAAGTGGCTCAGGGATCATATTTTTAAAGTTCAGATCAGATTTTTTTTACCAAGAAGACTCCATGCCCAATGGATGCTTCAAGGCAACTAATCATTTCACCTAGTAGGAATGTGATCCCCATGAGTCACCAAATTGTTGACCAAAATAAGCTCACACTTATTTTGGGTCAACTGACACCATTTTCCCCCTTTTGTGCTAAGCACTTAAGGTCCCCTGAAATCATTTCCATCAGATAGGAAATTTCTTCCCTTTCAGAGATATAAAGAAGTCCTTCTAACTCATATTTCACAAGTAATGGGTCGATGGGCCTTGGAAGGTTTTGCCAAAATTGGGCGTGGGCTTAGAGAAATAATTTTTGCAAATGGAAAATGTGAACTAGCGGGTTGGCGAGAGATACTTTTGCATTTTTTTGCACTATTTCACAAAAGGTACTATTATACCAATTTTTCCCCTAAAAATTGATCAAACCCATCCTTGCCCAGGAAGAAATCTAAGGGTTAGTTCCATTGTACAAGCCCACATTTCAAATTCAATAATGAGGTTGCGAGGACTCAAACATGGAGGAGAAGGTCAGTGAAGGAGGAAAGAAGTGTCAAAGAAACCAGAGGCTCACAGGTGGAAATCAAGGAAAGGCTTGAAGTTTTTTACTTAACCGCATATGAGTAGACTTGGGGCCGAACAGTAGATTCGTGGAAGGTGCCATGTGTCAACTTTACACAATTCCAAAAGGGCACTTCAAAATGGAGACCTCAAATATGTGTGGAGCTTCCACATGTCCCAAGCCTAAAAAGGGACAGAGTCGCCATTGAAAATTCCAAATGAGCCAAAGGAACCACGTGTCAACTCAGCGTAATTTAAAAGTGAGATCCCAAGGCAGAGACTCAAACTAGCCGCCATCTCTCTCCACATGGTCGTGGTCAAAAAAATGGAAAACGCATCAACTTGAATTGGCTAAATATCACAGACTCATGAAAGGTGCCATGTGTTATTTCGGTGCATCTTCAAAGGTAAATCTAAAAGTGGGTCTCCCAAACTAGCGTTGGCCTTCCACGTGTCCCAGGTCCGAAAAGGAAAGATTCGATGGTTAAAAAGTCAAGATGGGGGAGAGTTAGCAGAGGGTGCCACGTGCCTCAATGGCGTAATTTCAAAAGGGGCGACCCAAGGGCCATTCTCAAACATGCATGGAGCTTCCCATGTTTGAGAGTTAGAAAAGGGGACAAAGATGACCGCTTAAATCGATTAAGTATGGAAGGGATGGCAGAGGCCTCCACGTGTCATCTCTATACAAATTCAAAAGGTAAAATCTAGAAGCAGGTCCCAAATGCGCACCAGCCCTCCACGTGTCTTGGGTCAAACATATGGCCCCGCTAAAAAAAAGGAATTAGCCAAAACACAAAGAAACAGAGCAAAGCCGCATGGAAGGAGCCACATGTCTCTTCGGTGTAAATTCAAAAGAAAAATCCAAAATCAGTCCCCAAATGCGTGCTAGCTCTACACATGGCCATGTTTCAAGTCAAAGTGGGAAGGTAGGTCTCCGGAGGCAGTTTGAACCTTTTGGCTTTTATTTCAAAAAGGCATAAATTTTAAAAGTAAGCCGCACCTCCACCGATGCCCAGAGAAGCCACGTGTCAAGCCTAAATTACATGCGGGAAGGTGAACCTTGGAGGGATTATTTGCCAAAAGTGGTCAAGGAACGGGCACAGGGAGACTTTTCACCCAAATGGAAAATGTGGACCTGGGCCCAAGATGTTTTTTTGGACAAAAGAGAATTGCGTGCTTGTGGGGTCTGTATGGCATTTTTTTGGATTTTTGTAATTTTTGTGCAAAAAGGCACAAAGTGAATTTCAGGCCCATAGACCCATTTTACAAAACTGGTTTTCTTCCATTTTTGTACATGGATCTAATTTAAATATTCAAATGAACATAACTTTCGATCCAATACTCAAAATTCCACAAATTTAGCACCGTTGGAAGGATCTCGACCTCCTCCACACCATGGAGGCCTAAAACCCTAATTTTGAGAAGGTTAGGTGGGTAAAAAATAGTAAAATGTCTTCATGTCATTAATATATGATCCGATTGCTTCAACAACTAGATCAGATTTGATTTGATCCATCGTTCTTCCTTCTTCAACATGCCAAATAGACATAAAGCGTAGTGGACTTGATAGATTGTGGGTAAATTTGTAGGGGCATTGATGGCTAGTAGTTGAGCTCCAAACCAGGTTTCCCACCTCTTTTCTTCTCCTCCCTTTTTGCATCTATAAAGGTAAGAGCTTGGCTCATTGTAAAGGGTTGGACATTTTGGTTTTGTGCCCTCCCTCTTCTCTGATCTATAGATGAATTCATGGAGTCCAAACCTCCCATTAAGACTGTAATACAATTTTTTTCTCCTTTTTCCCATTGTAATGTTCTGTATCAATTTATGAAACAATAATACATGTTTGTGGATGATTTCAACCCTCTCTTGTGTTCATTGCCTTTATTTGATCTTTCATTACAATATTGGTTATCTGATGCATAGTGGTTGTATCACATTTTAATGGTCTGTGTTTGATAGAAAATCCAGTGTTCAACATTCCTTTGGTGCATCACCTCTGTTAGTTTAGGTTTAATTTCTTGCATCTTCTTAACCTTGTCTCCTTGGCAAGTTAGAATAGGTTTTAGAATAGATCCTCTGCAAACTTTTTATGTGTGCACCTAAATAGAGGAATAGGAACTGGCCTTCATCCGAGAGCTCTCTCAATTTCAAAGTCCCACACTTTGAGAGATGCTCCATGTTATGCAATCACACTAAAAGTCTCAACCCACCGAGTTGCAGACATTTAGGGGTGCTATGATTTTGCACTAACAATTTTGGCACGCCCGGTGGGACCAAGAGGTCTCCATTTTTATTGCAGTAAGATTGATGTGCACTTTTTGTAAGGTCTCAACTTTTAAGAAGCTTTAAAATTACACATCTGGTGACTCCAAAAGAGGTAAAGTCCACTGGTTTCAAAGATCCTGTGGTCAGCAGATTCATGAGAAGGATTCAGACCAGATCAAGAACTAGAGAAGAAGGATTGTTCGTCTATCTAGCACTTGTCCCCAGATAGAGGGAGAAGGGGGAGAAGAGCTCAAAGGTCTCCATCTCCACCAAATAGAACCTTATCGACACCTCCCCCTGGTAGGCCTTTCATCCAATCAACAAGGGTTCTTAGGCCAATCATAATGGCACATCCACCACCCAACCCCTATGTCAACTTCACTTGTAGCAGAACCCACTCACTCTCAATGCACAAAATCCAGTCCCAGTTGCAGCATTGAAGAGCATTCCATATTTTACTGGAGAGAACTAGACTACTCCTAGTGACCACATTCAAGACATTGCAAATGTCTGCGTAATTCATGAAATCACTGAGATGGACATTGCAGTCAAATTGTTAGCCTCTTCATTCAAGGGGAAAGCATCGTAATGGTTCAAGAGTCTAACAACAGGCTCTATTTAGAACTAGGACCATTTGTGCAGAGCTCTTCACAACCAATTTGGAGAGAAGGGAGATAATCTATCCTTGTTGGAACATTTGACAACCATCAAGAGGGATCCTAATGAGCAGTTGACTGATTTCAACTTCAGATTCTAGCAGACGTGGGATAGGATTCCTGGTGGCCGTAAGACTGACAGATGAAGGTGATTTTCTATACTTCCTTAGAGCTTTAAATTTTGATATTTCCTTAATGATTCAATCCATGGGAGGTGTAGCCTTACCTACAGCCTATAACATTTCCATTAGAGCTGAAAATTGTTTAATCCAGGTTGGTAAACTCACACCTAGGCCACCTACGCCTCTATATCCAGAACTAGGAGTTCCAAGCACTAGTCAAACACCCACATTAGCTCCCATACCTACTCTAAGGAATCAGAGTTCAGCTAAAGCTTCCACCTCATCTTCTAGCACTTTGAAAGAGCTACAAGAGGTTATGAAACAACTACAAAACCTAGGAAATGAGCTAGTGACTATTAAGAGGCAACAAGCTCAAATTTCTAGGCCATATCAGCCTCAAACTTAGTATCAAGCTAGGCCCCCACACCAGCAAAATAGACCACCATCTCAGGCTACAAATCAAAACCAAAACCAAGGAAAACCTCAAGTTGCTAGGCCTTTCCAACCATATGATCCAAATGTAACTTCAACATCGAGGGCCTTAGTTCCAACATAAAACAACATGGCACAAGAATATGATTGGTGTTTCCCATGCAGTCAGCCCCATAACCATTCAATGTGTTTCAATGGTGCGCTAAAATAGGCCTTGATGGTACAGACCATTGGTGTGTCTCAAGAGCCCAGTCAAGAGGAAAATCAGCAGCAAGAAACCCAAAAAGAGGCACCTCCAAGTGAGACCATGCTTGTCAATTGGCAGGTTGAAGATTTCTATGGTATGAATCAAGCACCTCCTCATAGTGTGGCAGAAAATACATGGTCTAAGAAGAGGAATATTGGAGAGGGAAATCCTCCAATTCAAATGTTCCACAACCCTCTGTCACCCCACAAAGTGTAATTCCCAATGTGCAAAGCCATCCCAAGCCACCTTCCAGACCCACTCAGGCACCGGTTGTAATGACCCATGTGCAAGAGAAGAATGTACCAGGAAAGGTACAGCAAAAAGATAGTTCATTCCCATTTAACATCATTGAATAGATGAAGAAGACAAATGTAAACATCTCAATGTGGGATTCATTAGATATCCTAGGACAAAGGGACTTGTTGCAGATGTTATGGCCAATTGGTCAACCTCAAACCAACACCCCAACCAATAAGAGAAAGTGCTTACCAATGCGGTTTGACCCAAAGGAAACCATGGAAGACAACAAGGTAAGAATCAAAGCCCCCTCCATTCTATGTTTCATTGATCATTGGGGAAAATTGGTACATAATTATATGATTGATTCGGGAGTGAGTAACTCATTCATGCCAAAGCAGATAGCCGATCATCTGGGTCTTCAATATGAAGTCATCTCCAAGGGCGTAGTGTAATTGGATGGGACAATAGTAAAAATGGTTGGATTCATCAAGGATTTGACCCTCACATTGCATGCATGCCCCAATGTGACTGTATTGCAAAACATATCAGTCATAGACTTGCCACCACACTTTACATTGTGTTTGTTAAGGGACTTCACTACTAAAATCGAGGCTATTTTTCTGATTGATTGGTCACACATGCTTTTTAGAACAAGGTATGGAGCTAAGGCTATGATTAGATCTAATCCCATTACATATTTCCATATTGAGCCTCATGTACCCAACCCAATCAATGTGAATTGTTCATCCTTTGATCAGAAGACCTCCCAAGCACTTATGAGGTAGATACCAAGGTTGGGTGTATTCCAGACTTGACTCTTGATGAATGGGAAAGAAAGAAGCATGATTTTGACCCTTACAAGGAAATGGAGGAATCTGAGCTAGGAGTCTATTGCTTGCATGAAGAGAATCATCCTCTTCCTAACATCACTAAGCTAGACCATAAGGATAATAATGAGGTATGGTAGTTATTCTTCGATGGCTCAAGAAGTAGACAAGGAGCCGAGGAGGAGCTATGTTTGTTTCACCTCAAGGTATGAAATATTACTCAGCCTTCTGTTTCCAATTCACTTGCTCAAACAACACAGTAGAGTATGAAGCCTTGATCCATGGACTTCATTGGGAAAGAAAGAGAGGGATCAAGAATCTATAAATATTTGGTGATAGTGAGCTGATTGTGAACCAAGTCAGAGGACAACATGCTGTAAGGAATGACCTACTCAAGAGCTATAAAAATTTGGGTATGGGACCTCATTGAAGACTTTGAAGCTTTTAACATTGTGTCCATACCTAGGAAAAATAATGATGTAGCGGAGATAGATTTGGAAAGAATTGGGGTGACATTTGATGTAGTAGAGAGTATCAAGAGTGAGAAATCTCAGCCCCATATTAAAGTGGTTGTGAGACCAGCTTGTTCCAGATAACAATACAAGTTGGAAAGTCTTCGAGAATGATCAACAAATTGTCAATTTTTTACAAGAAGAAGTTGAGTTCTCCGCCAAAAACCAAGACAAGTTGGAACAACAGTGGTATGGTGACCAAGTGGTGCAGCTGAGAACCAACAAATTACCAAAAGGTCTTATAACCTTAGAGTCAATCTTCAACCCAAATGATCAATTCCAAAGGAGAAAGCAAATATTTAGGTAAAGGGTGAAGATTCAAAGCCCATTTCCATAGATGAAGGAAAATGTTACGAATCGGCAAGGTAAGTACCCAACAAGAAAAATCTGAGTTCGTTCAACTTTGTCAAGAATTCCTAGATGTCTTTTCTTGGAATTACAAGGATCTAAGATGTTTCAACCCAAGGTTTGCTGCAACACACTATCGAGCTAGATCCGGATCTAATCCTTTCAGATAGAAGCAAAGGCCAGTAAACCCTCACATTGAATCTCTCATGAGAAAAGAGTTAAACAAGCTAAATGAGGCCAACATCATCTTCCCCATCAAGCATTCAAGTTGGTTGCAAACTTGGTGCCTGTGAGGAAAAGAAGTGGAGAAATCAGATTATGTGTAGACTTCTCGTGATCTAAACAAAGCATCACTAAAGATCACTACCCACTTCCATCGATGGAGCAAATATTGTAGGTTGTAGCTAGCTCTGAGAGGTTTTCATTGCTAGATGGATACTCGGGCTATAATCAGATAATGGTGAAAGAGGAAGATTAGTACAAGACAACCTTCACCACCAAATGGGGTACATATGCTTATAAGAAGATGTCCATTTGACTATCAAATGCTAGAGCAACATTTTAGCGAGCTATGGACATGGCATTCAAAGGCTTAATCAATAATATAGTTTTGGTATATCTAGATGATATCACCATCTTCTCAAAGAATGTTGCAGACCATATCTTCCACCTCGTGTATTTCAAAGGTGTAGAAGGTTCAGAGTGTCATTGAATCCAAAGAAGTGTGTATTCTTAGCACATGAGGGAAAATTTTGGGCCACATTGTCTCAAGAGAAGGGTTAACAATTGATCTTGAAAGGGTTGAAGCCATCCGAACACTTCCATTACCACAACACAAGAAGTATCTCCAAAGCTTCTTGGGAGAATAAACTTTGTTCACAGGTTTGTGCCTAATTTTTCCACTCTTGTGAATCCTTTAACGATGATGTTAAAGAAGAGTCTTGCATTTAAATGGATAGTAGAAGGAAAAGAGAGTTTTGAGGCCATCAAGCTCACAATATCATAGGCCCCAACTCTTATTAACCCAGAATTTTCAAAGGACTTCATGTTGTATGCTTTTGGAGGGTCAGACACAATCTCAACTATCTTGGTTCAGCCTAATAAGGAAGGTTCAGAATAGCCCATAGCCTTCTTCAGTCAGAGCTTGGAGGATTACAAGGTAAAGTACTCTTTCATTGAAAATCATGTCCTTGTTGTCATTAGAAGTTTGAAGAAGTTAAGACACTTGGTCTCAACAATAAGATTCAACTACTAGTGTCTCATGTTGGTGTCAAATATTTTCTCCTAAACAAGGACTTTAATTAGAAGAGAGTAGGTCGGATCACTCATGTAATGGAGTATGATATTAAAATCAAAGTGACCAAGCTAGTTCGTGGCAAGGGTCTATGTGAGCAGCTCACTTCCAAGCAACAAGTCAAGTCAACAGATGAAGAAGAGGCTATCCTGCTACTACAGAATGATCAAGAGCAGCCAACTAATGATGCACCTATTCCATGTTAGACTCAAGCCTTGGTGCATTATCTCCAAACATGTTTGTGCCTTTAGAATGGAACAAAGCAAAGAGGAGATACTTCAGATTACAAGCCATCCCATATGTGCTTATTGGTGGTGTCTTGTTCAAGAAGGATATCAATAGTGTTCTATTGAGGTGCATTGGGATAGGCCAAATTGAGAGGGTGTTGCATGAGTTCCATGATGGAGAAGTAGGAGGCCACTTTGCTCCTCAAGTAACAACTCTCAAAATCATGAAAGCTGGTTATTATTGGCCTACGATGTTTAGTGATTGCTACTCATGGATCAAGAAATGCAAGAAGTGCATTCTTCACAGGGAAGGAAAATTTAGCAGCCCTACCCCTTCATCTAATTTCAGTGGATCAACCATTCATGCAATGGGGACTAGACTTCATTGGAGTAATCAACCCAAATTCAAGCTAGGCCACAAGTGGATACTCACAGCGACTGACTATTTCACCAAGTGGACTGAAGTGGTGGCACTAAAGGAGGAAAATGAATCCAACATCTTGGATTTCTATGAAGGGATAATCACTAGGTTTGGAGCCCCTACCACTATCATATCAGATAATGCATTGGCATTCCTTAGTACAAGGATCACTGAATGGGCTATTAAGAATGGTGTATACCTCAAAACTTCATCAAACTATTACCCTCAAGGTAATGGCTAAGCATAGAGTCCACAAACAAGAACCTACTAAGGATTATCAAAAGGAATCTTGATGAAAATTAGAGAACTTGGCACACAAAGTCTCAAATCAGCTCTATGGGTTGACAAGATCACATCCAAAAGGTCTACAGGTAAGCTCCCCATATAAGCTTGTATATGGAAAAGAGGCATTATTGCCCATATCATTGGAGCTGCCCACTTTAGAGCTCATGAAATAGTTAGAACTAGCCGAGTTTGAACCTATGGAAATCAGGTATGCAGAGCTAATGGAAGTAGAAGAGGCAAGAGAACATGCAATACAAATCATGGAGAGAGATCAAACATCGATCAAGAAGAGCTTCAATAAGAAAGCAAGAACAAGGACATTTCAAGAGGGGGACTTAGTTCTAAAGTGGGATGCAGATTGGGAAAAACTAGGAAGGCATTCCAAGTTTGATGCCATTTGGAGTGGCTTCTACATGGTCAAAAATGTAAAAGTAGCAATGCCTTCCGGCTGCTAAGTTGGATAGCAAAGAATTAGAGATTCTAGTCAATGGGATCTATCTCAAACACTACTACTAAAAGAAGGGTTTCTCACCCTTGTAAATATTAGCCTAGGTTTTCAATTTCTCCAAGTGCGTATGCACATTGTCTTGTCATAGTTTAGGTTTTAGTTTCCCTAAGTGTTGGTGCACATGTTTTATTGCTTCTTGTATGCTTATTTAAAGTTCATCTCACCCATGGAAAAGACTTGTGGCCACAAGAAACTAAATCTACAGAGTATCCATATTGGAGTAGGTCTGGATGTTTTTATCATGTGCTCAAACAGGTGAGGTTGCAAAAATCAAATGAGGGAGAAGTTTCCATGTTTTAGATGACTCTCTACTCTCACAAATATTGAATCCAAGATTTTCTCGCAAAGAAAAGAGTGCGCATGGCTGGAAGGCCGTTCTAGACCATTTTCAAAATCACAAGATAGACTCCATGCCCAATGGATACTTCTAAGGCTACTGGTCTCTTCATCTAGTGGGAAAATGTCCCCCTAAATCGCCAAATTGTTATTCCAATTTTTCTCCCCTAGAAAATTGATCAAACCCGACCCCACAGCACAGGAAGAAATCTAAGGGGTTCACCTCAGTATGAGCCCGCATTTCAAATCATATAGTCAGGTTGCAAGGCGGACTCAAAAATGGAGGAGTATGGTCAGCGAAGGGGGAAAACAACGTCAAAGAAACCAGAGGCTCACAGGAGGAAATCAGGGAAAGGCTCAAAGTTTTGACTTATCTCATATGAGTAGACTTGGGTCCAAACATGACTCATGGAAGGCACCACACGTTAGCTTGGTGAAATTCCAAAAGGGCACTTCAAAATGGAGACCTCAAACATGCATGGAGCTTCCACGTGTCCAGGCCTAAAAGGGACAAATTCGGTCTTTGAAAAGTCCAAACGAGTGGAAGGAACCACATGTTAACTCGATGTAATTTCAAAAGTGAGATCCCAAGGTGAGACTCAAACTAGCACCACCTCTCCATGTAATTAGGGTCTAATAGAAGTCAAAAGGCATCGTCCCAAATCGGCATGTATCGTGCACTCAAAGGTGCCACGTGTCAGCTCGACACATCTTCAAAGGTAAATCTTAAAGTGGGTATCCCAAACTAGCATTTTCCTTCCACATGTCCTATGTACAAAAAGGGATAAAGTCGATAGTTGAAAAGTTCAAGATGAGGGAGAGTCAGTGGAGGGTGCCACGTGCCTCAATGATGTAAAATTTCAAAAGGGGCGCCCAAGGGCAAGTCTTAAACATGCGCAGATCTTCCATGTGTCCGTGAGTCAAAAAGGGGACAGAACTAGTAGTTTAAATCATCTAAGTATGGAAGGGATGATGGAGGCCTCCACATGTCATCTCCATGCAAATTTAAAAGGTAAAATCTTAATGCAGGTCCCAAATGCACGTTAGCCCTCCACGTGTTTCGGGTCATACATATGGCCTCACCAAACATAAAGGACTTAACCAAAACAAAAAGAAACAAAGAAAAGCCACAAAAGGAGCCATGTGTCTCTTTGGCACAACTTCAAAAGAAAATCCAAAAGGGTCCCCTAACGCACCCACTCTACACATGGCCATGTTTCAAGTCAAAGTGGGAAGGTGGGTCTCCGGAGGTAGTTTGAACCTTTTGGATTTTGTTTCGAAAAGGCATAAAGTTTAAAAGTAAGCCACACCTCCGATGCCCATAGAGAAGCCACGTGTCAAGCCTAAATTACATGCGGGAAGGCGGGCCTTGGAGGGATTCTTTTCCAAAAGTGGGTTGGCAGGCTCTGGGGAGACTTTTACCAAAATGGGAAATAAGGACCAGTGGACCCAAGATGTTTATTTGGAAAAAGTGAATTGTGGGCTTGTGGGGCTGTGGGGCATTTTTTGCATTTTTGTAATTTTTGTGCAAAAGGTGCAAAGTGAATTTCAGGCCCACGGACCCATTTTGCAAAACTATTTTTCTCCATTTTTGTACGGATCCGATTTAAATATTCAAATGAACATAACTTTCGATCCAGTGCTCAAAATTCAACAAATTTGGCACCATTGGAAAGATCTTGACCTCCTCTATGCCATGGAGGCCTAAAACCCTAATTTTGAGAAGGTTAGGTGGGTAAAAAATAGAAAAACGTCTTCATGCCATTAATATATGATCCGATTGCTTCAACAACCGGATCAGATTTGATTTGATCCACCGTTCTTCCTTCTTCAACATGCCAAACAAACATAGAGCAGTGGAATTGATAGATTGTGGGTGGATTTATAGGGGCATTGATGGCTGGTAGCTGAGCTCCAAACTAGGTTTCCCACCTCTTTTCTTCTCCTCTCTTTATTGCATCTATAAAGGTAAGAGCTTGTCTCATTATAAAGGGTTGGACATTTTGGTTTTGCACCCTCCCTTCTTCTCTGATCTACAGATGAATTCATGGAGTCCGAACCTCCCATTGAGACTGTAATACAAGTTTTTCACCTTTTGGCCATTGTAATGTTTTGTATCAATTTATGAAGCAATAATACATGTCTGTGGATGGTTTCAACCCTCTCTTGTGTTCATTGCCTTTATTTGATCTTTCATTACAATATTGGTTATCTGTGCGTAGTGGTTGTATCACATTTTAATGGTCTATGTTTGATAGCAAAGCCGGTGTTCAACATTCCTTTGGTGCATCACCTCTGTTAGTTTAGGTTTAATTTCTTGCATCTTCTTAACTGTCTCCTTGGAAAGTTAGAATAGGTTTGAATAGATCATCTATAAACTTTTATATGTGCACTTGAACAAAGGAATAGGAACCAACCTTCATCTAGAGAGATCTCTCGATTTCAATGTCCCATGCTTTGAGAGATGCTCCATGTTATGCAATCACACTAAAAGTCTCAACCCACTGAGTTGAAAACATTCAGCAATGTTGTGACTTTGCACTAATAGGCACAAATAGAAAATGCAGATCGGTGGGGTGGTGGGAGATACTTTTGCATTTTTTGTGCTTTTCGCAAAAGGCACAAGTGAAAATGCGGACGGTGGGCCCGAGGATGAATTTTGGAAATAGCTTGTCTATGGGGCCATGGAGGAATTTTTTTCCCAAGTGTAAAAATGGGTCTAGTAGGCCGCAGATGTCATTTTCCCCATGTGTAAATGTGGGCCGGCGGGTCTACGGGGAACTTTGGAACTTTTACACTTTTCACAAAATGGCTCAATTTTCAAGTGCGTCCATGAGCTTTCGTGGACTCATCACCCGATGTAAAGTCACATAGATCAGCAAAAGGTGCCACATGTCTCAACGGAACCACTCCTAAAGTCAAGCCCAAGGGGAAATCTCTAAATAGCGTAGGCCTCCCATGTGGTTAGAGTAAAAAAGGGGGATAGAGCGGGCCCAAATCGACTAAGTATAAGATGGCCAGAGGATAGAACCACGTGTCAGCTCCACGTAATTTTAAAAGGTCAGGCCTAAAGAGGAGACTCAAATGAGCACCAACTCTCCACGTGTCTAGGGTCTAAAAAAATCAAATAGGCGCAAGCTGTGGAATCGGCTAAGTATAGAAGAACCGGTGGATGGCACCACATGTCTCATTAGCACAAATTCAAAGGCACAACCCAAAGCGGAAGCTCAAACAATTGCTAGCCCTCCACGTGTCTAGAGCCCAAAAAGAAAGAAGTGGTCATTGAAAAGGAAACATTAGAACCCATGGAATCCACCATGTGTCAGCACGGCATAACTTCAAAATTAGAATTTAGAGTGGGTTCTCAAATGTGAATTGAGCCTCCACGTGTCTATGGTTAGACATATGGCCCCTCAAAACAAAAGGACTTAGCAAAAACACAAAGAAATAAAATAAAGTTGTGGAAGGAGCCACGTGTCTCCTTTGTGAAATTTCAAAGGTGCAACCCAAAAGGTAGTCCCCAAACAAGCATCATCCCACCATGTGGTCGAGTCTCAAAGGTAAGGTTGGCCATTGAAAAGTCCAAAAGCCTGTAAAGGCCTCCAAGTGTCTCATCCACACAAATTCAAAATAAAAATTTTGAGGCGGTTTCAAATCTACGCAAAGGCTCCACATGTCTCGGGTCAGGTATAGTGTTTCCGCCAATGAAGGGACTCAAGTAAAATACGAGAGGAGAATGAAGAGCCCGTGGAAGCCACCACATGTTAGTCTGGTACAATTTCAAGATCAAAAGGAAGGGGCTGAATCTCCATGACACGCGCAAGGCCGCCACGTGGCCCCTGTATGATAGACTCTTTTAAATATTGTGCGCTCGCAACCCTAATCTTTAGAAACCATATCTTTTGACCTGAAACTCATATTGAGTGGGAGAGGATTTTTCGAAAACTCTAGGCACCAACTTCTCACCTGCCTCCATTAATTTTTTGGCTCACTATTTTAAGGGGATGTCAAGTCTCCCACTTTCTACCATGATGAAGAATGGGGCTCTTTCTTTCACAATGAAGGGACATCGATAGAGGTATGGGTGTTGTAGTAAAGCTCTTCATTATGTTAAGTGGATTCAATGTTCTTCCAAGGGTGGTTGGAGTAGAGTTCAAATTATTCCCTCCTTTCTCTCTTATTCTTCCTATATATTGTAAAGGAGGGGAAATTTCTAAAGGGTTGGTCATTGTTTCTCTCTTACCCCCTCTCTCTTCTTCCATAGGGTTAAAAGTGGAGTTTTAGCCTCTTCTCATATCTCTGTAATGACATTTTTTTGCCTCTTGCCCACCGATGATGTACTGTGTGAACTTTTGGAGCAATAAAATATGTTTCATGATGAATTTTGTTCATCCTTGCTTATTTTATTGTCTCTTCTCACCTCTCATCATTGTAGGGTATACTGTGCATATTCTAATGTTTATTGTAGATTCTGAGAGTTGTGTTTAATGGATTTTGAAGTGGTGTTCCATGTGAATCTATCTCTAGTCTATGGTTCACCTTGTCCACCCTCTCTTTTTTTTACCTCTCTCCACTTTAGGCAGCTTTGATTTGTGATCACCCACTTCCTTTTTGGTATATCATTGCTTAGTTTAGGCTCTCTTTCACTCTCTCTCTCTCTCCATGTCTCCTTGGAATGGTTATATTAGGATAGATAGGTTTTTTGCCTACACTAGAGTAGCTTGTGGCAGGTAGTTTAGGAAGTAGGAACTAGCCTTCTCCTGAGGTCCATCTCAAGTCCACAAGTCCCATAGCTTGAGAGATGGTCAAATGTTATGCAATCACACAGAATGCCCCACTAAGATCCAAGGTAATTCGGGGGTACTTTGATTTTGAATCAACATGATATTTTAATGAAGGTTTGTTAAGATCCCTAAAATCCACACACGGCCCACGATTTCACCATTATTTTTCCTAACAGGCACAAGATTAGCTACCAACTTGAATATTTAACTAGAAAGATATTACTTGATTCAATTAACTTTGATAACTCTTTCCACATTAATGGCTCAAGCTTAGGATTAACATGACTTTGTTTCTACCTTATTGGTTTTGAATTTGATTGCAATTCTATGGTATACCGAGCTAAAATGGGATCAAATCCTCTCAAATCTTGGTATTTCCAAAAAAAAATCTTTAAATTCTTTGCATAAACTGATAAAAGATGGTTTCTCAAATAACGAACATACCTTTCTAATGAATAGTTTCTTTTCATCATCAACTGAGATCTCCACATAATTATCTACATGAGTTGAGATATTTCCTTTGTCTTTTCTGAGTTGATCATCTGAACTAAAAATATCTTCTAATGTGACCAATCCTTGAGGTAGCTTGTTTGTCTTCAATTGAACAATTTGGTCACCATATAAGTGTTGTATTTTCTCTTGATTAACTATAGAAAATTCAGCTTCTTGTTGCAGAAATCTACAGATTTGTTCATCATCTTCAAAGACTTGTCAGTTTTCTTCATTATCAGAACCAAAGGTTTTATAATAAGCTTTATATGTGGTTGTCTTTTGTTTTTTTCAATTTGTTCTAACACTTTAAAGCTAGCTCTAATTGGTGCAAGTTTTATTGCATGTTTGTTTATAGCACTTAGGACTGATTTATGTTAATAGATTCAAAATAATAAATTAAATCTAAAAATATATTTACTGTAAGATTTCAACAATGAGTTCTTACAAACATTAAAGTTTTTTACTTGATTTATCACTAACTCAGAATCACCATAAACATGTAACATACTGATTCCTCTCTTTCTAGCCCATTGTAGGCCATGAATTAATGCTTCATATTCAGCTACGTTATAGGTACATGAAAATTGTAGACTTAGAGATGAAAAATACCTTTCATTTGAAGGAGAAGTAAGCATCAAACTTGCACCTTGTCCTTTTTTTTTTTTTCTCCATCAAAATGAAGCTTCCATAAGCCTTCTGTTGTATTTTCTATTTTGGACAACAAGGGAATAGGTGTATCTTCCTCATGTAAACAATAAACACCAAATAAACCTTCTTCTACTTCCTTGAAAGGATCATAAGCATGTTCTTCTTGAGTTTTTTCATCCATAAACAAGTTAGAAACACCATCTAATTCATAAACATGTGTTATGACATCAAAATTAGTATAATATATATCTACATAATTTTCTACAACATTTGAAGCATGAGGTTCAATAGTAAATCAATTCAAAGGCTCTTAATTAACTCTAACTTTAGTTTCATACCTTAGAGTGAAGAAAATAAATGACCAATTTGAAGAAAGATAACCATAAAGCAAAGTAAAAGTAGAGGTAGATCATATAAAATTACATCTTGAAGAATTTAACCATTGGGACAAGCATGTAATGTTACCTCTAAATTTTTTATGACACCAACTATGTTTTTTGTTTTACCATCTAGCTACTACACACTCTTTTACGTATGTTCATACTGTAGGCCTAACTTTTATGTAATTGCTTTAGGCATTACTATGTTGTTTGCACCATTATCAACCATGTAATTATGAACTAAATGATCTCCAATAATCAAAGATAGATAAAAGGGTGGTGTTTTTTTAATATCATAAGCATTTAGAACCTTTGATACCATCTACTTAATGTCTTTCATGCGTTATTGATCAACTATTCCAAGAACCATATCTTCTTTCTGAGTTTCTTTCTCTGCTAGTTTCAAAGAAATATGCAACTTAGCAAGATCTTGAGAAAGTAAATCTTGTTGTCTAGGTAGATTTAAAGCATCCCATAATGAAATACCAATATTATGTTATTTCATAACCTAAAAAATATTAAAATTAGCAAAAAAATTATAGATAGCTTATACGGTTTTAGCATAAGCTTTACTAAAAACTGATTATGCTTTAAAGACTTTTGAAATTTGAGGTATGAGCAATCTTCTAGGATCAGGTTGAAACTCTTTTTGTTGTACTTTAGGAGCTGAAATGCTTGATGATTTTGAAGGAAAAACAAGACTATTTCTTGTTTTTTGACTTACTTGTTGATTTGTCGAATCGCTAGATAAAACAGGTCCTTTATGTTGTTTTTCTTTATCTTGAGACCTTTCTTGAGACCTAATTGAATCGCAATGAAATATTCTCTCCAAAACTAAGTAAGTTTTGTTTAGGTTGTTTCTTACGCTAAGATCTTTCTACCCACCCTTCATTTGAGGCATGTACAATGTTTCATATTGAGGTTGTGCAATAAGGCTCAAATTCATGAATGCATTTGGGAAATTAAAAGTTGAATGAGGTTGATTGTAAGGTGGACACCATTGTTCTTAGGCTATATTGACTAGTACAAGGGCACCAGATGAACTAAGAGCTTAGGATCAAATTTCTTTGGTTGATAAGGTTATTTGTAATTTTGAGTTTACTAGTATGGCTAAGTATTCTACCGATAAGGTGCTTGATAAGGTCTGTTAGGTTGAGCCAATTGTCTCTTTAATGTTGTTATTTCATTTGTATGTTTTGCAAAACCTTAAGTACTTCATCTGATGGTGTTGCAACAATAGGTTCTATTATGGTAATAGGTTGTGGGACTTGTGCCAAATCTTCCATAATAGGCATTAAGGGCCTATAAGCTAACTTTCCAAAATTGAATAAGGTTATTTTCAACTCTAATAGCAATATCATAAGCCGTTGGAAGTGTAGTTCCTCCCATAGACTGTATCATGGCTATAATGTCACTATTTAAAGCTTTGAGATAGTATAAAAACACACCATTATCTTGAGGCTTAACACTAGATGGAATTCTTTCCCAAGTTCTAGAAAATGTAATATTAAAGATGGCCATCAATTCAAGAGGATCTCTTTTATTGTGGAAACCTACTCTATGAGAGATAAATGGTCAAAATTGTCTTGAAACTACTTAAGTAACTAATTTCCCAATTCATCCCAAGTTGTTATTGTCCCTACTTCTAAAGTTCGGTACCATTGCAATGTTTTTCCTTTAAATGATGCAGCTAAAAGTCTTAAAGCTACATCTTCATGAGTAATATTATGAACTAAACAAAGGGTTGCAATGTCTTTAATATGCTCAACAGGGGTAATATGATTTTCACCAGTAAATGAGGGTAAACCTTTTAAGGTAGCAACAAGTATATCATGATAAACAGGAATAATCAAATGGCTACTTTTTGTTATTAAAAGGAACAAAAATTTTGGGTGGTGGTTGAGCCATTGGTTTTGGCGAGACCTAGATGAGTCTTCAACTAAAAGAATTTTTTTCCACATTGCAAAGTTAGATAAATGAAATTTCAAGAGACTTGTAAAATAATGCTCTGAGCCTCATAGAAGATATGTCAAGTATTGTATGTATCCCTTTTTATGTAGAGACTCGCATCAAGCATTAGCTCGACCTCATTTGACCATTTTTTCTCTCTTCATTGCTACTCTAGAAGCTTTGTTACTCCATTTTGCACTTTTTGGGAGTTGCTAAAACTAGAAATTTGGGTTTTATTTCAGCTCGCCATTTGAACCATGAACAATGAAATGCTTTCCCACCTTCGCAACCCTCTAGTATTTTTACTATACAACTACTTGGAATCTTCAGTTTGGGAAAAAATAAATTCTTGCCTAGTTTTTCAAGGGGTTTCGTAGGACTATGGTCATTGTTGACTATGTTAAACTAGACCACTTACGACCAGTGACCTCGGAAATCTAGTCACCAATTAGAAACCATTCGTTAGTTTCGAATTCCATCAGCTCCTATGAATTCATGGTATTTAGGAGGACATGTAGGAAGTTAATTATTGTGCATCACCTAATAGAAGGTAGCTTTTGAATGCGGTTTCTTAGCCTCCGAGCCTAATTTGTGCATTTTTACAACTAGCAGGAAAGTGTAAAAGAAAGTTGTAGGACCCTAGATAAGTTACAAACTATCGTGGAAAACTTAATAACACTTGTAAATAACTATTTGAAACTCTATCTTGTGACTTGATGTGTGAAATTTGACTTTTGGCAAAATAGTGTTCCTCTCTCTTCCTTATCTCTTTCTCTCTCCTCTCTTAGTTAAGGAATGCAATGAAATGAAATGAATATATGCCCTAACCCTCTCTTTTCGTGTGTGTAATATTACTAAAATGTAAATGGAAAACCAATAATGTTAATTATGTTATATTTAGGTGGATTCCATGCCATCTATTTATCATTGATTTCATGCTCACATTGTTTACCATGATGCAAGTAAGGTGGTGAAAATGGCGTGGTTGTAATTTATTTTTATTACTATAATTTATGTATGTTAATGGAAATATATATATATATATATATATATATATATATATATATATATATATATATATGTGTGTGTGTGTGTGTGTGTGTGTGTATGTGTTGTTATGTTAAAGTAAATTTATTTGTCGAAATTTTTAAATATGTATGAGATGCTAGTTTTAGGGGTGCTTTGGGAAATGTGCATTCAACTATCGGTGTCTTTTGATTCAAATTTACGTATGGTTAAAGAAAAAGGGATTGGATATATATGTTAAGAGAAATGGTAAAGGATTTTTCAACATTTTTTGAAGTATTGAAGGGTTTATTAGTGAAGTTTTAAAACATTTTTAAGATGTTATTTTTAAGAAAAATGTTCATCTAAATATAGGTGTTATTTTGATTCCATGTTTTGTATTGTAAAAGTATGATATTGTGTTGATTGAAATTGAATTTAACCTCTTATAATGCATTCTTGTTGTGAAATTTATGATGGAGTCTCTAGAGTGTTGTGTTATTTAACTAGAAAATATAAAAAGAAAACCTAAATATAATAGTTAACCTTAGTTTAAAACTTGTGCATATCTACCCTTCTCACATGATCCTTACTAACATAGAAGAAACTATTACCTTAGAACAAACTTAATTCTTTACGCTTAATAACACCTTCTAGATTAAATAAATAAGATCCCAAGTATTTATTAGTGTCATAGCTGGTATGCTTAGCGACATCGTCGTGAACCTAATAGTTAGGAATGACATGGTCAAACTTTTTTGGAGTAAGTAGAACTAACACTTCTTTAGTATCATACTAGACTACCAATTCTTAAGAAGTTAGATCTAGAAATTAACTTCATCATCGAATGAATTCCGTGTGGGATCCAGATGACACAAATGGAGCTAGTGAAATAATTATACTATGACTTAAAATCTTGTTAATGATCTCTTTAGTTCATCAAAGCTAAATGTGTTACCTTGACTAGTGACAATATAGCATCGTGGTCTTTTATGAAGGCTTTATAGGGTAAAGATGTTTTCATACCTTAATCTAATCTATAATAGGGTGTACAACCCTAAGTGTTTATTGGAATTAAACTAAACCTTAGTTGATTAGGAGGTTAACTTATGGGTAGACAATTCTAAGTAACTCTTTGCAAATAAAATTAATTTGAAATATGTTGACTTAAGAGAAACTAGGAAACTAAAAACTTTGTCTCGTAATCCCTTATTATGCCCTTTTATGACATTAAGAAAAAATTAATTTCACATGTGGAATCATGAAATGTAGAAACATGGGATCTTACCCTGGAAACAAATAACTTTTCATTCGTGTGTAGTTGTAATGCTTCCAATCACATACTTCTTTAAAATGTTAGACAAGTACTTTCATAACTATTTTTGTTAAAGAGATGCTAATAAGAGATCTAGAAAAATGTAAATGAGATGAAAAAATAGTATATATGATAGTGGTTTAGGAATAAAATTTCACTTGAAGTCCTTATGGTTAAATTAAACATTGATTTTTTTTAAGAATGGATAAAAAGTGTTCCTGGTGGGACTAGGAATTTGAGCCAATATAGAGTCCACTAAAAATAAAAATTATGATGTGTCAATGCTAAATTGACTCAAACTAAATTTGGAACTAAACAACAATGGCATGAGAAACCAATCTTTAACATAAGAACGATTTATTGGGAGACTAATAGTTGCTTAAAATTGACTTTAATTAACCAATGATCTATGGATAGTTAATGGGATTCGATAAAGGAATCAATCATGCATTCTCCTTTAAAGACTATTGCTCTACAAAGAAAAGTAATTGAAGATTGTAAAGTAGGAAATTTTAAACCTTATGTGTTTAATTCTCTTGAAAACTATAAGGTCATATAATGGAAACCTAAATGTAATGAATATGTAAACCATAAAAAGGTCATGTTGTGGAGTATGCCTACCCGGTGTTTCTTACTGTAATTGGGTCATTGTCCTAGTTTATGTCGTTTAAGTATGACATTGATGGGTACCCTATGTTATCCTATTGTATGAGTGGGTTCATGTTTATGTAAGTGTCTTATGCATTGTTGAGTTTCTCTACTTGGAGCCCTTGTGGTGTTGTGTAGTGAGTAATGTAAGTCAAAAAAAAATTATTCTAATATTTTTATTGTTGTATTTGTGTGTGTAAAATGTGGATGTTACGAGTTTATTTTTGTCAAAAAAATTATTAATTTTTGTTATTTTCAAATAAATTTTTATTAATTTTTCATTAATTTTTATTATTAATTTTTGTTATCTTTTGTTAAGTTTTGTTAATTTTTATTAATTTTTGTTCATTTTATTAAGTTTTTATTAGTTTTAGTTAATGTTTTAATTTTAATCAATTTTGGTTTTAATTTTTATCAATTTTAATATTTATTCATTTAATTTAGTTATTATTTTGTTCATTTTTAGTTCCAATAGTTTTAATTATTATTATTTCTTTTTCATTTTTATTAAATTTATTTTTTGATTGTTAACAATAATAATATAAATAATATTGTTATTTTTTAATTTTTATTCATTGTAATTATAATTTAAATTTTATTTTAGATTTTTTTAATTTTACTTTTTTTGTTAGTTTTAATCACTAAATTTCATTAATTTCTATTAATTTTAATTTTTATCATTGTTAACAATAATAATATAAATAATAATTTTATTTTTTCATTTTTATTACTTGTAATTATAAATTTTTTTATTAACGTGGCCTATTGGCCTTTAATATCTCCAAAGGTGATATTGCTAGTAATAATTCACATCTAGGACAAGTCAAATTTAGATTGTTGTGTGCATGGAAATGGGAGGAGCAAGTGAGAGTTAACTTAGAGTCCACCAAATCATAGACAATTTAAATTTCTATGTGAACATGTGTGCGAAAATGTAAGGGGTGTAGGAGGGAGAACGAGAGAGACCTTACACTCCACCAACCATATTAATAATTCAAATCAAAGATGAGTCAAATTTAAATTTTTTTGCATGCATGGAAATGGGAGGGGCAAGTGAGAGATACCTTAGAGTTGACCAACCATATCCTTTTGTGAGCTTTGATTAATGAGATTTGTCCTGAAAGTAATTACATGAGAAACTTGTAGATACAGAAACCATATTTATTCAAACACTAATGTGACAATGAGATATAATAGTAGGAAAATCCATATCCAACAATACCTGTTTGGCTATTTCCAACACAATAAGCTCTACAATACTTATCCCTACATGCACGTTTTTCACAAATTCTTGTGTTCAAAGAAGGATGAAATAAGAATGTAATTTAGTTACAAACTAATAACATTTCTAGGCTTTAGATAGATTCTATTATTCAAAGCAAGGAAATGACAATGATAAGTAATGCAAACAAATAATAAATTATGAAAGAGGATAAAATTCATTCAATTATATTGCAAGTCTATGTAAATTCATCATAATTTTTTATTTTTCAAAACGACAACCACAAAAATATACCATAATGGATAAAAATTTAGTGATAGCTATATGATACTTGCATCTTTAATCTCCCTAGACCAAAATTGTGTTGAGAATTCATTAGAAGAATGTTCCTACATGTTGATATTTTCCACTATGATGCATTGGCATGGTCTTTAATAATACACTTATGCTTGAGCCATCATCGGCGGTGCATGAATTGCAATTTGTGATATAATTATTAGAAAAAGAAGCTAATTCAATTCATGGTTGGGAAAAACCAGAATCCAAAAACATATGAAATTTTTGAAGCATCAATTAGCAAAGAAAATAGGATTTTATAGTCAAACTTATCATACAATGTATATTTACATGTTCAACTTATGCTCTATGACTAGTAGTATATGATAACATTCAAGTAACAATCCAGCATTTGACAAACAATTTTAACATCTTTCATTTTAAATTTTATGGCTTGGTCAACTCTTTGAGGCTCCAACATAGGAAACTATGTCGCAGGTTCTTCAACAAAAACCATAAATACTCACATTTTGTCAGTTATTTATGGAATTACCCAAGAACTTCTAACAAAAGAGTCTGAATTACCTCTCCAACTCCAAGAAACATGAACATGTGATCATACAATTTCCCACTAGTCAATTTTAATGAAGCAAGAAGTCCTAAAAGTACCCCTATAGTCATTCCCTACAAAATGTCAAAGACATCATTGCTATAAGGAAAGTTAATCAGGTCACAAAATCTAACCTGCCATGCTATGCAATATGTAAGTGCTATAAAATATTGACATTATAAAACATATACATAATGGAAATTCAATGTTTTGTAGCTTCTCAGGATACACCTTCCCCTGTAAAGCTATTCTCTACGACACTTGGATATACATAATGGAAATTGAATGTCTTATAGCTTCCAGATATAAGTAAGATGCAAATCTAGGCTCCATGACACATGGATATGAGTACAGTAGGGATGGGTACACCATTTGAAAAATGACATCATAACCTACAATTTTTTCCCAAAACCCCTACGTATACTCTCATAATGCATATAATTTTTCATTATTTTTTAAAGTCTACACTCTTCTCCTAAATGCTACTCTTTGAAAACAACATTTAGGGCTTTGGTTGATTGTTTTATAGTTCTTCAACACTAGTGTTGGAGTGCATTAGGTTTGCTTTTTTTTTCAATGATTTTTAAGTGTGATTGCATGTCCCATTGCAAGTTGTCTCTTTAAAGTTAAGGGATGTCCCACTAAGATGTTTGGAGAAAGCCAAAGATTTTTAGGACATCTAATAGCCTTTTGACATAGCCAAATACATCTCCCATCTCAAAAAAATATCCCTATCACCAAGACATCCTAGAGTCTTGTTTACTGATAATAAAATTTTACATAATCATGCACGTTGCATGATACCAAATTGAGATAAATAAATATGCATATCATTTGATTAGTTTGATAATTATAACACAATGAACTCTAGACATACAAGAGTATCATCATTGAAGACAAGGTAAGTTGAAATATACTTCTCCGTGAATTGAAGACATTGTGATTAGAAAGTCTTCACTATGCATCTGTAAGGAATGCCCCATACGCAGATAGCAAAGAATCTCCTCTATGGCACCCACTCTCCCACAACAATGCCTCTTCTTCTATTCGGCTCTTTAGAATCCATGTGGAAGATCTTCCACCATTATAGTTCCAACAACCAAGTGCAAATCCCCCAAAAATGGCTTCTCTTTGCTCTCTAACCCCAACATTATTTTTTTCATCTCCTCCTTGGACAAAAACATTGGCTCCCGACACCACATAAACGATAGAATACGAGCTTGGTTTTCTCAGCATGGATTGTAGTTTTAACTATGGACCGAAATATTTCAATGTATGTACTACCTCCTCCTCTACACCATGGATTCCCTAAAATGTGTCAAAGAAGGCAAGGTTCACTCCAACTAGGAATGCGCCATCAGCATAAAAATAAAGGAAAACATTATTTTTTTAAAGTTATATAATCCAACCATTTAAGACATGTCACATGATAGAAGGGGATTGGAGAGATAAAACATTTTAATTGAAAAGTTGGAGGCATAATACCTTAATCTAGTTTTTTCTTCATAGGATTAAAGAGATAGGAGAAAAAGATGAAATATCTTTACATATTTACTTTTATATGGATACAATTGCATCAATAAATATCAATATAGTATTTTTTTATGAAATATTGAATTATTACAACATATTCTTCAATAAGTATTGAATTATTAAAAAAATTATCGAGGTAAAGATTTTATGATTATGGATATATTTCACCAAATTTATCGAAAAATTGAAAATAAATTTCAATTTAATATATGACATAATACATATATTTATGACATGAAATCATCATTATAAATTAAAATTAAATTTTATATTATTTTGTTGAAATTATTATTCCACATTAATGTAGGAAACACGTGAACTAGAAATGACACAACTTACACATGATATTGTATGCTTATGCACCTAGGAAAGGATGTTATGATGTATATGTATTGATGCGGTATCTTTGACATGTGGCACACATCCCCTTATCTTATTATATCATTCATTTATGATTTATTATGCTTAGGAGATCGGCCTCGGTATTGGCCATAGGTTAGAATGGTATATATAGGGGTTAGAAGGTTGTAGTTAATCATCATCTTGACTATTGGAGTGTTATTGTATGGTTTGGAGGTTACCCCCTCGAAGGTTTGCCCCCCTCGAAGTGGCAAGGCTATTATATGAGCATATTGTCATCATTTATCTATATTTTGGTGTTCTCTCATGTTATTCTGCAATTGTATATGTTCTTATTTATACAAGTAATATCCTTACAAGTGGTATCAGAGCAGCGATTTTGACCAAAATTAGGGTAAAAACCCTAAATTTTTGTTTCAAATATATATTTAAGAGGGTATCAAATTTTTCCCAATTTTTTCATCATAATTGTGAAAAATGCTAAGTCGAATATCTAAAATTTTAGCTCCATTGGATCTGTTTTGCGAGATGTTATTAGTTTTAGGTTGTTTCATAAATTCACTTTTTAGAACCAAATTGTGGTATTTTTAGCAAAATTTATATTTTCGGAAAGCTCTTGAAATTTCATTAGGGTTTGTTCTTTGTGTTTTTATCCATCTTCCGAAATATTTTAGAAATTCCTAAACCCTAATCATGATCACGGGGATAACAAATTTTTATGGAAATGGTGAGATGGATGCTAAAGAATGGTGGATAAAATTTAAGAATATACTTAGAAGAATCAACACTTATGTTTCGGGGATGAAACATGTCAAGGAGGAAGGAATGCTATGCACCTAGGGAAAGGATGTTATGATGTATATGTATTGATGGAGATGTTGACATGTGGGACACATCCTCTTATCTTATTATATCATTCATTTATGATTTATTATGCTTAGGAGGTCGGCCTCAGTATTGGCCATAGGTTAGAATGGTATATATAGGGGTTAGAAGGTTGTAGTTAATCATCATATTGAGTATTGGAGTGTTATTGTATGGTTTGGAGGTTACCCCCTCGAAGTGGTATTGGAGGTTGCCCCCTCGAAGTGGCAAAGCTATTATATGAGCATATTGTCATCATTTATCTATATTTTGGTGTTCTCTCATGTTATTCTATTGTATATGTTTTGATTTATACAAGTAATATCCTTACAAGTGGTATCAGAGCAGCGATTTTGGCCAAAATTAGGGTAAAAACCTAATTTTTTGTTTCAAATATATCTTGAAGAGGGTATCAATTTTTTCCCAATTTTTCATCATAATTTTGAAAAACTCTAAGTCAAAATATCTGAAGATTTTAGTTCACCGGATCTGCTTTGCACGATGTTATTAGTATTTTAGTTTTTTTCATAAATTCACTTTTCAGAAGCAAATTGTGGTATTTTTAAGAAAAAATTATATTTTCGAAAGCTATTGAAATTTCAATAGGGTTTATTCTTTGTGTTTTTATCCATCTATCAAAATATTCTAAGAATTCCTAAATCGTAATCATGATCACGAGGATAACAATTTTTATGGAAATGGTGAGGTGGATGCTAAAGAATGGTGGATAAAATTTAAGAATATACTTAGAAGAATCAACTCTTATGTTTCGGGGATGAAACATGTAAAGGAGGGAAGGAATGCTATGCACCTAGGGAAAGGATGTTATGATGTATATGTATTGATGGAGATGCCGACATGTGGCACACATCCCCTTATCTTATTATATCATTCATTTATGATTTATTATTCTTAGGAGGTCGGCCTCGGTATTCGCCATAGTTTAGAATGGTATATATAGGGGTTAGAAGGTTGTAGTTAATCATCATATTCAGTATTGGAGTGTTATTGTATGGTTTGGAGGTTAACCCTCAAGTTGTATTGGAGGTTACCCCCTCAAGTGGCAAAGCTATTATATGAGCATATTGTCATCATTTATCTATATTTTGGTGTTCTCTCATGTTATTCTCGTGTATATGTTCTGATTTATATAAGTAATATCCTTACAAGTGGTATCGAGTAGCGATTTTAGCCAAACTTAGGGTAAAAACTCTAATTTTTGTTTCAATATATCTTGAAGAGGGTATTGAACTTTTTTCCCAATTTTTGCATCAAAATTTTAAAAACTCTAAGTCAGAATATCTGAAAATTTCAGCTCTATTGGATCTATTTTTCCGATGTTATTGGTGTTTTAGGTTTTTTCATAAATTCACTTTTCAGAAGCAAATTGTGTTATTTTTTAGCAATATTTATAATTTCGAAAGCTATTGAAATTTCAGTTAGGGTTTGTTCTTTGTGTTTTTATCCATCTATCGAAATATTTTAAGAATTCCTAAACCCTAATCATGATCACGTGGATAACAAATTTTTATGGAAATTGTGAGATGTATGTTAAAGAATGGTGGATAAAATTTAATAATATACTTAGAAGAATCAACTCTTATGTTTTGGGGATGAAACATCTCAAGGAGGGAAGTAATCATATGCACATAGGGAAAGGATGTTATGATGTATATGTATTAATGGAGATGCTTTGATATGTGGCACACATCCCATTATCTTATTATATCATTCATTTATGATTTATTGTTAGGAGGTCGGCCTCAGTATTGGCCATAGGTTAGAATGGTATATATAGGTGTTAGAGGGTTGTAGTTAATCATCATATTGAGTATTGGAATGTTATTGTATGGTTTGGAGGTTACCCTCTCGAAGTGGTATTGAGGTTGCCCCCTCGAAGTGGAAAAGCTATTATATGAACATATTGTCATCATTTATCTATATTTTGGTGTTCTTTCATGTTATTCTTGTATATGTTTTGATTTATACAAGTAATATCCTTACAAGTGGTATCAGAGCAGCGATTTCAGCCAAAATTAGGGTAAAAACCCTAATTTTTTGTTTCGAATATATCTTGAAGAGGGTATCTCAGAGACACCTATAATTACGCCCAAGTAATTTAAATAATTAAATTGTGCTAATTATCCCCTTTCTCGCAAATCAACGAAATATCGTCAAAAGCACTCATTTTCCTCATATCATCATTAATTAATTACACTAAGCTAATTAATTAAATTTCCTATCCAACAAATACCCTAATTAACGACCTTCCATTAATAAATCACCCCTTCTACCTAGACTAATTAATTATTATTAATTAATTAACTTTCCTTCCATTTAACCAATAAATCAATATTTAATTGATTTAATCCCCTTATAATAGCCTAAATCGCACTAATATTCCTCTAATTGGCTTCTATAAGCTTACACTACCTATTAATTAATCACCTTTGATTAATTAAAATACCCCCTAATTCCCATGACTTGCTAAACATGTATTAAACTCCTTCTAAAGTAAGGTTACCTTTAATAAAGCAACCTTATCCATTCCTAATGATGTTTTACCTTTATCCCACATTCATGAGAATGTGTTGAATCCTTTATCCTTTGGACTATATAAAGAGCCCTCCACCTACCTTTTACTTACACCTAAACTTTCTAAGAGAACAAATGCAAAGCATATAGCAAAGAGACTAAGAGCTTGCACCTTGCCATTTTGAGAGTTCATCATCTTGAAGAGTTAATCCTCTTTCTTAAAGTGCTTAGGTCATATGGGAGGTGTCAAAAGGGTCTTGTAGAGCCCAAGTTTGATTAGCCCCATTCCTAGGTTCTTGAACATTAAGCACAACTATTTTGATAGCCATGGAGCTTACTTAGGTCCATTCATTTATTTGTTGTTAGGGAATAGAGGAGTTTAGATATTTAGCATTGTTAGTTTCAAAGTTTGTATTGATGAATGCTAGCATCTAACCCTTGTTTAATTCTTATCATAATGGTGTTTATGCTTTGTTTTAGCTAAATTGTAGAACTATTTTAGGTGGTAGTTCTTGTTTCATTTGATTTAGCATTAAGAAAAGTATACATGAACACATTTGGCATGACCGTGGGACATACTCCATTGTCCTTTGCACTTAATTTCAATTTTTTTGTAGTTAAGTTTTATTTTTGGTTACTAACCCTCTTTTACACATGTTGATCTAACTTGTTTTTCTTAACATGTTTTGTTGAGTTTGTATGTATTGGGTCTTCCTTGTAGGTATAAAGGAGGTGAAGTTCTATCAAAATTGGAATTGAGGGAAAAATTTCAAGATTTCTCCATGTTTTCATTTTTAGTGCTTACTTTTTTAACATTTTACATGCTAGTTTTGTCAATTTCTTGAAAATTTTCAATTCTTGAGCATGTAGGTTAGTGTTTGATAGTGTTGAGTCTTCTATTTACATATTAATGTGGTGGGTTGCTGTCAAAATTTAATCTTGGTGAGAAAATTTCAAGATTTTATCATATTTTCATTTTTAGAGCTTACTTTTTCAACATTTTACATGCTAGTTTTGTCAATTTCTTGAAAATTTTCAATTCTTGAGCATGTAGGTTAGTGTTTGATAGTGCTGAGTCTTCTATTTACATATTAATGTGGTGGATTGCTATCAAAATTTAATGTTGGTGAGAAAATTTCAAGATTTCATCATGTTTTCATTTTTAGAGCTTACTTTTTCATCATTCTACATGCTAGTTTTGTCAATCTCTTGAAAATCTTAAATTCTTGAGCATGTATGTTAATATTTGATAGCGTTGAGTCTTCTATTCATATATTAATGTGATGGGTTGTTGTCAAAATTGAATCTTGGTTGGAAATTTTTTCCCATTTTGTAGATTAAGGGACGTTTTTTTTGACATTTTTTGAGTGCATGTCAAGTGCACACCCATGAGCATAAGAGCATATGCGTAACCCATCTTCCGAAGGCCATAACTTTTGCTCCCGAACTCGAAATGACTCCATTTTTTTGCGTTGGAAAGGTATTGAAGTTAAATATGCAATGAAAACATAAATTTGGGATTTATACTTACAGAAGTTGTAGGTTTTTCTATTATTTTAAAACTGATTATTTTCTAACATGTCTAATGTTTTGATGAATGTTGTATTTCCATGCTTACTCAATTTAGACCAAAGCGTGTGTATGCTCTTCTCTTACACCTTTTAGTGATCTTGAGAATAAAAAACAACTTTTATCTCTATCTTGTTAACATTGGGATTAAACTTGGAAACTTGATTATTCATTTTGCTTAAGGGAATGAACATTTTACAAAGCATTTTTCAATGGTCCTTTGATTTGAAGTTTTCCATTTCTATATAGTTGGGATAAAGTTTATGTATGCTCTTATCTTGCACCTTAGGGTGATCTTGAGAATCAAAAGCAACTTTAGTCTTCATTTTATAACATTTGGTAAATTGGAAACTTCATCTTTCACTTTTGGTTTAAAGGAATGAACATTTATCAAGAATTTTGTATGGTTCATTGATTGAAAAGATTTTCTTTACTTTTTAGTTGGATTATTTTTGTGTATGCTCTTCTCTTGCATCCTTGGATGATCTTGAGAATCAAAAGAAACTCTTAATCCTCTTTTAAATAATGTGATTTTCTTGAGAACTACTAACGCTTAAGTGCGGGACCTAAAAACGCTTGTCAAAGAAAGGAGGAATAAAAAAAAAATCAAAACTACTAATACAGCTTGTTATACAGGTTGTCAAAAGGTGTTCAATCAAACCACACCTAAGTAAACAAGATAAAAAGAACAACATATTCAAAACACCGTATTGCAGGTTTCAGAAAAGGGTACGTCCCTCTTCATTCAACTGGAACATAACCCCTTTGGCATAACACCTTAAGCTACAATAATGGGGTGGTTCCAGAACCCCAAAGTAGTCCACGCAAGAGGGAACCTTGTGGACGAAACGGAAGTGCTCCGCACTACCGACTTGACTAGTGTTTCTTTTGTGAGATAGCGTTACAAGTTGTCTATCAGGTGACCCCAAAGTGATAGTACACGTAGACGCACTAGTTTCCTACTGTTCTTGAAGGGGGTAAAGTAAAGCCGGGATACTCCCAAACTAGTTAGTGTGACTTTTTGGGTAAATCGCGCTCGCTTGGGCAACTTTGTAACACCTAGGGTGAGAGAACCACCTAGGAGAATATACTTTGGCCAAGAGCCCACTTTGACCATTTTAAAATAGTGATGAGTTGTGAACTTTCTTTTTGAGAAACGTGTGACGTATTACTTTTGCCTAGTTTTTACTTGCCTTAGGGTGAGGCGAAACTTTGCCGAAGTGAGACTAGCATTTTTTGTCATTTTTTCTTGATTTATTTCCTTCATATTCTTTTGACACTTTGTTGATCAAAAGAGGTGTGATTACCTCTGTGTTGCCATTCGATCAAGCTTTCTCTCACTTTTATGTCCGTTTACGCCCATCCATGTTTCAGTCGGGTTAGTTAAACGTCTAAAGTGAGTGAAGGAATTTTCACATCATTTGGTAGCCATTGTGATCTTGATACCCACGTCAAGATCATCATTGTAGTTAGGTGTGGTTCATCACTGCGGACTTCCATAGAGGAGTTAGCTTGTTTGTCTTGTATCATTACAATTTCGATATTTACATCTTGTTTCTTGTAAACTCAACATAAATACCTATATTGTACGGTTACGCTGCACACATTCTTAACTATTCCTAGCTATACTTTGAGCATTTTTTGTTCGGTTTTATTATTACCTCAATTTCAAAAGGTGCTAGGCACTACCATTTGTGCATGTTATATCAATAACACCTCGATATCAATACTTCACTTTCTTGCAAAGTGGGTTAACATATCTTGGTGATATTGTTGTGTCATTCACAAATCGTAATTGGCACTTTTTGAGATATAGGTCTTAATCAGACTTGAGCTTGCTCATCGTATATCTTGATTGGGAGATCGCATTTAACTTCATGTATTTACTTACATCTTGTTCATTCCTTTGAACTTGGCACAAGTAGAGACATCTTGTTAATCATCTCGCATCACAAATTACTTTGAAACGTAGTCAGGAAGTGCTTCATTTGATTAAGTTTTGGTACCAAACGATTGTTTCATTGGTGACTTTATCTTTCTATCACATTGATATTCTCATTGTTAATTTACTCTTAACACGTACATCTTGTGTTTCACTTAAGGGTAGTCATTGAATTTTGAACAAATATACAACTTACCTTAGTGAAACTTATCACAAAAGCATGGCTCCCAAGACGCGCCTAGGTTTAAAGAAACAAACATATGAGGAACAACAGGCGCAAGCTTGGGAAACCTCTAACAAACAAGGGTCAAACCCATTTATCAGACACGATCTATGACCACTATTTTCTGCAGAAAAGGAAATAGAAGAAATGGTTGACCATAGTGGAAACAAATTAGAATCACCACACGCAGACTTTGATTTTGACCCCACTCTACTAGATGAGTTTCTCCTTAGAAATAAAGATAGAGTTTTGGCACAGTCATGGAATTAGGGGCCAAATTTCCCACCGAGAATGAACCAATATTACCTACAAATGACACTACTAAGGAAGAACGCCCCCTTATCAATATGGAAGATATTTTAACAGGTGGGCATGCTTCCACTTCTTACGCAGAAAATGATAAAGTGGTAGGGCATAGAATACCCCTCATCAAAGTGCCACAAAGAAACAAGATAGAACATGAGACAGGGAAGAACCTCCACAATATGAAGAGGAAGAACCTTTAGAAGAAGAAGACACAAACCAAGTCACAATCCAACAATAACTCAGTAACCTAAGCCGACAACTAGCTTTGCTTACTTTCCGTGTGCATGTAAAAAGACACAAACAAGAATGTTCAAAAGCCAAAGCCTAAGTTTAGGATCCACGAACTCCATCAAGAAAACCAAGGAGAAGAAGACACAGGGTATCATCGTTTACACATCCCCGCTTCTCCCACTAAAGAACAATTGCTCGCATAAGAAGTACAATCAATGAAAGCAACACTTGTGAGCATACAAGAAAGCAATATAGGGAGTATTAGGAAATACCAATACGAAGAACTATGCCCCTATCCTTTTGATAAGACAATGACCCTTCAACCCTTTCTAAAGAAATTTGATATGCCAAAGTTTGACAAATACAAAGGAAAGGGAGACCCAAGGGATCATGTTAAAGATTTCTACATGGCATGTCAAGAGGTGTCTTATAGTGATAATTACCTCATCAAACTTTTTCCTAAGAGTCTTGGAGGTCAAGCATTGGAATGGTTTACGCGCTTACCACGAGGATCAATTTTCACCTAGCCAGAATTGGCGGAAAGATTCGTGCGTCATTTCTCGTATAACATAGAGAGTGACATCACCATGGCAGACTTGTGCGGCACAAAACAACGCCCAAATGAGACCTTCGCTAGCTTCCTCCAATGATGGAGAGGGATAGCTAGTCGCTTCCCTTGCGCTTTCCCTGAGAAGTAGTTGGTCAGTATTTTCATCCCTAATCTCAACCCAGATATAGCTTTCCACCTCCAAATGCATTGTGTCCAAACCTTTGAGGAGGTTATCGAGAAAGGGATTCAAATAGAAAAGGCTCTCATTGCCAAAGGCACCCTCAAAACCCAATCTAAAGACAACCAAAGTGTCAAACCCACTGACAAGCCGAAGATCTTTAACAAAAACAAAAACATGGTGGGAGACGGAATCACCGATTCCAAATGTGTTCAAACAAATCCAAACCAAATCAACCTTTTAAACCGACTAAGGGCCCAATTCAACCACCACCAAAGCAACGAACATTCACCTCCCTCAATGAGCCGTTGTCCGTCATACTAAAACAGTTGGATGCGGCCCACATGATGACCTATCCTACAATGCAACCATTTGATGACAACGCTCCTAAACCTTCATGGTATAAGGAGCATGAATACTGCAAAATGCATCGCGTTAAAGGTCATAAAACAGATAAATGTTTGCGACTTCGCCACTATATTCAAGACCTCATTGACAATGGGGAGATAGAGGTGGATAACCCTAGCCACATGCAAACACCTAACGAGAAGATGGGGATTTATAAGGAACCATTCCCCAAGCATGATAAGTCGAAAAAGGCAAAACCGGATCGGGGAGAGTCATCCCAAACCTATAAAGCCACGAATTACTTGTATACCAAGAGAGATAACAATCATTACGATTCACTTATCGATGTATTCACTCCCCTGCTGACCACGTCAACACCATCTGGATTAAGGGAAAGGACTGTGCTGCGGTAACAAGGCGCGCCCACCTCGTAATTCCGGACCCCTCTCCGTCGACCCTACATACTGGTAAGTATAACCTTTTAGAACAACTTGAGAAGATGTCTGCTAAGATTTCGATCTTAGACCTTCTCAAGATTTCCAATGTACATAAGGACATCCTGTATCAAACTCTTCAGGGGTCGGGAGTGCCTTTAGAAGTCGATCTTGCGTACCTTCAAGCCGCGGTGGCAAATATTGCACCAAGTGAGCATCTCACTTTCAACCATAGGGAGGTCCCTACCGAGAATCCTACACATAATCTTCCCTTATACATTGAGGTAGTTGTTACCCGCAGGAAAATCAAACGGGTGCTTGTGGATAACGGATCTGGATTGAACATCTGCATGCTTAAATTAGTCAAACAATTGGGACATACGGAAGAAGATCTTGAGTCCCATATCATCACTATCACCGCATACGACAGCGCGGAAAGAGAGTCAGCAGGCACCATTATGCTGCCAATGGAGGTGGGCCCCACGTGCCATTAGACAAAGTTTCATGTCTTAGACTTGGAACTTCCATATAATATGCTTCTAGGCCGACCATGGATCCATGCCATGCAAGTCGTGCCATCAACATTTCATCAATGCATCAAGCTGAAGCATGAGGGACATACGGTAACAATACCAGGAGACTCAGAGCCCTTTGCTCATTGTAGAGCTCTTAATAGCTTTGCACAAAATGGTACATATGCATGTCCCTCCGCAGATATGGCCATTCCTTTTCAGTCTGAGGCTATGGAATCCCAGCTGGATTCAGATTCTCTTAGGTCTTGCACTCATGGGGTGTCCACTTCCACATCTCCATTTGATTCATGGGAGATGAAAATTATGGAATATGGTTATGGGGAGTATAATATACAACAAGCGCTCTTGGTTTCTGACCTCTCCTTGTCGCCCAAGACTAGAGGTCGACCCAACTACCGCTTCAGGAGACCTAGAGAGGAACACACTATTGGGTCGTTCCTACCTGGAGGCTTGTTAGCTGAGGAAAAATTACTTGATCCACCTACTACTTGGGTCCCTGAGGACACTCAGCCATCTTGTTATCAAACCCAAGAATATAAAAAATCTAGCAGAATTATGTACTCCATGGGCTACAAAGGCCTAGGATGTGGGAGGAATGAATAAGGACAAAAGAACCACCCTCTTCCACATTTCAAAATAGAAAGATATGGCATTGGGATTCGCCCTTATGGAGCACACCCCAACGATCGAGATGCGACTTGTTCTGAGCATGAGGATAGCTCCGATTATCTAGACAGCGATACGGATTCCTGTTGTAGCCAATATGAGGATCTGGCCTCCATGAACCTTTTCATGAATAACGCTGTCCTAACCATCACCCCCACTGAACCAACCCTTGACCTTGTATACCCCTCCCTTGTTGAATGGGACCAACAACATCACATGCCACTAGATTTATTCAAGAACGACGAGGCTATTACAGAGTTCATGGGCATAAGGGATACAATTCCCATTGGAGATCACAAGAAGGGTTTCTTTATCGACTTAGACACCTGCACCTACTTCAGCGAGGAGGCTGAACTTCGTGGTCAACAAAATTTAAAGAAAAGTGAGGGCAAGAGTTCTAAAGAAAAGCCTCAGAAAAAATCGAAGTCCAAGTCACACAGTGAAAACCTCTTTGAGGCATTGGCTGACAAACAAATAAGAAAATCAAAGGACAAACAAAGTGACCACGCCAAGGATGAAAATCTCGTAGAGACATCCTTGGATGAAGATCTCAACCTACCTCCCGATCCTACGTGTATGGAGGATTTATCAAAATTGTTAGTTGAAGAAACCATTGATGTCAATATTGGTACCGAAGAAGATCCCAAGATATTAAAATTGGGAGCATCACTCTTAGCCAGAGAACAAAAGACATTCACTATGCTACTTCTGAAGAGTTTATTGATGTGTTCGCATGGTCTTACAAAGACATGCCCGGCTTAGATCCAACTTTGGTCGTGCATAACCTGGTTGTGCACGCAGATGCTAAGCCTATTAAACAAAATCTTTGAAAGATGCACCCAAGAGTGGCCTTGTTAGTTAAAGAAGAATTAGAAAGGTTGCTTGCAGGATTCATCAAGCCAATTGATTATTCTGAATGGATATCAAACATTGTTCCTGTCCAGAAGAAACCTATTGGTATCCAAATTTGCACAGATTTTAGGGACATCAATAAAGCTTGCCCTAAAGATGAATTTCCATTGCCCAACATTGACATGATTGTTGACTCAACCACAGGGTATGAAATGCTATCACTTATGGATGGATTTTCAGGTTATAATCAAATTAAGATCGTTGAGGAAGACCAACACAAAACAGCTTTCACAACTCCTTGGGGCACCTTCTGATTATCAGGTGATGCCATTTGGCCTTAAGAATGCGGGAGCAACTTATCAGCGGGCCATGACAGTAATATTTCACGATATGATTCATGACATCATGGAAGACTACGTAGACGACATCCTGGGAAAGTCCAAAACAAGAGAGGATCATCCTATCATTTTGTGGCGTATCTTTGAACGCCTGCGTGAATACAAAGTCAGGATAAATCCAAAGAAGTGTGTCTTCGTGTGCTATCTGGGAAACTATTAGGCTTCATCGTGTCAAGACGAGGTATTGAGGTAGACCTGCTAAAGTGTCTGCCATCACAGAAATGCCTCAACTCGAGAATATCAAGCAATCTGAGCGTAGCTTACAAAGGGAAAATTCAAGCCATTCACCACTTTATCTCCCAGCTTGCAGATAAATGTCACTCATTCACTCATTTTCTTAAGAAGGACATCGCTTTCATCTAGGGACCTGAGCAACAACAAGCCTTTGCTTTGCTTAAACAATACCTGGCTAATCCACCTGTCCTCATGCCTCCCACTCCGGGAGAACCACTTTTGCTCTATATTTCCGCTACGCAATACGCTATTGGTGCACTGCTCGCCCAATATGACCTTAGCCATAAAGAGAAAGCAATGTACTATCTGAGTTGCACCCTCATCGCCTTTGAATGTAATTATCCTCAGATTGAAATGGCTTGCTTGGCCATTGTTTTTACCTTTCAGAAAATTCGCGATTACCATGCTAAATACTAAGACCAAGCGCATATCCAAGGTCGACCAACTCAAGTATTTTTGTCCAAACCGCCCTCACGGGTAGAATGGCTAATTGGATCATTCTACTCGGTGAGTTTGATATAGAATTTTTCCATCAAAAATAAATTAACGGACAAGTACTTGCGACCAATTAAGGGAAGCACCTTTCGCAAAGCACGAACCTTTGAGTCTGGATCTACTAGATGCATCTTTGCTCTACATTGAAGAATCTATCGTATGGCAAATACATTTTGATGGATCTTTTACGTTTCATGGTTCAGGTGCAGGAGTGGTCCTTATTACTCCTTCGGGTGATCCTATACCACAGGCTTTCCACCTGGCCTTCCCTTGCATGAACAACATTCACGGAATATAAAGCACTCATTGCGGGGATGAAGCTAGCCATCAAGTGGAATATTCAACATGTTAAGGTTGTAGGTGATTCACAAACCTAATCATCAAACGAGTTAATGACGAGTATAAAGTTAATGATGACAAGCTCATACCTTACAAGAAGTTGGTGGAAACTCAAGGAGTATTTTGTGCGCATTACCTTTGAGCAGATCCCAAGAGCACGCACGGATCGGCGGAGATGCTATTGCAACGTGGGATCTATGCTTCAGTATTCCACCAGGGAACAATGATATGCCATTTTCATAGAAAATCTACACCAGCCCGCGTATGACGTAACCGGAACCTTGCCTGGCTTGTGAGGTTGTTGTCCCTATTCCCCATGGTATGAACCCATTTTCACCTATCTTAAGGACAAGTACTTTCCCTCCCAATATCTCCCGTTCAAAAGCAAAGCTCGATTCACCAGATATCCCAAAGTTACGCCCTTTTAGGAGGTACACTTTATCGTCGCCGTGGCTACAATGGGAACTCAGCATGCTTGTCTGGATGTGATGGAGTCAATCCAGAAATTAAAGAAGTACACGAAGGAGTATGTGGAGCACATACAAATGGAATGGTCTTGGCTAAGAAATTGTTAAGAGTAGGTTACTATTGGCCCACCATGGAAACTGATTGTTGTAATTATGTTAGAAAATGTGTGCTTTGCCAAAAGTATGGAAATTTCATCCATGCTCCATTACAACCATTGCAACCAATCACTACCCAACCGTGGCCATTCTCCAAGTGGGGACTTGATCTAATAGGGAAGCTTACTCCTACCTCATTTGATGGTCATACACATATCATCACAGCTACAGAATACTTTACAAAATGGGTGGAGGCTGTCCCTTTAACCTATGTCACAGGAGCATAGATTTCTAAATTCATCATGAATCATATTATTTGCCGATATGGTATCCCCTGCACCATTGTCACATATAACGGGAAGTAATTTAAGAACAAAACTATGAAAGGTCTTTCCCAACGGTTCCAAATCAGATTGAAATGGTCCATTATTACCCTCGGGGTAATGGACAAGTCGAGGCAACAAACAAGACTTTGGTAAGGATAATGGAGAAGATGGTTAGCAAAACCGGTCAAAACGGCACCTACAAATCCACCCAGCCCTCCTGGGGCTCACCGAACATCAATTCGCACTCCTACAAAGCCACACCATATTCCCTAGTATTCGAACAAAATCTATCATCCCTTTAGAGATTGAACTCCAATCCCTATGAATTTCTCTTCGGACTATTTGGATAAGGATGAAGATTATCGAGAGGAAAGATTGGGTGAGTTAGAGCTCCTGGATGAGAGGCGCATTCGTGCTCTTAATCACCTGAAGGTATATCAACACAGAATCTCCCGCAACTACAACAAGAGAATCATCCCTCGCCAGTTTGAGGTGGGTGATTTAGTTATGAAGGAGAACCAGTTCAACACAAGAGCAGCCCAGTGAGAAAGGAAAGGGAAGTTTGAACCACACTGGTTAGGACCCTATGTCATAGTTGCCAAGTATGGCACAGGGGCATACAAGTTGGCTCACCCCAATGGTGATGAGCTCCGGGAGCCCATGAATTCCATGCATCTTAAGAGGTTTTATGCCTAAACATGGCACAAGAAAGTCATAAAAATCACAAAAAATATAAAAACATAAAAAAAAAAAATAATAATAATACTAATCAAAAAAAGAAAAAGAGAAAATAGGTCATCCACTAGTGAAAACCACGCAATTGTGGTACTTTGGACAAGTCCTTGGGTGAAAACCGGTTTCTGACGCCTCGGGAGGATTTGTTGTTCACAAGCATTTTGTATTAGAAGGGTAGTTGTCTTTGTCCTGGACCTGGTTCTACCTTCGAGTTTCCTTGTGCACATCATCTAGTCCAGCCTTGATCCGGCTTTGCCTTCTTCTATTTATCTGTAAGGTACGTGGTCTTTCGTTATTTCCCATCTTACGCTGGGGGCAACTCAACGACTTCACCTTCTTGTTCATAAGCGCATGGCTTCTGCCCTTGTATATTCCCCACCTAATGCTTAGGGGCATGCTTTCTTGGTTACCTGCACATAGCTTTGGAAAATTGTTAAAAACACAAAAACAATAGAAACATTGTTTTGAGAAAACACAAAAACAATAGAAAATTGTTTCACAAAACACAAAAACAATAGAAAATTGTTTCGAGAAAACACAAAAACAATAGAACATTGTTTTGAGAAAACACAAAAACAATAGAAAATTGTTTCACAAAACACAAAAACAATAGAAACATTGTTTTGAGAAAACACAAAAACAATAGAAAATTGTTTCACAAAACACAAAAACAATAGAAACATTGTTTTGAGAAAACACAAAAACAATAGAAAATTGTTTCACAAAACACAAAAACAATAGAAAATTGTTTCACAAAACACAAAAACAATAGAAAATTGTTTCGAGAAAAACACAAAAACAATAGAACATTGTTTCGAGAAAACAACAAAAACAATATATATATATATATCAAAAAAATCTAAAAACAAGGCAAAATTTTTCAAAAAATTCCTAAAAAGTAAAACACCCTACAAAATGGTAACTTGCTTCTTACAGTTGAAACTTGTGTCTTGCGCATGGTATTTTCTCCATATCCTGTTGGTTTGTCTCACATCTTCCCCGATTAATACGACTCAGATCACCGGATTCACAACCATTCACAAAAGCTAGCTGCTTGCTTCGTCTGTACTCTGGGGCACTTTTGGTTGCCTGGTGCTATTTCATTGCGCACAAATGCTTTTCATGGACCCCGTGTCCATTTTCATTTCCCCTTGCATGTATCCTTTCTTGGGGCATCATTTTTAACCCTTGTCATCAATCACGAACTTGTGGATCTCTTCAGCACTGATAACAAAACATTTGTACAACTGTCTTGACCATTGTTGGGTTAGATATGTGCGTTCATACTTGTTTTCCTTGTTATATGAGCTTGTTTCCTTCTCGTATTGCATTACATTATTGTATGTTGTGTGGAGTTGGTACTTTCAGAAATGGACAATTGTTCGTAGTATGGCTTTTCATGTCATTCTACCTTTGTCGTATGCTTATATTTTTCATAAGGACCGATGATGTAGTTCCTATGGCAATATGATGACATCAAATTTGTTCCAAAAAATAAGCGGCTAGAGGTTAAGCTCTTCTCTCCCCTCATCCATATTTATTCTACACGACTTCCCTTTCACCCCTAATTCTCCATCTCCTCGGGGCATCCTGCCTCGTCCCCATTCTTCTGCCTACTTCTCATATTTTTCGATCGTCGATTGGCTTCCTTCATCACCCCATCGACACTCGAGGGGCATCTCTCCCTCCTACTAATTTTTCTTCTATCCCTTCAAACCCTCTTCTCTACTATCTTTGAAGTGGCATCACTTACGCCACCCCCAAAGAGGGGTAAATGTAGACACCTATAATTACACCTAAGCAATTTAAATACTTAAATTGTGCTTTGATTATCCCCTTTCTCACAAATCAACGACATATCATCAAAAGCACTCATTTTCCCTCATATCATCATTAATTAATTACACTAAACGAATTAATTAAGTTTCCTATCCAACAAATACCCTAATTAATGACCTTCCGTTAATAAATCACCCCTTCTACCTAGACTAATTAATTATTATTAATTAATTAGTTTTTCCTTCCATTTAACCAATAAATCAATATTTAATTGATTTAATCCCTTATAATAGCCTAAATCACACTAATATTCCTCTAATTGGCTTCTATAAGCTTACACCTATCTATTAATTAATCACCTTTGATTAATTAAAATACCCCAACTCCCATGACTTGCTAAACATGTATTAAACCCTTCTAAAGTAAGGTTACCTTTAATAAAGCAACCTTATCCATTCCTAATCATTTTTACCTTTATCCCACATTCATGAGAATGTGTTGAATCCTTATCCTTTGGGCTATATAAAGAGCCCTCCACCTATCTTTTTACTTACACCTAAACTTTCTAAGAGAGCAAATGCAAAGCATATAGCAAAAGAGACTAAGAGCTTGCACCTTGCCCTTTTGAGAGTTCATCATCTTGAAGAGTTAAGCCTCTTTCTTAAAGTGCTTGGGTCATATGGGAGGTGTCAAAAGGGTCTTGTAGCCCAAGTTTGATTAGCCCCCATTCCTAGGTTCTTGGAACATTAAGGACAACTATTTTGATAGCCATGGAGCTTACTTAGGTCCATTCATTTATTTGTTGTTAGAGAATAGAGGAGTTTAGATATTTAGCATTGTTAGTTTCAAAGTTTGTATTGATGAATGCTAAAGATCTAACCCTTATTTAATTCTTATCATGATGGTGTTTATGCTTTGTTTTAGCTAAATTGTAGAACTATTTTAGGTGGTAGTTCTTGTTTCATTTGATTTAGCATCAAGCAAAGTATACATGCACACAAGATCAAATTTTTTTCCAATTTTTGCATCATAATTTTGAAAGACTCTAAGTCGAATATCTGAAAATTTCAACTCCATTGGATCTATTTTGCAGATGTTATTGGTGTTTTAGGTTTTTCATAAATTAACTTTTCAGAAGCAAATTGTGGTATTTTTAGCAAAATTTATATTTTCAAAAAGCTATTGAAATTTCAGTTAGCGTTTGTTCTTTTTGTTTTTATCCATCTACCAAAATATTTTAAGAATTCCTAAACCCTAATCATGATCACGGGGATAACAAATTTTTAAGGAAATGGTGAGATTGATGCTAAAGAATGGTGGATAATATTTAATAATATACTTAGAAGAATCAACTCTTATGTTTTGGGGACGAAACATGTCAAGGAGGAAGGAATGCTATGCACTCTTAGGGAAAGGATGTTATGATGTATATGTATTGATGAAGATGTCGACATGTGACACACATCCCCTTATCTTATTATATCATTTATTTATGATGTATTATGCTTAGGAGGTCGGCCTCAGTATTTTCCATAGGTTAGAATGGTGTATATAGGGGTTAGAAGGTTGTAGTTAATCATCATATTGAGTATTGGAGTGTTATTGTATGGTTTGGAGGTTACCCCCTCGAAGTGGTATTGAGGTTGCCCTCGAAGTGGAAAAGGTATTATATGAGCATATTGTCATCATTTATCTATATTTTTGTGTTCTCTCATGTTATTCTACTATATATGTTCTAATTTATATAAGTAATATCCTTACAAGTGGTATCAGAGCAGCGATTTTGGCCAAAATTAGGGTAAAAACCCTAATTTTTTGTTTCAAATATATCTTGAAGAGGGTATCAAATTTTTTTCCCAATTTTTATCATAATTTTGAAAATCTCTAAGTCAGAATATTTAAAAATTTCAGCTCCATTGGATTTGTTTTGCTGATGTTATTGGTGTTTTAGGTTTTTTCATAAATTAAATTTTCAAGAAGCAAATTGTGATATTTTTAGTAAAATTTATGTTTTCGGAAAAGCTATTGAAATATTAGGGTTTGTTGTTTTTGTTTTTATCCATCTATCGAGATATTTTCAAATTCTTAAACCCTAATCATGATCACGGGGATAACAAATTTTTATGGAAGTGGTGAGATGGATGCTAAAGAATGATGGATAAAATTTAAGAATATACTTAGAAGAATCAACTCTTATGTTTTAGGGATGAAACATGTCAAGGAGGAAGGAATGCTATGCACCTAGGGAAAGGATGTTATGATATATATGTATTGATGGAGATGCCGACATGTGGCACATATCCCCTTATCTTATTATATCATTCATTTATGATTTATTTTTCTCTTAGGAGGTCGGCCTCACTATTGGCCATAGGTTATAATTGTATATATAGGGGTTAGAACGTTGTAGTTAATCATTATATTGAGTATTGGAGTGTTATTGTATGGTTTGGAGGTTACCCCCTCGAAGTGGTATTGGAGGTTGCCCACTTGAAGTGGAAAAGCTATTATATGAGCATATTGTCATCATTTATCTATATTTTAGTGTTCTCTCATGTTATTATGTTGTATATGTTCTAATTTATACAAGTAATATCCTTACAAGTGGTATCGAAAGTTATTTTGGCCAAAATTAGGGCAAAAACCCTAATTTTTATTTCGAATATATCTTGAAGAGGGTATCTAATTTTTCCCAAGTTTTACATCATAATTTTGAAACACTCTAAGTCAACATATCTTAATATTTTAGCTCCATTGGATATGTTTTGCAGATGTTATTGGTGTTTTACGTTTTTCCATAAATTTGATTTTAAAGAAGCAAATTGCGTTATTTTTAATCAAAATTTATATTTTGGAAATCTCTTGAAATTTCAATTAGGGTTTGTTCTTTGTGTTTTTATCCATCTACCGAAATATTTTCAAAATTCCTAAACCCTAATCATGATCACGAGGATAACAATTTTTATGGAAATGGTGAGATGGATGCTAAAGAATGGTGGATAAAATTTAAGAATATATATTTCTCATATTTCATGACAAGGAATAGGTTTTCACATTATCTTGGTGGTCTTGCATGGATTTGGTTTTCTAAGTTAAAAAATGACAAGAAGGATTGGTCTTGGGAGGAAATGGAACAACTTTTTATGGATAGATGGGACCACAAAGAGGAAGAAGAGTCAAAGGAAGATGACGGGAATAATATATTTAAGAATCAAGAGAGAAATAATATGAAGAGGAAGGTGAAGAATATTCAAGGGAAGATGATGGTGCAGCATATATTGAAGAATCAAACGTAGAAGAAGTTGAAGAAGAGGAAGAAAAACAAGATATTGATGCAAAAGAGATATTATATCTCCTAAGAAGGAATATACCATATTTCAGTTTCATGGATGCATTCAAAGGAATAAGATAATTGTTTCCATAAACCCTAACAACAAGTATAACTTCATCAAAAAGGATATGTCTCAACATCTACATATTCAAGAAAGTAATATCAAAGAAGCTCAAGTGAGTGGTAAGAAAATTCAAGTTTTGAAGATTTAAAACTTACTATGGACAAATATACTTTACATTCAGATTTTTTTGCCTTATATATGGATGGTTTGGTTATTTTTCTTGGGTATCCTTAGTTAGAGACATTGGGGACTATTAATATTAATATGAAAAATAAGTTTATGAAGATTTGGTACAAAAAGAAGAAGGTCACTTTACGGATATCAAAGCTTAATGGAAATCAAAGAAAAGTCAATATAGACCATGAGGATGATTTAGAATATGGAGAAGAAGGAATAAGGATGATTTAAAAGAGGAACATGAAGAAAAATAAGGAAATGATGATTTATATACTTAAGAGAAAAGAAAATATCAAATGCAAAGGTGGAAGAAGAAAAGAAAGTTTAGAAACAGGTTGATGAGGTTGATGATACTACAATCTGTAGCATATGGAAATCCACGTCAACATGAGAGAAAAAAATCATGGAGATATCCCAGGGCACATCATATTTCCAACCAATATAGATATACAGGTAATTGGAGGAATAATCACTTTATTTATATAGGGGATCAATGGAGCAACAATTATGAAGCATGGAATCCTTATTATGGTTATCCTTATTATGGTTATACATGGAATCCTTATTATGGTTATGCATTGAATCCTTATGTTGGTTATGCATGGAATCCAAGGATGATAAACTATGGTCACGAATGGAATCAGAGTAGTGTAATGGAATATGGATATTAGTTCAGATATGTATCATCTACCAGGATCACATATGGATGGATGATCGATCATGGCACAAAGTGTGTAAAAATTTATAACACACTCATTACATGGTTTTTTCTTATGTTTCGAGGATGAAACATGTCAAGGAGGGAAGGAATGCTATGCACCTAGGGAAAGGATGTTATGATGTATATGTATTGATGGAGATGCTTTGACATGTGGCACACATCCCCTTATCTTATTATATCATTCATTTATGATTTATTATGCTTAGGAGGTTGGCCTCGTATTGGCCATAGGTTATAATGGTATATATAAGGGTTAGAAGGTTATAGTTAATCATCATATTCAGTATTGGAGTGTTATTGTATGGTTTTGAGGTTACCCCCTCGAAGTGGTATTGAGGTTTCCCCTCAAAGTGAAAAAGCTATTATATGAGCATATTATCATCGTTTATCTATATTTTGGTTTTCTCTCATGTTATTTTTCTATATATGTTCTGATTTATACAAGTAATATCCTTACTATGGGAATCATCTTTGAGGGGGACACCTCATATACCTCTACCAAGTAGAAGAATCAACTCATACATACATTACTCTTATGTTTGTATGAGTTGATTTTTAGGTAATGTATGTATGAGTTGATTCTTCTACTTGGTAGAGGTATATTCGAGGTGTCCCCCTCAAGTGGATTTACATCTTGGGAGATTGTGGAGTTACTCCTTCCTTAAAGAGCATTGTATGGTGTTGCCCTACCTTAAGGGTATTATTCTGCATATTTGGGCATCTTGTCCCCCCATATATCTGGTGTTGTGTTATATTATACAATTTATAGATTTATTGTATGCAAAGTTCTTATCAAGTGGTATCGGAGCAGCGATTTACTAAAATTAGGGCAAAAACCTTAATTTTTGTTTCGAATATATCTTGAAGAGGGTATCTAATTTTTCCCAATTTTTGCATCATAATTTGGAAACACTCTAAGTCATAATATCTAAAAATTTCAGCTCCATTGGATTTGTTTTTTAGATGTTATTGGTGTTTTAGGTTTTTTCATAAATTCAATTTTTCAAGAAGAAAATTGTGGTATTTTTTAGCAAAATTTATATTTTCAGAAATCTCTTGAAATTTCAGTTAGGGTTTGTTCTTTGTGTTTTTATCCATCTGCCGAAATATTTTCATAATTCTTAAACCCTAATCATGATCACGGGGATAACAAATTTTTATGGAAATGGTGAGATGGATGCTAAAGAATGGTGGATAAAATTTAAGAATATATATTTCTCATATTTCATGACAAGGAATAGGTTTTCACATTATCTTGGTGGTCCTGCATGGATTTGGTTTTCTGAGTTAAAAAATGACAGGAAGGATTGGTCTTGGGAGGAAATGGAACAACTTTTTATGGATAGATGGGACCACAAAGAGGAAGAAGAGTCAAAGGAAGATGATGGGGAAGAATATATTGAAGAATCAAGAGAGAAAGAAGATGAAGAGGAAGGTGAAGAATATTCAAGGGAAGATGATGGTGTAGCATATATTGAAGAATCAAATGCAGAAGAAGTTGAAGAAGACTATAAAGAAGAGGAAGAAAAATAAGATATTGATGCGAAGAAGATATTATAGCTCCCAAGAAGGAAGATAACATATTTTAGTTTCATGGATGCATTTAAAGGAATAAGATAAGGGGACATGTGCCACATGTCGGCATCTCCATCAATACATATACATCATAACATCCTTTCCCTAGGTGCATAACATTGTAGAAGATTTTTACATAAATCTAAGACAAGAAATTGTACTTGGAGATGTGATGATTGTCAAACAAAAAATGTAAATATGATCAAATTAAGTTCTCATAAATCTAAAAATATTTCAGATAGGCTAGAGGAGTAGAAAATTTTCTAAAAGAAAAAGTTGTGTGATCGAATGTTGACTTTCTTAATATTAGTTTTCTTGTTTCATCTCATAACTTCCATATCTTCGATTTGTGGGTTGGGACTCATGCATATCTATAATAATTGAATCTAACTTATATTATCAATGCAAATAAATAAATAAACTACATTAATGTTAGATAGCTAGTGTCCACTAACTAGCCCTTTGATTAGGTAGATAATACTAACTTGTGTGGTGACTTCAAATATCTATTATTGAGAATGAAGAAAGTAGGTGGATTTACTTTGCTAAGGGGGGAGAGATACAAGGTATTGTGATCATACAATATAAATGTGATATGATTATAAGAATGTAGAATATAACTCCGACAATAATACTAAAAAGTACAAAATGGTAAGATAAAATTTAAAAAGATACCCATTTTTTTAAAACTTCCCAAAATAACAATATTACTTATAGAAAAAAAATTAAGTGTATATAAAAAATTTGTAAAACCAAATATAAATTTACATGGTAAGTTCTACAAGGCTTCTTGCCTTTTTATGAATATTTTTGCAAGTTTGTATAGGGTGTATACATATATATTTATTATATGTATCTATAATAAAAGAGTACATTAAATGAATAAATGTTATAATAATGATAAAAGTTGAGAGGAGGAATTATGCCAAGCAAGTTTAAACCTCCTTTTGAGAGAGGATATCATAAGTCAAGAAAAATTTTAAGTGCCTTACCAAACATCCCATAGGTGGACTTACATTTACAAGTTAATTGACCCAAATTATGAACTTGGGAAAGTGGGTTCAATTAAATTAATAAATAGTTTAAAGAATTGAATTCGATGTATTTAGACTTGACCAAAATAACAATCACCTTTAATATATAAATGACATCTATATTGTCTTTATTAATCTACATTATTGAGGACTTCCCTAGCAATACAAATTAAACACAATCGAGTCAAAAAAAAAAATTATATAAAGAGATTTTATTTATTTATTATTATTAAACTGACATTTTTTCTTAATTCTAATATTAAAATAAAACCCATCTCCATTCAACTATTGTGTTTAATCTAACTATTTATGTGAATGTTAAAAATTTAGTGAAAAGAGTGTTGAATTGAAAAACTATACACAATTGACTTTCTTTTTGTCTATGGCCACACAATAAAGTAAGAATCGGGAAAATCACTCAAGATATTGCAGAATTCTATTGCTTAATGTTATTTTCCTTTTGTTCTAAAAGTAGTGTCACAATGATATTTTAAAGAATGTTATGATTATATTTGAAACAATAATTCTAGATCTTTGTGGAAGGTTGATACATATAAAACTATTGTTTTCTAATGATTAATTTAGAAAAATTAAAATACTTCATTGTGCACATTTTCCAAGAATCATTGATATCTTACTCGTCGAGTTTATGGCCAAATGGATATGGCTCCAATCAACTCCACCATATTGTTTTAACCTAATTTCACAATTTGAATTTTGAAATGTTGTAGTCTCTCATTGCCACAACTAGAACTTGGTAGCCCTCGGTCAAGGATATGAGCATTGTCATCATCAAACTTAATATAAAAATCCTCTATAGGTGCAATATCACGTGGTCTCAATCTTTTGGTTGTGGTTTGGGCTTAAAAGTTCATGGCTCCAATTGACACTATGATTTTATTTTATCCTAATGTCACAATTTGGACTCTTTCAATCTCTCATTTCCATAAATAGAACTTGGTAAGCAAAACACTAATGTTAGACCTTAGATGAATTGAATTACACCTAATCCAGTGGAAAAATAACATTGGATTAGTAGTGTCCTCATACTCGATTGGGGTCCTAAAATGCATTAATCTATTATCAACTCAAGAGGGAATTGTCAATGCAAAATATAATGCATCATCCTAGACTGCATGCATGAGGGTTTAGTATGGATGTACATAACATAAAAATTTGACGCGATAATTTTTTTTTGAGGGATTCAAAATTATTGTATTGATGTAAAAAGCTAATTGCAAAACACCATCTAGCTCATACAAAACAAAACACGAGCAACCACAATTTCCACAACTTTAAAATTTACGTTTTTATGCATCGAGTCATGGATGATCTTTCACCTAAGAAAATCATTAACAAAAATCATAAGGCTAGAAAATATTCCTACACTGTCAACTTTATTCATGAACTAGATAAAATAAAATAGTAAAAGACAACCATTTACAAAGATATGCTGAAACCTTGTAATATTTTTACAAAATGTGGGGTACCAATAGATATTTTGTTTTGGAGCATCTCCCATATTCATTGGAAGAGTTGACATTGGCATATTAGAATGGTAAATTGGAAAATTCCAATTGATTGTCACATCCATCAAAATAGTTGACATTGGCATATTAGAATGGTGAAGTAGAACATTCCAATCGGTTTCCTTGCCTTGAGTGGAACTAAAGCTTTTGGTTTGTGGGTACTGATACTACTTGGGATTGTTAAGAGCATTAACTAACTCTTGTATAACCTCCTAAACCTACTCAATATTTTGAAGATGAAAGCTGTTGAAACTCATTATCATGCATCAATTTTTCTAAACATTCCTCTTGCTTCTTGACATATGAATTAGGTTATACTATACATTCTCCAAGGAGAGGAATTTGAGATTCACGGTTCCCTATTATTTTTAACAAGATTTGAATGTTGGAATCCAACTTGGTAATGGAATTTCCATCCTCAAAAATACCATCCTCGATTCTATGGATATCGAAATTATGACATGTGTGACATGTGTGTATGGATGTGGTGGGGCGGGTCCTATGATAATAACTTTTAATAGGGTCATACCTACTGAATATCTTGAGAGATTTTTATGGGAATCAAACCTGATATGATATGATCCATTAAATGAAATTCCTTTTTGATTGTGGAGGGAGGTATATAGGAGAACATATGTATTGTGATGGGAGACAATTTTCAGCCCACTAAAGACCAATATCATACAAAAGGATAAATAGAGTGGTGATTAACACCACCAGTAAGATGGGTAAGAGTACCTATATTTTAAGTAAGGGGTTGGGTAAGTTCACAAAGTTGGTGGACAATTTTGTGGACATAAAAACCTAAAATTCAGGAACCGTGATCGGGTTTATATACCACAATCGTGGTTTCCAGAATTTTGGGTTTGGCAATAATCGAACCTAAAACTGCGATCATGGTTTAGAACCGTGAGCGCGGTTATAAACCGTGATCATGGAACTCTGAGACAAAAAAAGTAGTCCCTCGAGTCCTCATTTTCCCCATTTTTCATTTCAAACCGTGATTTCTCCTAGACTTTTTCACTGGAGCTTTGAATACCACCTCAAAATTGCTGATTGGAATTCTGGATCACGATAGATTCAACCATGCCACCAAGACAAGGAGGTAAGCCCCCGATTTTAATCATTTTGTTTGCATTTTAGGTTTTTTTTTGCATTTTCATGGGTAATTTTTTTGCATTTTCATGGGTTTTTTTCCTCAAAATATTCCTTAAAACCCTCCAAACATTCCTCAAAACCCTCCTCCAAACATAGATCTACCTCCTATGGCTCCTTCTGTCCCCACTGAACTAGCAGAAACACAAGATAATATCATTGGAAGAATCCAAGAAAATAAAATTGTTATTGAGAACCTTATTCAGACTATAAGACAAAATCATGTCACAAATCCTTCTCGCATGACTTTAGCCAACACATTGTACAAACATTAATTGCGAAGTCGACTCATGAACCAACCAAATACATAGATGGAATGCCTTTAGAGGTAATTTTAGGTGGTGGTATATGGATAAATTATCCTATGCGGTAGTAAAAGAAAAAAAATTTGGCAAAGACCTCATTTGTGCATTATTTATGACCCAAGAACCAATGCCCCCCTGAAGCTACTTGTAAACGGTTCCCAATCGATTGGTGCCACCACAATGACCGAATCAAAAATAATTTTCATGAACGATGGTGGATGGTTTTTTATTATCCACCATGTAACAACAATGAGGTTCCTCTCTATTTTTTGAAGAAATTATATTGCAAGTTCGTGCTTAATGAGGTCTCGAATTATTTTAACTTTTCTGAATTTTTTGGTCGAGGAGGTGGCTCTGCATAGAGTAGACTTGGTGCACGCATAGGTCAACCAAGGATCCTCCATGCCCTGAAACCCCCACTACCTTCAGTTATCCCTCCTACAGTGAAGGAGGTTGTGGAGATTGACACACTTTGCATGCATTGAGGGAGCTCACCGACACTCGACCTATCAAAGTTAGTGACCAAATTACATCTGGTGATGTTGGTGGAGGCGCCAGTTCTAGTGCACCACACCACTATGGATCATGTGGTGCCATATGCACTATGGGCGAGACATCATTTGCTGGTTCACATGATTTCTTTTCTATAGATGAGATCTTTGGAGGATGTTTTTGAATCGGGTGCCACCGATATTGGTCTTTCACAGTAAATTTCAAATAAATATAAATATATATATATATATATATATATATATATATATATATATACAATAGTTTAATTCACATGTTTGAGATTTTAATATATATGTATTTGATTTTACGTCATGTACATACATGTAAAAACTAATTTTTTTAATTGTAAATAGCAAGAGCCTAGTGAAGGAAACATTCAAGGCATCGACATGCTACCTACTGCCATCTGACTAGGCATGTTTCAAACGTAAGTTTCAAGTTGTACAAACTTACATTTTTAATTTCATTTGATTACACTAGATTATTATTATAATGTTTCACGTATATGTTGTACATATTAATATGTTTGTCTTGTATACACATGAGCACCAAGCGGGTCATCATCTACTCGGGAACTAAGGGCACCGACATGCCTCATATGAGTTTTATGCAAGTTAGTTTCTCTTTACACTTTGTTTCTAATTGTGGAAGTTCACGTGGATTACATGTTTTGGACCTCTGTTATGTGGTGCGGTCATGTAGATTTTAATATTGATTTTTACATGTTTTTGTATAGCTTATAGCTTATGACCGACAGAGAGACTCCTCCATATATGTAGATTGTGGAGCTATCAAATACTTGCCACAAAGCATCTCAAAATCCACTAACCGAGGTACAATTTTTCAAATTTGTTAAATTTTGAGGTTCGATATTTCTTATTACTTAAATCTACAATATCAAATTTTGTATGTATGTGAAATATTTAATTTGAAAATTAATTATTTGTATGTAGCTTACCCCTCGTGAGTCTACTATTGTCCCTATGATGCATCAACGAAAAATTGATAGGGATCATGACATTACGGTAAGATTTCACATGCATTTTAACTAAATTGTACAAGTTTCTAAATTTTGAATGTATTTTAAAATTTTGGGTGTTAAAAACTTGTTGTTTATGAATGTGTAGGTTAGGTTGCAGACCTTCTTAGAGATGCCTAAGACCACATGGATGAAATCCATAGTGGCATCTCCCTCCACTACATCCCCAAGTCGTGGATGTGCTACTTCTAGTAGGGCAAAGAGAGGGAAGATGTTTCATGAATAGATTCATAGTCCACCTGGATGTACATAGATATATATATATATGGGCCATTTGGTCCTAGTGAACATGTTTCTTCATATAGTCCATTGTATATATATAGCCTTTTGCGACCGCATGTGGTCCTATATACATTATGACACACTTAGTTCGAGATGTACACATGTTATGAACTTACGTATTTTCAGAGACGTGCGTCTGGAGCACACTTTGTTTGATTATTATATATCCATGTCTATGTGGTTTTCATAATGATATTACTTCTATATGTTTGATTTGATTTCATTACATGTATGATATCCTTCTAGTATGTTTTCATAACCATTTATTAGTTCTAGATAGATATGTTTGATTTAAAATTAAAAAATCATGTCCCGAGCACTACATGGTACATTTGTTAAGCAAAACCATGCTAGGTGAACTACAAAAGGGAAATATGTAATTACTTTTCTTTCTTTTAAAGCTAACACTCAGCTATTCCATATCAACTAATGTGAACATTGATAGAAATAAGTGAGGTAGAGTTCATCTTGAACTATATGAATATAACGTTACTTATGGTGAAACATTACATGATACAACTTGTTAAGAAATTAAGGAAGCATTTACATTATTTTAGAGAAATTAAGGGAATCAATAGATGTACACACCTTATCTCTTTATAATTTGGTGTTATATGCCAATCAACTAATAAGTTAAACATTCAATTTGATTATCGTTTAAAGTAGATTCACTTCTCTCTTTCATTTTCATTGTTTGTCTCTTTCTTCTTGGAATTACCATCCTCTCTTTCCTTTTATTTGCTTGTATGTATTCAAGACTTATTTCTTTCTCCTTCTTATTTTTCCGTTGTTCACTCTTTTTCTTTGACTTGTCTCTTGTTGCTTTGAATATCCTATCATAAATATCTCCTCAAGCCTTTGTATTTCCTCATGTACAACAAGTATTCACTCTCTCCTTCACTTTCTTCATTTATTGATCACAGCCATTACATGCTTACCTCAAACTGAAATTTGACCTTTTCTCGCCACTTTCCTCTTGTTTCCCATTTCATATTGAATGAGTACCTATTTATTTTGTAAGCATTTCATTTTGCACTTCCTTTCTCCTCCGTTATTCTTATTTCGTGCTATGTTCTCCATTATGAGAATTCTTTTCTCTTCTTCATGTTTCTCGTGCATGGAAATTATTTTCCTCTTATTCCTTCATAGCTCTCACTTATTTGTTTCCTTCACTTCTTTTAGCACGCTTCATAAGTGACTTGATTGGCCACTTCACTCTCCTTCTAAAATTCCATTCAAATATGGAAACTTGAAGCTACTTGCCTTAGAATTTTATTGATAATATTATTCATATGTTTAAATTCTCACCATACTATTAGAAATAATGAATAAATGCATTTCATTCCTTTAACATGACTTACCTTTACTCACCACTTTTCACTAGTTCTTGCTTCACTAGCAATTATGGCTTATTTAATTTCAACTCCATTTAGTATTCTTGACCTATATTCAAATACTTAATCCACTATTAGAATAACAAGGGAATGATTTATTCTTGTGAATCTTAAAAACATGATAATTAGGGTATTAGATACCCATTAAGGGATGAAAAGTATGTAAAAAAATTTAAGGTAGCCAAGAGCATGACCATATTACAATGCAAACATAATGAGCATGTAAGCACATAGCTGAGGTAGCAGAGGACGGAGAGAGATCACCACAACAACATAGCTCAAGGGAGTAAAGAAAGGATAGTGGTGAAGCACCTAAGAGGACAGAGGAAAGTCCAAAGAGAACAAAGAGATGGAAGGTAAAGTGACATTGAATGTTTTGAGTCCTAGGAAATGAACGAAGGCGAGGAGTGAGAAGTCATGCCTCGGGACATCGTGGCACCGAATCATTACGCCGACATGTCTAGGTGGCTAGGTGAACACTATAGGATGTGGTGTTTCAGTGCGTGACAAGGTCCTTACTTAGGGCTACTTTGTTCGGGCGTAGTCCCTTAAGAGCCCTGAGACCAAAATATCGTTAAACTTCGATGGGTGACTACTTGGACTCCGTGACACCTAAAGATGTCTTGTTAGATCTAAAACCTCGGCATAGGGACCCTCTAAAATAGTCTCTCTTTGTTTTTTCCTTCTCATATCGGTGCTCTCGCTGCACTATTGTTTGCAAATGCGTGAAATAGTGCAGTTTGAGCCATTATAAGGTTATCAAACGCTATATTTTGCAAACGGTGGGTTTTTGCACAAAAATGAATGTGTCGACATGTCCAGTGGCAGTGCAGATGCTAGAGGAAGTGGTTTTTTTGTGCATGACAAGTTCATTGCTTCCAGCTACTTCATTCAAGTATAGTCCCTTAAAAGCCCGAGACCAAAATATCATTCAACTTCGACAAGTGACTACTCGGATTCCATGGCACCTAGAGAAATCTCATCTAATCTGAAACCTCAACATAGGGACCCTCTACAATAGCCTCTCTAAGGTTTTTTTCTTCCCAAATCAGGTTCTCTCACTACCCTATTGTTTGTAAACACGTGAAATAGTGCGGTTTGAGCCAATGTAAGGTTGTAAACACTATATTTTGCAAACGGTGGGTCGTGGTACCAAACCGAATGTGATGACACGTTCAAGTGGCTAGGTGAACACTATTAGAGGTGGTGTTTCAAGGTACATGACAAGGTCGTTACTTCTAGGCTACTTCTTTCGGGCATAGTCCATTAAGAGCCTTAAGACCAAAATATCATTCAACTTCACGGTGACTACTCGAACCCAAGTGCACCTAGAGATGTCTCATCTAATCCAACACCTCGATGAAAGGACCCTATATAATAGCCTCTCTTGGTTTTTTCTTCCCAGATTGGTGCTCTCATGCTTTATTATTTGCAAACGTGTGAAATAGTTCGGTTTGAGCCGGTGTAAGGTTGTCAAACGCTATATTTTACAAACAAGTGAGTCATGGCACCAAACCAAATACACGCGACACGTCTGGGTGGCTAGGTGAATGCTAAAGGAGGTGGTGTTTTGGTGCACGACAAGGTCGTTTCTTCGGGCTACTTCGTTGGGCGTAGTCCCTCAAGAGCCACGAGACAAAAATATCGTTCAACTTCGACGGTGACTACTCAAACTCCATGGCACCTAAAGATCTCTCATCCCGATCCAACACTTCAATATAGGGACCCTCTACAATAGCCTCTCTCTTTTTTTCCTTCCTAGATCGGTGCTCTCGCTGCCCTATTTTTTGTAAACGTGTGAAATAGTGCAGTTTGAGCCAGTATAAGGTTGTCAAACGCTATATTTTGCAAACAGTGGGTCGTGGCACCAAACCGATTATGCACACCGTAGGTATGGTCTTATAAACACTTGGGAGGATTTATTTTGGTTCTCTAAGCACTACCGCTTCGGGCTATCTCCTCCGGAGCCAAGAACCCCCTCCATGGTACATAAATCGTTTTTAATTGCTTCTCTTTTCTTGTAAAATAATGAAAGCTTCTCTTAGCTTTGAGAATTTAAAATTATCTACTAACAGTGCCAACCACATGAAGGTGGTAGCTTTTATGCACCACTAACCTAAACATAAAAGTTTTAGTCAAAGAAATTTAAGTTTCAAATCAAAACCATACTAGATATATACAAAATACACAAATTTAAAATAAAATATATGAACTTAAATCTATATAACAAATTTATATATATCAAAGAAATTATATATATATCGGACATGAGCATTGTAAATTCACTCCAATGAACCATCGGATCATATATACTCTAAATAGTGGATAATATTACTTCATGATCGACTCTCGAAACTTCCAAAGAATTTTTTTATTATCTATACTATACAATTTGCATATTTGTCGCTAGAACTAGATGTGAATATAAGAGTATTTTTTTGTGTGTCTCAAAGTCTTCTAACACCCAAACAGAGGAGTTTTCTAATGGATACTATTGAAGCCAAGTTCCTGTTGTATATATCTCCCCCTGGGTAAATATAGACAAACAGGAGAATATGGGAATCAAAGAAACTCAAAACCTGACATTTATTTACACCACCAAAGTGGCACGAGGTTGGAGGTGCAAAGTAAAAGATGTCGACATGTAAAAATTTGCGCCTTGGTGCAAGTTGGAGGCACAAAGTAGAAGATTTTGACATGTAAAAATTCACTCCTAGCACAAGTTGGAAGCGCAAAGCAGAAAAATGTCGACATGAAAATGGATGCACCTACGGCGCAGGTAAGAAAATGTTGACATGAAAATGGATGCGCCCTTGGCGCAGGTTGGAGACGCAGATCACAAGATGTCAACACCACATTTTCAGCACCTATGGCGCACTTAAAAGTAGGTTAACATGAGGATGGATGCGCCGAGGTGCATCTTCAGGAGGCACATCTTCGAAGGTGCAACATTTTGAGCATTGATACCCCAACAGAAGCAAACCTTGACCCAGATATTTAAATGGCCATAACTTTTCACAGGAGCTCGAGATTCACGCAAGGTTGGATATCTTTAATTGGGTGAGAACAAGTTCTTCAAAAATGCAAAATATAATTCACCATTTTTGGTTTGTTAGGGTTCTCACCTACCGCCATAATGAGATGAATTAAATAAAACCTAGAGGTGGTTGGGGTAGATTTGGAGTTCCACTCTCTTCCCTCTCTCATTCTTCCTACAAATTGTAAGGAGGGGCTTCTTTCTAAAGGTTAGACATTTTTGTTTTTCCCCTCCCTTCTTCTCTTGAAGTAGTAGATTTGTGGAGTTCAAACCTCCCATCTAAAACTATAATGTAACTTTGCCTCTTGGCATTTTGTAGTGTATTGTATCAATCTTCGGAGAAAATAATGCATGTCTGTGGATGATTCTCAACCCTCTCTATGTTCATTTGCATCCTCCTGATCTTTCACTACAAATTTGGTTATTTGTGCATGATCTTGCATTGCATTTTAATGGTTTGTGTTTATTGGCAAGATAGGTGTTCTTCATTCCTCGGTGCATCACCTTTGTTAGTTTAGGTTTATGTTTTATGCATCTTCTTACCCTGTCTCCTTAGCAAGTTAGATTAGGTTTTGAGTAAACCCTCTACATTTTTATGTGTGCATCTAAACAGAGGAATAGGAACCGGCCTTCATCCAGAGAGCTTTCCTAATTCACAAGGTCCCACACTTGGGAAAAGCTCCATGTTATGCAATCGCACTAAGAGTCTCAACCCATCGAGTTGTAGATATTCAGGGGTGTTGTGATTTTCCATCAACAGTTTTGGCACTGCCGGTGGGACCAAGAGGTCATTCCACAAGATTTGAAGGAATTTTCAAGAAATTTGGAGTTGGAAATTGCAAGTTTTACAATTTCATATTTTTACCTTCCAAGCTGAACTCCGAAATTGATTTTCAAGGACTTAACTTGCTCAAAACAAGTCAAAATTTCACCAATTGATAGATCGGGGGATAATCTTCAAAAGGGTATTCTTAGATTTTTGAGATTTTGACTTTCAAAATTTCATAGTTTTTAGTATTTCAGGTTTTCCCACTTGTCGAGCATGTCCCAAGTTCCAACACTGACACGGTGTATTTCGGAGTTTAGTAAGTTTAGGGTTAGCCTTTCAGGGATTAGTAGCACACAACAAGACTCGATAACCGAATGAAAGAACCGTATCTTGTAGGTGCTTCAAATTTTTAAATTCTTTTTAATATTGTCGAGTTCGGTGTGTAACTTGACGAATCTAGCCTTTTGAGGCTCATTCTCTAACACATCTTGCGACTCCAAAAGGATAGAATTCAGGTGGTATAAGCATAATAGGTTTCTGGGTACATGAGAAGAATTTGAACTAGGTCTTGTTGTATATATTTATCCCCCGGGTAAATATAAATAAACGCATAAACGGCAAATCGGGTTTGGAGGTGGAAAAGCAAGTCGCGCAAACATGTCGAGGAGCGGATAAACCCGACACCAAAAGACATGTCGAAAGGGTTGGAAAACCCGGCAACAAATCAAGTTTCGGAGGCGAGAAACAAGGCGGAGAAACATGCAAAAGGAACATGTCGGGGGTCTCCAAAACCCGACGCAAAAGAAATCGAGTCTCGGCGTCGGGAAGCACGTGAAAACATGAAAAGAAGCATGTGAGCACCCCTTCAAACCCGATGTCGCATGCATTCATCTCCCACCCCGAACAAATGAAAGCTCGAAATCACGGTGGAAGTAGGTTTCGGAAAACATGAGCATCAAACACATGTTGAGGCATTCTCAAACCCGATGCGATGCAAAGAAGAAACCCGAACCAGGAAATAGACCACGAAGTGGGAAATATTCACGCCATAACTCTCACACTCTTCACACAAGGTTGGACTTTTCGGAAAGCTCTCGGCGTCCTCTACCCAACTACGGGATATCTTTAATTGGTGGGAACAAGTTCTTAAAAATGCAAAAATACAGTTCGCCATGTTTTGAGTCAGGATCCCACCTACGCCATTATGGGATGAGTTAGGTGTAGTCTTGGAGGTGGTCGAAATGGAATCATTCTCTTCTCCCTCATTTTTTTCCTCATATAAATGGTAAGGAGAGGCTCTTTGTAAAGGTTGGACATTTTTGTTTTGCACCCTCCCTTCTCTCCTGCGTGCAAGAGAATTTGTGGAGTTTTCAAGCCTCCCATATGGATTGTAATCCAGTTTTTGACTCTTGGCCATTCGATGTATTGAATCGATCCTTGAAATATATGTATGTTCCATTTGATTTTAAACCCTCTCATATATTCATTGCTTTGTTATTTTGATCTCTCATTGCATTTTGGTTGCAGCCGTGCATGGTGTGGTATTACATCTATGTGGTCTGTGTTTAATCTTGCAAAATAGGTGTCCAACATTCCTCGGTGCATCACCTCCTTAGCTTAGGTTTAATTTTATGCATTTCTCTCTCCCTATCTCCTTGGTAGTTAGATTAAGTTTTTTGGGTAAACCTCTGCATTTTATTAGTGCATCTGAACAGAGGAATAGGAGCCGGCCTTCATCCGGAGAGCTTTTCCGATTTTACGAGGTCCCACACTTGGGAAAAGCTCCATGTTGTGTAATCACACTGAGAGTCTCAACCGATCGCGTTGCAGATTCCCAGGGGTGCTACGATTTGCCACCAACAGTTTTGGCACGCCCGGTGGGACCAAGAGGTCATTCCATCAAAATTTGAAGGAGTTTTCATGAAATTTGCACTAAAAATTGTAGTTTTTTACAAATTTCAGATTTTGCACCTCCTAGCCTGAACTCCGAAATCATTTTTCAAGGGTTTATCTTGCTCAAAACAGGTCAAAATTTCAACAGTTGGTAGATCTGAGGGTAATCTTCAAAAGGGTATCTTTAGTTTTTTGATATTTTGATTTTCAAAATTTTGGGTTTTTGTGATTTCGGGTTTTCGGGGTTCGAGAACATCAAAGCAGCAATTCGGGTTTTGGGGGATGCATTGCATGGTCCTATTCCCGACAGCAGTGATTTCAGGTTTTGAGGGATGTCGGACATGTTCCAAGTTCCGACACATAGCAATTCGGGTTTTGTGAGTTGCATCGCATGACCTGAGTTCCACTGCATACTTTCGGATTCACATACACAACAAGGCCCAAATTCCAATTTGAAGATTGTCTCCTCTGGGTCCTTCAAATTTTAAATTATATTTTCAATATTGTCAAGTTTGGTGTGTAACTTGGCAAAATCCAGCCTTTTAGAGGCTTGTTCTCTAACACATCTGGCGACTCCGAAGGGATAGAGTTCAGCGGTGTAGTAGCACAAGTTGCCCAGGCACATGAGAAGAATTCGAACAAGGTCTAATACTCAAGAAGAGGGGCTATTTTTCCACTTGCAACTTTCACCAGGCAGAGGAAGGAGAGGAAGAAGACCACAAAGATCACCATCTCCACCTAACAGGACTTTGTCTACACCTCCACCTGGTAGGCCTTTTCTCGCATCAACGAGGGTTCTCAGGCCAATCATAATGGCGCATCTACCACCGAATCCCTTTTTCAACTTCACGGGAAGTAGTCCACTTGCCCTAAATGCTCAGAATCAAATTCCAGTTGCAGCGCTAAAGAATATCCCCTATTTCACAGGAGAAAATCATACTACTCCTATTGATCACATCCAGGATATTGCTAATGCATGTGCAATCCACAAAATAAATGAAATGGATGTTTCTTGAAAGTTGTTGGCTTCATCTTTCAAAGGAAAGGCCTTACAATCGTTTAGGAGCCTAACAAGCTCTATTACGAATTGGAACCAACTTTGTTTAGCTCTTTTCGCAACTTGTTCGGGGAGAGGGCGACATAATTTGTCTTTATTGGAACAATTGACAACAATCAAAAGGGCTCCTAACGAACAAATGACAGATTTCAACTTCAGATTCCAATAGACATGGGACAGATTCCAATAGCTATTAGACCAACCACCAAAGGTGCATTCCTTTATTTCTTAAAGGCTATAAATTCAGACATAGCCATGATGATCCAATCAATGGGAGGGACAACACTGCACAGTGGTCCTATGACATAGCGATCGAGCAGAGAACTGCTTTGATCCAAGTCATTGCACCAAGGCTGCCAATGCCTCTCTATCCGAGATGGGAAATCCTACAACCAGATCAAGCACTAGAGTCAATCCCATTCCAACTCCTAGAAATCAAAGCAATAATGAGGCATCAACTTCTTTGAATACTTCAAAGGAATCAAGGAGGTTATGAAACAATGCTGAGAACCTCGAAATGAGCTAGTGACTATCAAAAGACAACAAGCTCAAAGTGCTAGACCGTATCGACCTCAAGCACGGTGCAAGCTAGGCCCTCATACCAACAAAATAGACCACCACCTCAGGCTGCAAATCAAAACCAAAACCAAGGACAACCTCAAGTGCCAGGCCATTTCGACCGTATGATCCAAATGCAACGACATCCTCAAGAGCCTTGGTTCCAACACAAAACAACACTTAATTGATTCCAAATGATACCGCACTTGTGAATTGGAAAGCCGAGGATTTTGTGGCATGAATCAAACAATTTCTCGAGTGTAGTAGCTAACAAAGATCAAAGAAGAGGAATATTGATGAAGGGCGGTCATTGGCTGCAAGTGATCTCCAACCTTCCATCACTCCAAAAGGTGTTGGTAAGAAAAATATACTTCTAAACACGCAACGAAAACCCAAACCATCTTCTAAACCAACTCAAATGCCAACTATTGTTGCCCATGTGTAAGAAAGGAATGTGCAGGCTAAAGGACAACAAAGAGATCTTTCATCCCCATTTAGCATCATTGATCAAATGAAGAAGACAAATGTGAATATATCAATGTGGGAATCTTTATCCATCCCAAGCCAAAGAGATCTTCTACAAGTTGCCATGAAGAATTGGTCAACTTCGAACTAGTAGGTCCATATGCAAGAGAACGTTGCACAAATGTTGCTCAACTTTGAAGGGAATCATGGAGAACAACAAGGTAAAGTTTTGAAGCCCCCTCCATTCTATGTTTCATTAATCATTGGGGATACACTAGTACACAATTGCGTAATTGATTAAGGGCAAGTAGTTACGTCATCATGCCCAAGCAAATAGCTGATCAGTTGGGTCTCCAATATGAAGTCATATTAAAGGGGTAGTGCAATTGGATGGGACAGCGTGAGTAGAATGGTGGGATTGATTAAAGGTTTGAATCTTAGCTTGCATTCATGCCCCAACGTTACCATTTTGCAAGATGTGTCGGTGATAGATTTACCACCACTCTTTTGCCCTATGCTTATCAAGGATTTCATAGCTAGAATTGGAGGCTACTTATCTCATTATTGGTCACACATGTTGTTTCGAGAACAAGATATGGTACTAAGGTCACAATCAGATCCAAACCAATTGCAAACTTTCACATTGTGCCTCATACTCCAAGCCAAATCAATGCCAACTATTCAACATTTGATCAAGAAGATTATCCAAGCACAGATGAAGCTAACACAAAAGTTGGAAGCATCCCAGATTTGACTCTTGATGAATGGGAAAGTAAGGTACATGCTTTTGATCCCTACCAAGAAGTAGAAGAATATGAGCTAGGATTCTATTGCATACATGAAGAAAACCATCCTATTCCTAGCATCACCAAACCAGACCATAAGGATGACAATGAGGTATGGTAGTTATTTTTCGATGGATCAAGGAGTAGGCAAGGTGTTGGAGGTGGTGCAATGTTGGTTTCACCACAAGACATCAAATATTTTTCAGCTTTTCGTTTCTAGTTTTCATGTTCAAAAACATATGGCTAAATACGAGGCATTGATTCATGGACTTCATTGGGCCAGAAGAAGGGCATAAAGAACTTGCAGGCATTCGAGGATAGTGAGATAATCGTCAACCAAGTCGAGAGGACAACATGCTACAAAGAATGACCTCGTCAAAGAACTACAAGAACAAGGTATGGGACCTCATTGAGGATTTCAAGCTTTCAACATTGTGTCCATACCCGGAAGAAAAATGAAGCCGCAGATAGGCTCGCAAAGACATTGGAGCAATGTTTGATGTGGTTGAAACATCAAAAGGGAAAAAACACAACCACATATGCATGTGATTGTGATGCCAGCAATTCCAGCTAATAACACAAGCTGGCAGGTGTTTGAGAATGATCAACAGATCATCAATTTTTTGCAAGAAGAGGCTAAATTCTTGGCTAGGAATCGGACAGATGACTAGAACAATAGTATAGTGATCAAGTAGTGCAGTAGCAGTACAGACAAACAAGCTTCCCAAGGGTTTAGTAACATTGGATTCTATCTTCAACCCTAACGACTAGTTCCATAAGGAAAAGGCTAACATACAGGTCAAGAGAGAAGATTCGAGCCAATTTTGGTTTGGGAAGGCGAGAACACTTTGAATTGGTAAAGTGGCCACTAGCGGGAGAAATCAGATTTCATACAACTTTTCCAAGAATTTCCCAGATGTCTTCGCTTGGAGCTATGAATACTTGAGAGGATTCAATCCGATGTTGGCACAACATACCATAGAATTGGATCTAGATGCTAATCCCATCAGGTAGAAGCATAGACCAATCAACCCGCACATTGAGCCTCTAATGAAGAAAGAGCTAAACAAGCTAATAGAGGCAAGCATTATATTCCCGATCAAGCACTCAAGCTGGGTTGCAAACTTGGTTCCGGTCAGGAAGAAGAACGGAGAAATTAGGTTGTGCATGGACTTTCGAGACCTCAACAGGGCATCTCTCAAAGACCATTACCCACTTCCTTCAATGGAACAAATATTGCAAGTAGTATCCGGTTCGGAGAGATTCTCTCTCCTAGATGGCTACTCAGGGTATAATCAGATAATGGTGAAAGAAGATGACCAGTTCAAGATGGATTTCACCACCAAATGGGGCACCTATGCCTACAAGAAGATGCCATTTGGGCTATCAAATGCTGGAGCCACTTTCCAAAGGGAAATGGATATGGCATTCAAGGGGTTGATCAATGAAATAGTTATGATATATCTTGACGACATCACTATATTCTCCAAAAATGCAGCAGATCACCTTTTTCATCATCGAGGCGTATTTCGAGATGTAGAAGATTTGGGGTATCATTGAATCCCAAAAATGCATATTCTCGGCTAATAAGGGAAAACTTCTAGGCCATATTGTTTCAAAGGAGGTGTTGATGATTGACCTAGAAAGAGTTGAAGCAATTCGAGCATTGCCATTGCCAAGTCACAAGAAGGCTCTTCAAAGCTTCTAAGGAAGGATCAATTTTGTCCGCAAGTTTGTTCCAAACTTTGCAGCTCTCATAAAGTCAATAACGCTGATGTTAAAGAAGAGCATGACATTTAAGTGGACATCTAAAGGCAAGGTAAGTTTTGAAGCAATCAAAGAGGCTATCTCATAAGCCGCAACTCTCATTAACCCAGACTTCTCCAAGGATTTCATGTTATATGCCTTCGATGGTGGGGACACGATTTTTTGCAATCTGGTATAACAAAACAAAAATGGATTAGAACAACCAGCTGCTTTCTTGATCAAGGCTTGAGGAATATGAAACTAGGTACTCTTTCATTAAAAAGAATGTCCTTATAGTGATCGGGAGCTTAAATAAATTCAAGCACATAGTCTCAAACAACAAGATCCAATTGTTGGTATCTCATGCGGGAGTCAAGGAATTCCTTCTAAAAAAGGATTTGAATGAGAAACGTGTAGGATGGATCACTCGTGTCATGGAATATGACATCAAAATTAAGGTCACTAAGCTGGTCCATGGAAAGGGATTATGTGAAAAACTAGCCTCAAGTTAGCAAGTTAAAGTAGGTGATGGAAAAGAGACTATCTTGGTACTAGAGGATGGTCAAGAACAGGAAAATGATGATGTGTCATCTCCTTATTGGACTCGAATATGATACACTTCCTACATGAAAGGCCTATGCCCTCCGAAATGAGAAAATAAAAAAGGAGATACTTCATATTACAAGCCATTCCATATGTGCTTGTTGATGGTGTTTTGTTTAAAAAAGACATCAATGGATTTCTATTGAGGTGCATTGGGACAAGTCAAATTGAGAGGGTGTTACGAGATTTTCATGATGGAGTAACTCTCAAGATGATGAAGGTAGGGGGTATTATTGGTCGGCAGTGTTGTTCAATGACTACTATAAATGGATAAGAAAGTGTAAGAAATGTGCACTCTTCACGGAAAAGAAAGACTAGCAGGCGCTTCCATGCACCCAATTTTGGTTGACCAACCATTTATGCAATGGTAATTTGACTTCATCAGGGTCATCAATCCAAACTAAACCAAGGCCACAAGTGGATTCTCATGGCAACGGACTATTTCACCAAGTGGACCGAAGCAGTAGCGCTCAAAGAAGCAAATGAGTCTAACATACTAGAATTTTATGAAGGAATAGTGACCAAGTTCGGTGTGCTAGCCACTATCATATCATAAAATGCATTAGCATTCATAGGTTCTAAGATTACATAATGGGCTGTCAAGGATGGAATCTATTTGAGCACCTCTTCAAATTATTACTCGTAGCGTAATGGATAGGTGGATTCCACGAACAAGAATTTGCTAAGAATCATCAAAGAACTCGGATGAAAACCAAAGGACATGGCATACCAAGCTAAAATCAGCGTTATGGGTGGATAGGATAATGCCAAAGATGTCTACAGGTAATTCTCCCTACAAGTTTGGTCTATGGGAAAGAGCAGATTGCCTATATTATTATAATTTCCAACATTGGAGCTCATGAAGCGATTGGAGTTGCTCGAGTTCAAACCAATGGAGGCCAGATATTCGCAGTTGATGGGATTGGAAGAAATCGAGAGAACATGCGATTCGGACGATTGAGAAGGATCAGGCCTTAGTAAAAAGATGGTTTGATAAGAAGGCAAGAGCAAAGACCTTCCAGGAAGGGGACCTAGTTCTAAAATGGGATGTAGATCGGGGAAAAACCAGGAAGGCATTCCAAGTTTGATGCCATTTGGAGTGGCCCCTACATGGTCACGGGATGTAAAAGTAGTAATTCCTTCCAATTGTCTACATTGGATGGAGAAGAACTCGATTCCGGTTAACGAATCTATCTTAAACATTGCTACTAAAGGAAAAGGTTTCCCCTTGTAAATATTAGCCTAGGTTTCAATTCCTCTAAGTGTGGATGCACATTGTCTTGTTGTAGTTAGGTTTCAATTTCCCTAAGTGCTTCAACATAGGTTTTGTTGCTCTCAGGTTGAATTTCTACAATTCAGCATGCTCTTGGAGAATGAGTTGCGATATCGTGGATCGGGATCGGGATATCGGGTTGGTTTCAGTTATTTTGTATGACTCACGCCCAATGGATTGCTAAAAGGCCACTGATCTTCTACCTAGCAGGCAGGTGATCCCGTTGAGTCACCAAATTGTTGTATATATCTCCCCTCGGGTAAATATAGACAAACAGAAGAATATGGAAATCAAAGAAACTCAAAACCTGACATTTATTTATGCCACCAATGGCACAGAGTTGGAGCGTAAAGCAAGATGTCGACATGTAAAAATCATGCCACTGGTGCATGTTGGAGGTCCAAGTAGAAGATGTCGACATGAAAAAAGTCACGCCCTGGCATAGGTTGGAGGCGTAAAGCAGAAAATGTCGACATGAAAATGGATGTTCCTGGCGTAGGCCGACATGAAAATGGATGCACCTATGGCACAGGTAAGAAAATGTCGACATGAAAATGGATCTGCCTCTGCGCGGTTGGAGACGCAGATCACAAGATGTCAACACCACATTTTTAGTGCACTATGGTGCACTTGAAAGTAGGTTAAGATGAGGATGGATGCGCCGAGGTGCATCTTCAGGAGGCACAACATTTTGAGCGTTGACACCCCGACAGGAAGCAAACCCTGACCTAGATATTCAAATGGCCATAACTTTTCACAGGGAGCTCGGATTCACACAATGATGGATATCTTTAATGGGTGAGAACAAGTTCTTCAAAAATGTAAAATACAATTTGCCATTTTTTGGGTTTGTTAGGGTTCTCACCTACCACCATAATGAGATGAATTAAATACAACCTAGAGGTGGTTGGGGTAGATTTGGAATTCCTCTCTCTTCCCTCTCTCATTCTTCCTATAAATTGTAAGGAGGGGCTTCTTTCTAAAGGTTGGACATTCTTGTTTTTCCCCTCCCTTCTTCTCTTTCGGCAAGAAGATTTGTGGAGTTCAAACCTCCCATCTAAAACTGTAATGTAACTTTGCCTATTGGAATTTTATAGTGTATTGTATCAATCTTTGGAGAAAATAATGCATGTCATGGATGATTCTCAACCCTCTCTATGTTCATTTGCATCCTCCTAATCTTTCACTACAAATTTAGTTATTTTGCCATGATCTTGCATTGCATTTTAATGGTTTGTGTTTATTGTCAAGACAAGTGTTCTTCATTCCTCGGTGCATCACCTTTATTAGTTTAGGTTTATTTTTTATGCATCTTCTTACCTTGTCTCCTTGGCAAGTTAGATTAGGTTTTGAGTAAACCCTCTACATTTTTATGTGTGCATCTGAATAGAGGAATAGGAACCGGCCTTCATCCGGAGAGCTTTCCTGATCCATAGGTCCCACACTTGGGAAAATCTCCATGTTATGCAATCACACTGAGAGTCTCAACCCATCGAGTTGTAGAGATTTATGGGTGCTATGATTCGCCATCAATAGTTCCAAGAACTACCACCGACCTCAGGATACTCAATATTTTCACCATCTATAATAGGAGAAGTCAACTTATTTCTTTCCTCGCTGCAACGAACATAAGAAATAGTTTATTCCTTCTTCATTGTCTTCTGTCACAATAATTGCAAACACATGTCCTACAAAAAAACAAAGGTTGAACAACTCAAATTTAAATTACATATTAAAATTTCAATGGACATAACTCAATACAAAAATTAAATAAATAACCATAAATACCTTGTTGCACCAAAATCAAAATTTCATCAAAGTCCTTGGATGTTATAACTTCATCTGCAGAAACAAGTTGTAATGCTTATGGAGGTTGATAACTAGGAAGTGGAGTTAGAGGCCTACAAATCCATCCATCCACCCATTCTTGTGAATCACACTCAGCAGTGACAAATTCAATACAAGATGCACAAAAACATGTCAAATTTCTTATCCATATGGCCCACGAAGTAGCGTCTGAGCTACAAAATGAGTGCATATCACTAGACCCAATGAGTGTCATACAATCCTCGTAGTTAAAAATTTGTTGTTCCTCTATCAACCAAAAATATCTATGAACTGTGAAATTTTCTTGAGAACCTCGGGCCATGTTGTCAATACACCATTCCACTATGATCTTTGCATCTTTTAATTTAGCACCATCTTTGTACTTCAACTCTTCTCTTCCAAAAGCTCTTTTCACACATGCCCCTCTGTAGTCATGCTCTTATTTTCCATGTCCATCCTCGTGAAATTCCAAATATGTTGCACCCATCTTGACGTGCATTCTAATCATCTAATAAAACATTCGTGCATTTTAAACTGAGATGTGTAATTATCAAACCATATATAATGTTGTTTGAAGTGGATGTCCCTATCGGACAAGTTTCCATAAAATAACTGGAAACACCCTTGCACAAATTCAAAGAGAATGAGTACAATCATCACTAATATAAAATTTGTACTCTCTTAAAAAAATTTGATCATTCTCTTGTTTGTCACGAGAATGTAGAAATGCTATATGCACAAAAATGGCAATTTGTACTGAGTTGTAATATTGCGATTGAACCTCCATTTGTGGTTGCAATGTGTAATTCTCTGCAAAATCGACCACTGAAACAATAGTACCAATAGTAAATGTGTCCTTGCATATCTTGAACTGTTCATCCAACCATCGAAGCTCTATGTGTATGCCTAGCATACTCATAAACAATTTCATCCTTAAATTTTCTCAAAAATTGGAAAACAGGCATTTGTTCTATAACTAGCTCACACCGTTTAGACTCTTTTCCATCTTTCAAATGGTATGCAACTGATTTATATTTATCAAACTCAACTAAATTATGTCCTATTATACCTTCAATTTGCTCATGGATGTAACTTTCTAATTTAGGTAATCCGCCGCATGTCTACTACAACTTCCATCTAAATGATCCCGACTATAAAAAAATTATCCAACTTCTTTTCACAAAATATAGTAGGAATGAAATCCCTGGAAGATATTGGTGGAACTTGAACACCACATTCCAATAACATAGTTTCAGAATGAAAAATAGAATGAATACATAAAAATTTAGCATAATGCATCGCAAATTCAACATGTTACCTACAAAAAAAGTGGTGCAAGCATGGTTGATTTTCACATAGAATGGTTTCAACATTTCAAAAAAATGTTGACTAATTTTAATTTCTAGATTCTCTTGTTCAAACTTACGAAAAAATTGAGTTTGAGTCATATCTAAGAAATGCTTTGGATGTGATTCACGATTAGTAGAACCAACTCTCAATTTTATAACATCTCTTGTATTAGGTGAAACTCTAGTGTTATCATGCCAAAATTGAATAACAACTTCTCTTATAGCATCATAATTATTTTGTCCTTACGCGGTGCTCTAGTAGAAAATGCCCAAAAATCAACGTTATCGAGTGATTGAAGGATATTACATCTTTCAATTGCTTTCATTAGAGTTTTTTTATTAACTTACAACATTCACTTGTTTGTGTAATCAAATATTATTTTTATTGATTCACTTACAACACTAGTAGCAAGTACACGGCGCACAATATTACTATCCCTAGTGTGTCTCTTGACACCAATATGATATGCATCATGAAGGATTTCAACAATTGTAGAGGTTTGACCACGTATATTAGATGTTGTCAATCCTAAGGTCTTTAATGTAGGTCTCATTTTAATCAATTTCATCAAACTAACAACAAACTGACATCTTTGGGAATTGTTGTATATATCTCCCCCCCGGGTAAATATAGTCAAGAGCAGAAGAATATGGAAATCAAGGAAAATCGAAATCCTTCATTTCGGGTTTTGAAAGTGCATTGCATGGTTGAAAACCTGACATTTATTATCACCAAGCACCTCTAGCACACATTAGAAGGTGTCGACATGTGAAAATTCGTGCCCTAGCGTAGGTTGGGGCGCACATCAGAAGGTGTCGACATGCAAAAATTTGCGCCCTAGCGCAGGTTGGGGCGCACATCAGAAGGTGTCAACATGTGAAAATTCATGCCCTAGTGCAGGTTGGGGGTGCACATCAGAAGGTGTCAACATGTGAAAATTCGCACCAGCAGCGCGAGGTTGGGCGCATATTAGAAGGTGTCGACATGCGCAAAATTCGCGCCACAGGCGCGCTGGTTGGAAAGCGCAAAAGCACAAAATGTCAACACCACATTTTTAGTGCCTATGGTTCACTTAAGAGTATGTTGACATGAGGATATTTTTGTGAGGCACATCTTCAGGAGGCACAACATTTTGAGTGTTGACACCCCAAACCTGACAGAAAATAAACCCTGGCGCAGATATTCAAATGGCCATAACTTTTCACAGGAGCTCGGATTCACGCAAGGTTGGACTTTTCGAAAGCTTACGAGGTCCTCTATCCAACTACGACTATATATATTTAATTGGGTGAGAACAAGTTCTTCAAAAATGCAAAATACAATTCGCCATTTTTGGGTTTGCTAAGGTTCTCACCTACCGCCATAATGAGATGAATTAAATGCAACCTGGAGGTGGTTGGGGTAGATTTGGAATTCCTCTCTCTTTTCTCTCTCATTCTTCCTATAAATTGTAAGGAGGGGCTTCTTTCTAAAGGTTGGAAATTCTTGTTTTTCCCCTCCCTTCTTCTCTTTGGCAGGTGAATTTGTGGAGTTCAAACCTCTCATCTAAAATTGTAATGCAACTTTGCCTCTTGGCATTTTGTAGTGTATTGTATCAATCTTTGGAGAAAATAATACATGTTTGTGGATGATTCTCAACCCTCTCTATGTTCATTTTCATCCTCCTGATCTTTCACTACAAATCTAGTTATTTGTGCATGATCTTGCATTGCATTTTAATGGTTTGTGTTTATTGGCAAGACAGGTGTTTCTTCATTCCTCGGTGCATCACCTTTGTTATTTTAGGTTTATTTTTTATGCATCTTCTTACCTTGTCTCTTTAGAAAGTTAGATTAGGTTTTTGAGTAAACCCTCTGCATTTTTATGTGTGCATCTGAACAGAGGAATAGGAATCGGCCTTCATCCGGAGAGCTTTCCCGATTCACAAGGTCCCACACTTGGGAAAAGCTCCATGTTATGCAATCGCACTGAGAGTCTCAACCCATCGAGTTGAGACATTCGAAGTGCTTGTGATTCACCATCAATATTTTTGTACACCATTGGTGGGACCAAGAGGTCATTCCACAAGATTTGAAGGAATTTTCAAGAAATTTGGACTTAGAAATTACAAGTTCTCCAATTTCAGATTTTTCACTTTCTAGGCTGAACTCTAAAATCGATTTTCAAGGGCTTAACTTGCTCAAAACAAGTCAAAATTTCACCACCTAATAGATCTGGGGGTAATCTTCAAAAGGGTATCTTTAGTTTTTTGAAATTTTGATTTTCAATTTTTCGAGTTTTTTGAATTTTAGATTTTGGGATTTCGAAGTCTGGCATTTTTAGGTTTTCGGACTATCATTCCAAATCAAATTCCAAACCCTAAAATCTCAAATATACAGGTCTTTCAAAATTTTGAGTTTAATTTTTGTCAGGTTGGTGTGTAACTTGGAAAATCCAACCTTTTGAGGCTCATTCCCCAACACATCTGGTGACTCCGAAGGGATAGAATTTAGTGGTATAGTAGCACAAGTTGCCCAGGTACATGAGAAGAATTCAAACCAGGTCTGATACTCGAGAAGAAGGGTTATTTGTCTACTTGCAGCTATCACCAGGCAGAGGAAGGAGAGGAAGAAGACCACAAAGATCACCATCTCCACCTAACAGGACTTTATCAACCCCTCCACCTGGTAGACCTTTCATCCAATCAACAAGGGTTCTCAGGCCAATCAGAATGGCGCAACAAAACCCTTTTGTCAACTTCACTGCAGCAGCCCACTTGCCCTCAATGCACAAAATCTAGTTCCAATTGCAGCATTGAAGAACATTCCATTTTTCACTAGAGAAAATCATACCACTCCTGGTGATCATGTCAAAGACATTGCTAACATTTGTGCAATCCATGAGATAAATGAAATGGATGTTGCTGTCAAATTGCTGGCATCTTTGTTCAAAGGAAAGGCATTGTAATGGTTTAGGAGCCTTGGAGCTGGTTCTATCCAAAATTGGAATCAGTTATGCATAGTTCTCCATGAGTAGTTTGGAGAAAAGGGAGACAATTTGTCTCTACTTGAACAATTGACAACTATCAAGAGAACTCCCAATGAGCAGCTGACTGACTTCAACTTCAGATTTCAAAGGTCTTGGGATAGGATTCTAGTGGCCGCTAGGCCAACAGTTGAAGGTGATTTTCTATATTATCTTAAGGCTTTGAATTCTATATTTCTATGTTAATTCAATCTATGGGAGGCATAACCTTACCTGCTTCTTATAGCATTGCCATTAGGGCTGAAAACTGTCTTATTCAAGCTGGTAAGTTGGCTCCTAGGCCTCCCATGCCCTTGTATCCAAACTTAGAAAATCCAAGCACTATTCAAGCACCCACTTTGGCTCCTATTCCCACTCCTAGAAATCAAAGTTCAAATGAAACTTCTACTTCATCCTCTAGTACTTCAAATGAACTCCAAGAGGTCATGAAACAATTACAAAATTTTGGAAATGAGCTAGTTACACTCAAGAGGCAGCAAGCCCAAAGCTTTAGACCTTCTTATCAGCCTCAAGCTCAACCTAATAGGCCACCATACCAGCCCAATAGGCCACCCAATCCAGCTATAAATCAAAGCCAAGTAAGGCCTCCCACTAATAGACCATTTCAGCCCTATAACCCCAATGTTGCATCTACTTCTAAAGCATTAGTGCCAGTGCAAAACAACATAGCTCAAGAGTATGATTGGTGTTTCCCATGCAATGAACCTCACAACCAATCTATGTGCTTCAATGGTGCTTTGAACCAAGCCTTGATGGTGACAACTACTAGTGTAGAGGGTGAAGTGAGTCAAGAAACAAATCAGCAACAAGGGACATCTCAACAAAACATAACTCCAAATGATACCGCACTTGTGAATTGGCAAGCTGAGGATTTTTGTGGCATGAATCAAACAATTTCTCAGAGTGTAGCAGCTAACACAAGATCAAAGAAGAGGAATATTGGTGAAGGGCAGTCATTGGCTCCAAGTGATCTACAACCTTCCATCACTCCACAAGGTGTTGGTAAGCAAAATATAGTTCCAAACACGCAAGGATAGCCCAAACCACCTTCTAAGCCAACTCAAATGCCAGATGTTGTTGCCCATGCACAAGAAAGGAATGTGCAGGATAAAGGACAACAAAGAGATATTTCATCCCCATTTAGCATCATTGATCAAATGAAGAAGACAAATGTGAATATATCAATGTGGGAATCTTTATCCATCCCAAGCCAAAGAGATCTTCTACAAGTTGCCATGAAGAATTGGTCAACTTCAAACCAGCAGGTCCATATGCAAGAGAATGTCCTCACAAATTCTACTCAGCCTGAAGGGAATCATGGAGGACAACAAGGTAAAGTTTTGAAAACCCCTCCATTCTACATTTCATTAATCATTGGGGATAAACTAGTACACAATTGCATGATTGATTCTAGGGCAAGTAGTTCTATCATGCCCAAGCAAATAGCTGATCAGCTGGGTCTCCAATATGAAGTCATATCAAAGGGGGTAGTGTAATTGGATGGGACAACAATAGCAATAGTGGGAGTGATTAAAGGTTTTAATCTTACCTTGCATGCATGCCCCAATGTTACCATTTTGCAAGATGTGTCAGTGATAGATTTTCCACCACTCTTTGCCCTATGCTTATCAAGGGATTTCACAACTAGAATTGGAGGCTACTTATTTGCTGACTAGTCACACATGTTGTTCAAAACAAGATATGGTACTAAGGTCACAATCAGATCCGAACCAATTGCAAACTTTCATATTGAGCCTCATACTCCAAGCCAAATCAATGCCAACTATTTAGCATTTGATCAAGAAGATTATCCAAGCATAGATGAAGCTGACACCAAAGTTGGAAGCATCCCAGATTTGACTCTTGATGAATGGGTGAGAAAGGTACATGCTTTTGATCCCTACCAAGAAGTAGAAGAATCTGAGCTAGGATTCTATTACATACATGAAGAAAACCAACCTATTCCTAGCATCACCAAACTAGACCATAAGGATGACAATGAGGTATGGAAATTATTTTTTGATGGATCAAGGAGTAGGCAAGGTGCAGGAGGAGGAGTTATGCTTGTTTCACCTCAAGGCATCAAATATTATTCAGCTTTCCATTTCCAGTTTTCCTATTCAAACAACATAGTTGAATATGAGGCCTTGATTCATGGACTTCATTGGGCCAGGAAAAAGGGCATAAAGAACTTGCAGGTGTTTGGAGATAGCGAGCTAATCATCAACCAAGTCAGGGGACAACATGCTACAAAGAATGACCTGCTGAGGAACTACAAGAACAAGGTATGGGACCTCATTGAGGATTTTGAAGCTTTCAACATCGTGTCCATACCTAGGAAGAAAAATGAAGCCGCAGATAGGCTCGCAGCAGTTGGAGCAATGTTTGATGTGGTTGACAACATCAAAAGGGGAAAAACACAACCACATATGCATGTGATTGTGAGGCCAGCAGTTCCAGATAATAACACAAGTGGTAGGGTGTTTGAGAATGATCAACAAATCATCAATTTTTTACAAGAAGAGGCTGAATTCTCAGCTAGGAATCAGGACAGACTAGAGCAGCAGTACGGGGATCAAGTAGTGCAGCTGCGGACAAACAAGCTTCCTAAGGGTTTAGTAACATTGGAGTCTATCTTCAACCCTAACGACCAGTTCCATAAGGAAAAGGCTAACATACAGGTCAAGAGAGAAGATTCAGAGCCAATTCTGGTTGGGGAAGGAAAAACACTTCAAATTGGTAAAGTGGCCATTGAGCAGGAGAAATCAGATTTCATACAGCTTTGCCAAGAATTTCTAGATGTCTTCACTTGGAGCTATGAAGACTTGAGAGGATTCAATCCGAAGTTGGCACAACATACCATAGAATTAGATCCAGATGCTAAGCCCATCAAGCAGAAGCAGAGACCAGTCAACCCTCACATTGAGCCTCTAATGAAGAAAGAGCTAAACAAGCTAATAGAGGCAAGCATTATATTCCCAATCAAGCACTCAAGCTGGGTTGCAAACTTGGTTTTGGTCAGGAAGAAGAGCGGAGAAATTAGGTTGTGTGTGGACTTTCGAGACCTCAACAGGGCATCTCTCAAAGACCATTACCCACTTCCTTCAATGGAACAAATATTGCAAGTGGTGTCCGGTTCGGAGAGATTCTCTCTCCTAGATGGCTACTCAGGGTATAATCAAATAATGGTGAAAGAAGATGACCAGTTCAAGATGGCTTTCACCACCAAATGGGGCACCTATGCCTACAAGAAGATGCCATTTGGGCTATCAAATGCTAGAGCCACTTTCCAAAGGGCAATGGATATGGCATTCAAGGGATTGATCAATAAAATAGTTTTGATATATCTTGACGACATCACTATATTCTCCAAAAATGCAGCGGATCACCTCTTTCATTTGAGGCAGGTATTTCAGAGGTGTAGAAGATTTGGGGTATCATTGAATCCCAAAAAATGCATATTCTTGGCTCACGAAGGAAAGCTTCTAGGCCATATTGTTTCAAATGAGGGGTTGATGATTGACCCAGAAAGATTTGAAGCAATTCAAGCATTGCCATTGCCATGTCACAAGAAGGCTCTTCAAAGCTTCTTAGGAAGGATCAATTTTTCCGCAGTGTTGTTCCAAACTTTGTAGCTCTTAAAAGCCAATAACGCTTGATGTTAAAGAAGAGCATGGCATTTAAGTGAACATCGAAGGCAAGGCAAGTTTTGAGGCAATAAAAGAGGCTATATCTCAAGCTCCGACTCTCATCAATCCAGACTTCTCCAGGACTTCATGCTATATGCCTTCGGTGGTGGAGACACAATTTCTACAATCTTGGTATAGTAAAACAAAGAAGGATTAGAACAACCAGTTGCTTTCTTCAGTCAAGGCTTGGAGGAATATGAAACTAGGTACTCTTTCATTGAAAAGCATGTCCTTGCAGTGATCAGGAGCTTAAAGAAATTCAAGCACCTAGTCTCAAATAACAAGATCCAATTATTGGTCTCTCATGCGGGAGTCAAGGACTTCCTTCTAAACAAGGATCTGAATGAGAAACATGTAGGATGGATCACTCGTGTCATGGAATATGACATCAAATTAAGGTCACTAAGCTGGTCCGTGGAAAGGGATTATGTGAACAACTAGCCTCAAGTCAACAAGTTGAAGCAGGTGATGAAAAAGAGACTGTCTTGGTATTACAAGATGGAAAAGAACAAGAGAATGATGATGTGCCCGCTCCTTGTTGGACTCAGAATATGATACACTTCCTATAGGCAGGCCTATGCCCTCCAGAATTGAGCAAAGAAAAAGGAGATACTTCAGATTACAAGCCATTCCATATGTGCTTATTGATGGTGTTTTGTTTAAAAAAGACATCAATGGAGTTCTATTGAGGTGCATTGGGACAGGTCAAATTGAGAGGGTGTTACGAGATTTTCACGATGGAGATTCTAGAGGACATTTCACCCCATGAGTAATAGCTCTCAAGATAATGAAGGCAGGGTATTATTGGCCGACAATGTTCAGTGACTGCTATACATGGATAAGAAAGTGCAAGAAATGTGCACTCTTCACGGGAAAAGAAAGACTAGCAGTGCTTCCATTGCACCCAATTTTGGTTGACCAACCATTTATGCAATGGGGATTGGACTTCGTCGGGGTCATCAACCCAAACTCAAGCCAAGGCCACAAGTGGATTCTCACGGCAACAGACTATTTCACCAAGTGGACCGAAGTAGTAGCGCTCAAAGAAGCAAATGAGTCTAACATACTAGACTTTTATGAAGGAATAGTGACCAGGTTCGATGTGCCAGCCACTATCATATCAGACAATGCATTGGCATTCATAGGTTCCAAGATTATAGAATGGGCTGTCAAGAATGGAATCTATTTGAGCACCTCTTCAAATTATTACCTACAGGGTAATGGATAGGTAGAGTCCACGAACAAGAATTTGCTAAGGATCATCAGAAGGACTCTAGATGAAAACCAAAGAACATGGCATACCAAGCTAAAATCAGCATTATGGGCTGACAGGATAACACCAAAGAGGTCTACAGGTAGTTCTCCCTACAAGTTGGTCTATGGGAAAGAGGCAGTATTGCCTATATCATTAGAATGCCAACATTGGAGCTCATGAAGCGATTGGAGTTATCGAGTTCAAACCAATGGAGGCCAGTATGCGAGTTGATGGAATTGGAAGAAATCAGAGAACATGCAGTTCAAACGATTGAGAAGGATCAGGCCTTAGTAAAAAGATGGTTTGATAAGAAGGCAAGAGCAAGGACCTTCCAAGAAGGGGACCTAGTTCTGAAATGGGATGCAGATCGGGCAAAACTAGGAAGGCATTCCAAGTTTGATGCCATTTGGAGTGGCCCCTACATGGTCACGGGATGTAAAAGTAGTAATGCCTTCCAATTGTCTACATTGGATGGAGAAGAACTTCCGATTCTCGGTTAATAGAATCTATCTTAAACATTGCTACTAAAAGGAAAAGGTTTACCCTTGTAAATATTAGCCTAGATTTTAATTCCTCTAAGTGCGGATGCACATTATCTTGTTGTAGTTAGGTTTCAATTTCCCTAAGTGCTTCAGCACAGGTTTTGTTGCTCTCGAGTTGAATTTCTACAGTCCAGCGTGCTCTCAAAGGAGTTGCGGTATCAGGCTCGGGATCAGAGATCAAGTTGGTTTCAGGTTATTGCTTATGACTCCATGCCCAATGGATTGCTAAAAGGCCACTGATCTTCTACCTAGCAGGTAGGCGATCCCATTGAGTCACCAAATTGTTGTATATATCTCCCCCCGAGTAAATATAGTCAAGAGCAGAAGAATATGGAAATCAAGGAAAATCAAAATCCTTCATTTCGGGTTTTGAAAGTGCATTGCATGGTCAAAAACCTGACATTTATTGCGTCACCAAGTACCTCTAGCACACATCAGAAGGTGTCGACATGCGAAAATTCATGCCCTCAGGTTGGGGGCACACATCAGAAGGTGTCGACATGCAAAAATTTGCGCCCTGGCATAGGTTGGGGGTGCACATCAGAAGGTGTCGACATGTGAAAATTTGTGCCCTAGTGCAGGTTGGGGGCGCACATTAGAAGGTGTCAACATGTGAAAATTCACACCCTGGCGCAGGTTGGGGGCGCACATCAGAAGGTGTCGACATGCGAAAATTCGCGCCCTGACACAGGTTGGGGTGCAAAGCACAAAATGTCAACACCACATTTTCAGTGCCTATGGCGCACTTAAGAGTATGTTGACATGAGGATAGTTGCACTGAGGCACATCTTCGGAGAGGCAACATTTTGAGTGTTGACACCCCGAACCCGACAGAAAACAAACCCTAGCACAGATATTCAAATGGCCATAACTTTTCACAGGGAGCTCAGATTCACGCAAGGTTGGACTTTTCGGAAAGCTTACAATTCGGTGATAACAAGTTCTAAGACTAGATATATTTAATTGGGTGAGAACAAGTTCTTCAAAAATGAAAAATACAATTCGCCATTTTTTGGGTTTGCTAAGGTTCTCACCTACCGCCATAATGAGATGAATTAAATGCAACCTAGAGGTAGTTGGGGTAGATTTGGAATTCCTCTCTCTTTTCTCTCTCATTCTTCCTATAATTTTAAGGAGGGCTTCTTTCTAAAGGTTGGACATTCTTGTTTTGCCCTCCCTTCTTCTCTTTGGGGGTGAATTTGTGGAGTCCAAACCTCTCATCTAAAACTGTAATGCAACTTTGCCTCTTGGAATTTTATAGTGTATTGTATCAATCTTTGGAGAAAATAATACATGTTTGTGGATGATTCTCAACCCTCTCTGTGTTCATTTGCATCCTCCTAATCTTTCACTGCAAATCTGGTTATCTGTGCATGATCTTGCATTGCATTTTAATGGTTTGTGTTTATTGGCAAGACAGGTGTTTCTTCATTCCTCGGTGCATCACCTTTGTTAGTTTAGGTTTGTTTTTATGCATCTTCTTACCCTGTCTCCTTGGAAAGTTAGAATAGGTTTTAGAGTAGACCCTCTGCATTTTTATGTGTGCATCTGAACAGAGGAATAGGAACCGGCCTTCATCCGGAGAGCTTTCCCAATTCACAAGGTCCCACACTTGGGAAAAGCTCCATGTTATGCAATCACACTAAGAGTCTCAACCCATCGAGTTGCAGACATTCGAAGTGCTTTGTGATTCTCCATCAACAGAATCATTTAAAATTTCAAAATGATTATCCCAAACTTCAAAGGCTTTTCTTCGATTTGTCATTTCGAAAGTTTGTCAAACATTGGTTTCAAAATGTTTTCATCAATTTCTATAGAAAAATTAGGTTTCTTATGTAAAATCCTATGAGGTGTTTTTGTCTAATTTTGCATATCTACAATTTCAACATGATTTTCCTTATTCACATTTTCATTGTCTCCTTTAATTTCAACATTTGCTACATCATGAGTATTTAATTCTTCTTCAACATTGACGTAAAAACATCTTCATCACGAGTATTTAATTCAACTTCAACATTGATGATGAGAAACATTACTTGGTTCTTCATTGCTTACAATAGTTGGGGTTAAGATGAACATCTTCTTGATTCACGAAGATTCCACATTCACTCAAAGATTTTGAATTTTGTTCACCTCTAATTCGTTTGGCGTTTTTTACTTAATGACTTCCTTTTTGACTTTGTTTCTTGTCTCCCATGATTTTTTACTTCCGGTGATAAGAAAAATGTGTATAAAAAGACAGAATTTCGTAGTAATTAAATGCGGTAAGGTCGAGACAAGAAAAATCACATGGTAATCCGAACATTAGGATGTGTGTAAATATGATTTATGAACCGTGAGCGCGCTTTATAAATCATGATTGTGGTTTCTAAAGCGCAATCGCGGTTTTGTTAAAAAAATTATGATCGCACTTTATAAACCATGATCGCGGATCTATCTACCAAACCTAAGCCTCGAGAAATCTTTGTTTTTCCCCAACCAAAGCTATGGAAGGTCATTATGAAGTGTAAAAGGTTAAAAAACCTCAAATTTGCTCTTCCAAAGACTTGAACCATGCTAAAAATTTGAAAAATTTTCACAAAAATAGTGCCATCGCATAGGGAGACTGTTAGCTTTGTAGAAATATTGATTTTAAAGTGAATAGAATAAGATAAATATCATTTTATAATTTTTTATTAACAATAGGTTTTTAAGACATATTTTCCCATGAATGTTCATGTCTACGTTTAAGACTATAATTTTTTTTGCTTATCAAAATGTGATAAAACTTATACCATCCCAAGTGTGGACAAATTCTATACACGTTTAAAATATATATATATATATATATATATATATATATATATATATATATATATATCGATATTTTTTGATATAGTTATGGCGGGAAAATGGAAAGCGCTCCGTTTTCTAAATATTTTCAGACCACTTTCACGGAAAAAATCATTAAAAAAATATTGCTTAAAAAATATAAAATAAAATCCATCCCAAGATAGACAACTACATCTAACTTTTCACCAAATGAAAAAAAAACAAGATTTCGCCATCCAAATCGCGGGTAAACAAACTACAATCTTATAAGTTTTTTTCAAAAAAAAAAAACCTAAGTCATATAATTTTAAGTGTTTAATATAGCTAAACTTGTCCATTTTTTTAAAAAAATTATTATTTTAGAAACTAGATTCCGATGCTACGATTCATATTTATATATTTTTTCTAATTTTGAATGCGCGTATTGCTAATAATCCCTACAAGTTGAGATTTTGTTGTTTTTACAATATGATGTCCACAGATGACCCCATTTTTGTCCATCAACTTCCTGCGCTTACCCGGTCATAATCTTCTATCTCATGTCTACCAAGGTGGACTTGTGTTTTGTTTCCTTGAAAAACCTTGGAATGTTTTATCCTCACCAACTTGCATGTCCTTCTCATCAACCCTTATCGCTTCCTACAATTTTCAACTTTATTTATCATATGTTTTTCTCTCATCTATGCATTAAAGAACATCCTTGTCAACTCTCCTATTATTCTCTTATAAACTCTATGGCTCATTTATAGAGATAATTCTACTATTTATAAATTTATTCGATGAATCTATTGTTTCTCACATGTTTTATATCTTGAGTTATTTGTTTGGCTCTTTATATTATCCTGATGTAAATTGTAATGTCCCCACTTAAGAATTAGTTAATTATGGATACCTGAAGACTATTCTTTTTAATTTCTATATGATAAGGGAAAATTAAAAGAGAAAAATATTTTTTTTCTTTTGACTGATAAATGCTTTTGTCCGAGATCTATGAATAGGGGATTGATGGGATCCCACCCTTAAAGGAAAGAAGAAGAAGTCTAGCAAGTATAGAGTAAGATTGAAAAACAAAGGCAAGATAAGCATTGGGCCTCAACATAGCAAGAAAACCAAAAAACTAATATCAAAATATAAACTATTATCAAATAGTTATATTATCTCCAAGGGTTCGAAGTCCACATCTACAATATTCTTACCACCTAGTTTTCCACTAGAACCGAGCTTGGAAATCCTTTCCAAGAAGGAGAAGGATGATCTATCATGAACATGAAACTATTGAAGCCCATATGAATGTTGAACGTATCTTGCCGGTACGTTCAAAATTTACTGCCAACGTGGATGTTGATCGTCAAACACTTGACTAATGGTGTACACACTCCATGAGGTTTTCTTTTTCCATTTTCTTTCAATGGCGCACTTTTTCTCGTGTAACATTGTCTTTGGGAGTGGGGACCCACCCTACTTCCTTTTGAAAATTCCGCCCATATGAAAATTTCACCACTCCCCTATATCTTATTTTACTTTTATTTCATCTTGAAAAGATTTTAGGTTTGGCAAATGGGTGATAATCGTAGCTGCGAGGATCGAATCTGTGGAGCCTCGTTAAAGAGATTTAAGAGGTTTAAGGTGCTTGGGATATTGCTGCTGATCTGGTTGAAGGAGAGATCGAGGGAACTCATCCCAACAAGGTGTCCAAAGGGGTTAAGTGTGTTTGAGTGGAGGAAGAGCAAGTATATGGAGCGGATATATATATATATATATATATACACACATATACATATATATATATATATATATATATATATATATATATATGTATATACATATATGTGTGTATATATATATATATATATATATATATATACACATATGTTTTGATGTGTCTTGGAACTTTTACCCATTGTTGGAAGATTGGTGATTTCATTAGATGGCATGGTGTATATCAAATACAATGATGATAGAGTAGATTCTACATAAGCATCAAACCGACATACATTAAACTTACTGGATTCATGATGCATAATGCCATTTGTGTTGTTCATGAACTATTTTCTTTGAATGACGTGATCGATATCAACTTTATAGATAATAATTATGTGAGAGTTGAACATTAGATACCATTTCCTACATGCGGTAGTTGAAGACTAGAATATGATTATAACACCCATATGTTAAACCATAATTAAAAAAGAATAATAACATTAAGTGTTTGTGTATTTACTCTAATGTATATTCAATATAAGCGGTGAAAGTAAGGGCTAACATCGATGCCATGTAACAACCATGTATTAAAGACATGGACACATTGTAACCTAGGGAAAAAATATCCCGATTGGACATGTCACTACCCATCATTAACTTATCTCAAGCCTTTGACGTTGCAACCAATCTCGTGTACGTAAGGTAGTGGCTCCAATTTGTTGGTATGGAAGGTGAAGGTGTGCTCAATGTCGGGTCATAATAACATCTCACTATGGTGTTAGTGGTGGTATAGGAATTTGTGTTAGACATCATATGTCAAAAAGGAACAAGATTTTGCCTAGTTTAGAGTGTTCAAAACAGGATCTCTTGTTCCGATTGGTGATGATCGTGAAAAGACCGCAACTCATGCCCATAGGGCTTGCTAGTGTGAGAAATTTCTCTTAGAAAATATCATTGACTTCATTTTGTCCAATATAAGCACCAACTTGTGAAACTAGCCTATGTTTTATGGTTCATCTCCTCCTATCCCTATGTGAAACATGTAATTAACCAAGAAACCACCTATCTTATTGTTTCCAAATGATTCAACACTGACACAAATATGAAGCAAGATCCAATTTATAAAATATTATGTGAGCATGAAGGTGATTCTTGAGATTGTTGTGTTCTTATAGTGACGAAGAAGGTGAGGAAGCATTCTTATTTACAAATTTATATGGCAAACAATTAAGATAATGTGGTGTCGGTATTGATTACGTCAAAAAATCAACGCATTCTTTGATTAATTTTTTTTTTTTTTGACACATACATTAAAATTCATTATCAATATACTTCTTTTAAGTTGATGTGTTTGTGACTAAATATCTTGTTCATATGTTTACACAATAATATATTCTCTTGAGGGTTATGTTTATATGTTGTCTTTGATAGATGGTGGAGTGATTTAAGGAATTACAAGCTTTTAAGTAGGTTGTCCATCTTACATGATTTCATCTATTGGATCCCTTATGATTCCACTTGCATCAAGTGTGCGCCTCATTCTACATGTGAGAGACATTGTTAGAAATACAATGTAGGTTGTAAATTCTAAAACTCATTGTATCAAAACATTTCATTATTTAATGTTGATTTCCCTAAAATTTTAAACTTCTTTCTTTGGTGGATTCATCAAATTTATGTGAGGCTAAGGATGTTTCCAATACACTATTTTTCTCTCACATAATCCAAGAATCCAAAAAACATGCCTAATATCGAAATTCTAGGATGTTAGTATTTAATCTCCATGTACTCTAACTATCCACAAAACAAAATGGATGTCATTGTAAAAAACAACTATTGACATTGTGAATATTGATCAAAGAGACTTGTTTTTTGAGATATCTGAAAAGTACATTGCCTCAACAATTTGTGCACCACACCTCATTCCTCCTTCAAACAATTGATAAAAATTGCATGTAGTTTATATTTATCTTCTCAGAAGATAGAAGAATTTTACATACATTCCCCACAACATTTTCCATGCCCCTAGAAAAATCCTCTCTCAATCCCCTTTCATTGCCCCTCTTAATCTTGTAATGTTTCACTTCTTTGAGTTTAAGTTACTCAACACATCCCTTTTAGCATCTCCATTGCACTACTCACTTCTAATTGCTATTCTAAACAATTGTGATCAAATGAGGATTTATAGAGTTGTGCAAGTAACCAATCATTCATTATGTTCATAAGTGGGCCACTTCCATTGTGGCATCACCCCTAACATGAAGATTATGACATATTGTGTTTATATGTTGTCGTGGACCAAGCCAGCCAACCAATGCAGAATTATTTTTTTGCTTGAATGAGGATTTTTAGGTGTAGAAACAATTCCAAGATACACTAGAGAGGCATTTTGGACTGGGTGGTAAGCCATGTATTTAAGGGGAATTTTACAAGATTTTTTAAGTCATGGAGGAGGAGAGGGAATGACCAAGCAAGAAAACATAATCATCCCAACTTATCAACCATTATATTATTAAGAGGACCACTTTCATAGTGACATCACCCTTATTGACATAAGATTGAATGATATATTAGACTTTTTATATTTATGTGGACCAAACAAACCAATCGTATGTTGATGTTATTATTAAGCGAGTCATTTTTCTTTATGAACCACACTCATGAACAACCTTCTCACACATAATGAAATCAATCCACTTTACACTTTACTAATGTCACCAAACTTTTTATCACAATTTGAGGAATTAGCTGCAAGAAATAAAGGTTCCTTATTACATTTTCTACAATCAGTTACTTTTATTCCTTTACTAGGAATGTAAGGTACTGCCTCTTTATCCTAAATGAGTTACAAATGGTAGAAGACATGATAATAGACATGACAAAGAGGCCACATGTGCTTGACGTAAGGCCCCGAATGACCCTCCATTCCGAAGGTTTATAACACATAATACTAATGGGAATACATTTCTCCTCAAGAGCTACAATTAAGAAAAGTAGAAGTATAGAACTTTGGACTGAGCTGATTTAGTTGGATGGCTGATCAAATTTTCATTAAGAAATTCCAAAACTCAACATTCCCTTCATTTGACATACAAATCAAAATATAAATACCTCATCTAATGAAGTACAGAAATACACCTGAAACCTTGAATGTTTTAGCGAAGATTAGAGTTTCAACAAAAGAACTAAATTGTAATTGAGAATATTTCAACAAATTATATTTCAGCCAAGAACTACATTTGGCAACATAAATTAACAATGAATGCAATACTTTGGAAAGCTTTCACCAATATAAAATGATGGAATAACATTACAAGGTTATGAAAAATAGTTAGTGTAAAATTATTGTTGATAGGCTAACCCTATATGCTATATAATATTATAGGTCAAAGCACATTAATTTATATAGATATATAGATACACACACACACACACACACACACACACACACACACACACACACACACACACACACACACACACACACACACACACACACACACACACACACACACACACACACATAAAAATTAATTGGATAATAAAATATTGGTATCTCTTTGAGTGTATGCAATACATTTTTGGAACACATTTTAACCATCCATGTGTGAGCCATACCTTTTTATAATTATTTGATTGTCTTTTGATATCTCCCATTAGCATCAACAATTACAACATTCCTTGAAAATACACTTTTATTATACCTTGTTAGATGTCCACACCACATTTTAAAGCTCCCATTTTGGCATGGGATGGGAGTATGTTGAAAAAGGGCATGGAGTCTAGCTTTGCACATATGAAATGCACGGGCTTGAAATATTAACATGCCTTTTAAGCATAACCCTTTTGTGTTTATCTTGCTTTCATTTCATTCCACGAGACCACATCTTAATGAGGTATTTATTCAAATATTTAATGTGCCTTGTGTATTGTTCCTAGTTAGTTGCAACTACATCTAAAAAAATAGCTTTCCATTATGCTTTAATGGATGTGCATGTCCTATTTTAAAGCTCCTATTTTGACACGGGATGGGAGGATGTTGGAAAACTCTTCCAATTACATTTATTATAAAATCTCCAAGCCCTTATCAACAAAACCAATTTTTGCATATTGTGCATTAATTGCATACCAAAAGATCACATCTCATTGAGACATTGTGACTATTAGTTCACATGCCTTATGCATAATTTCACTTTTTCATGTGTCTCTACCAATGCACTTACAACTACATCTAACAAATATCACCTTTCTATCATGTGTTGATGGATTTCCGTGTCCTATTCTAAAGCTCCTGTTTTGCAAAGGCCGTAGGATGCTAGAAAATTATGGCATTTACATTTTCCTAAAAGTTGTTCAACTATACATCTAAGAAATTTTAGCTTTCCATTGTGCTTTGATGGATGTCCATGAACTATTGTGAAGCTCCCATTTTGACATAATGTGGGAAGATGCTAGAAAATCCTACCAAATGCATTTTCCAAAAAGCTTATAAGGCTTTTTCAACAAACTCATTTTGTGCATATTCTACAATTATTATAGTTCATTAGGTTGAAGTTGTTTCAGGAATTTTTAAAAACGATGCACATGTCTTTTATATTCTTCCACATCCTACATACATGTGAGCAACAGAATGCATAGTTGAAACAAACAAAAATTAGCTCCCATTATGATATTTTGAATATCCATGCCCTATACTAAATCTCCCATTATGAAACAATCTAAAAAGATTGTGGCAAATGTTGTGGGGTTTGGCTTTGCGTTGCCAATTTACATTTGCTAAAAAATTTCCAAGCCTTTCCAATAAAAAAATTTATTCATGAGACCATATTTCCTTCAAGATTTTTGTTGAACAATTTTCATGTCTTGTGGATGATTCTACATTTTAAATACATATCTCTAAATGCACCAACTACAACTCATGTGATAGAAAATATGAAACCATTAGGTTGAACACCTTTTTGTTGCATTCACCAAAATAATTTCAATGCTTTGTGAGGATGCCAGTGTCCTCTATCATTTTATACATATCCTACAATCAATGATGTTGTTTTAACACATCTACCATGACACTTATAATTACATCTTAAGCAAAACAACTTTCCATTATGTTATGATGAAGATCCATGTCATTTACTAAAGATCTCATTATGAAACATGCCGAAAATATTGTGGAAAACATTGTGGGGTTTGGATTTACGTTGTCAGTTGCATTTGTTGGAAAATTTCCAAGGCCTTTCAACAAACCCATTTTATGCATATCCTAGATTCATTGTAGTAAATAAGATTGTATTTTCTCCAATATTTTTTTGTTGAATAGTTCACATGGCTTGTGCATGCTTCCACATTTTATGTACATATATAAAAGGCACTTGCAACAACATCTAACAAAAATAGCTCCATTTAATAATTTGAATGTTAGTAAAACTAACATGGCTCTGCAGACAATTTCTCTAAAGAAAAAAATTCAAGTAGGAGAAACATTGTCATCCAAGAACTTCAAATCATAGAGATAAACATAGTTCTTTGTCAAAATTTTAGGCTCCACAAGTACACCGTCTAAGAAAAGCATGTCCTATTACACCTCATTTCCTACTAATTTCATAGATTGGGCAACAATAGAAAATGATCTATTCTAAATCTCCCATTTTAATAGAGGCTAGTAGGATGCTAACAAAGGTTGTGGACTCCACTACAATTCATAAAACCACATATATTCTAGGCACTTATTCGTATAATTCACATACTTCCACATTTTGGAGACATGTCTCCTCAAGTGGATTTCACCATTGTTTTCAAGAGAAACAAGCCACTACAACAAAAAAGATGTTCAATTGCCCATGAAAACAACAATAATTGTTAAAGCGAGAAGAAGAATATTTTTTCAGAATGTTTTGAAGCACCACAAGGATAGTGACAATAAGGCAAGGATATCTATAAAACTTATAAAAGTAGCTACTTATAAATTTGAGTCCACCCTCAAATGACACAATTGAGTCCTTTAATGAGGAAGTCATTTTTTAATAAATTTGGCACCACAACCAAGCATGAGTAAGGCATGTAATCTGCATATGTGCCAAACCCACATGGTATTTACATTTACGGAGTTTACAATTATGATTCAAAGGAGATTTATGAGGTACTCGTCGACCAAGTGCTTTACCGATCCAAAAGAGAGCACTACCATGCAAGTTTCTAGGTTGTGATAGATCTCTGGGAGTGATGATATAATGCAAGTGGTCTTCTTATTAACACAATGTTTGATTAGTTGTGCAATGAGTATGTTTTTTGCTATTATCCCAAAAAAATTTTCAAATTTCTATAAATATATGTCTTACTACCGCAAGTCCATTATGTCTTTGAGTGGACTTTCAAATAAGTTCAGTTACTCTAAAGTCCTCATTTATTCAAGATTTCTTGTACTAAAATTTTTATATAGTGTTTGTGCATGCTTATTGGATCCCCGTTGCTTTATAGTTTTTATTTTTGTATTTTGTTTTTAAGTAAAATTTTTAAAGGATATTTTGTTATTCTAATGATGCAATATGCATAGTAAAAAAATTATATGCTTCAAGAGTGTCTTTCTTTGTTAGTTTAGTGAATAAATTTCTAGATTTTCATGTTAATTCTTTAATATATTAACATTTTTAGTGGAGGCCAATGGTGCTCCTAGATAGATATATAGAGCCATGAGCTCCTAAAGACAAGATTGAAGAATTAGGACTATCATCAAGGCTTATTGCATATATTGTCTTATTAACTCATAGGAAATTCTTAAGCTACTTTTGATCTCAAATAATTTTGTGATATTTCTTATGCTTAAAAGATATCGTAGTGAGATTTAAAAAAACAAACATTTACTTGGTTTTGTTGACCCAAAATGCACACCTTGCCATTTTTTGCAACTTATCAAAGTTTTAAACTTAGGCAACTAATTTTTCTCAAGAGCTGCGGAGTGGTGGAACAAAAGGAATGACTTCGGGAGGCAAAAAAATTGGATAATTATTAAATCCATGAAGACAAGCTATGGAAAATATAGCATTCTACGAATTCTCCTAACCCATGGAATGAAGAGTGCAGTTTGGGTCTTCCAGCGAACAAAAATATTGACTTCAAGGAATAAATGTACGGAAAGATATAGTGTGGGAGCCATGCCCATATAATTATCAAGTTTGATCACAATTGTTTTCAAGAAAATAAGATAAATTGTAAAATTACAAGAGTTTAAATGCCCCTACATTTATTTTTAAAATTTCTTGTGAGTGAATTTTGTGCAAAAAAATGGACTCACCACGGGTGTCATTATTATTGGTGAAAATAGTATACAATGAAGGCATCTCCATTTTTTTGTGCCCTTCTCACCCATACATAATGAATTGAAGTTCTCTATTATATTTGTTGTGAAATCGAAAAACAATGCCATAATAATTCATTCAATCAGTGTGCTTCCCATTGCTTTGTTAATGAATACCCTTGGATTTGTCATACTTACTCATATTTTTATATGTTAACAATATTATTGTTGCGATTTGAAAACATGACCCGACATTCCTCTTATTTATATATTAAGAATTGATAGGAACAATTGTCATGTTTAATGTAACACTTGTTGAGCATTAGATTTGTCTTAGTAGCATCCAACTTAAAAGCCTTATTTATTAATTATTTTATAAATTATTAGGATTGCTGCAAATACATTAGGATGTGTTTCAATAACATAAGTGTTAAACAAATAAACCTAATTTATTTTGTAAAAAATAATGAAATAGAATATACTTTAGAATAGAAAAACTTGACATATTAGAATAAATTTCAACACATATTATAAGGGTAGATACAAAGTCAATAACTTCAAATATTATTAATATAATATACATTGGATACATCGAGATGTAGGTAATATTAACTCTCGACATATAACCAATCAAAAACATTTCTTTGGTTGTTATAAAATTTAAAATGCTAGAGCATTATTTACAAAATTGAATCTTCAATTTTGGTCAAAGATTCAAAAGGAAAAACTTTTGTACACATATTCACCACCCCAATAAATTATGTCATTATGAATTCAATACATTTTGTAGGGGGTGATTTCAACTATTGAAAAACATGGGGATGGGAACCCCTATATTTTCTATATCTTGCGAGCTTTTCATGACTGTATCACTTAAGCTAACCCCACACTTAAGTTGTCTTTCCACTGCTTGTGTTGTTATCATTAGGATTTGAACACACGACCTAGTATTGCTCTTATTTATATGTTTATAATTGATAGGAATGAGTGTTCTATTTAATGCAATGTTTTTGAGTTTTAGATATGTCTTAATAGCCACCAACTTCAAAAACCTTATTTTTAACACCTTTATAACATTTAGGGATTGTTGCAATTACATTATGTATTTTAACAACATAAGTGTTACACTAATATAGCCTAAAAATGTAAACACAAAGAAAATAAAAGATAACTCATAATAGAAAAACACGGTATATGATGTAAAGGTGATCCTGAAAAAGCACCTTCATTATAGTGGTTCTATGATCTTCCATTCACTTTTTTGGACTACTCTTACACTAACACATTACTTACCAAGATCTTTCCTAGAAGCCTCAAAGAGCTTTCATTATAGTGATTCTATGATTTTCCCATTTATTCACTTCGAGGTTTAAGCCATATAACTAATCAATTTCTTACATAATTATCTATCAATATCGCGAACAAGGTTTTTAAAAGATATACAAATCAATATCTAATCATCCCAAATTAAGATAAGATACCTAAAATTTCACTCTTCTCTAATATCTAAACTTTTAATTGTAGTACAAATTGGGTAAAATTGAAGAGGTATTGAGTTTTATTCCTTACCACTTCTCACAAAAACATTATAATCCTAATGTAAAATTCACATCGACAACAATTTTAGAATGAGAAATTGTACCTAGGAGGTGCAATGGAGACATCGATAGGGGTAATGAGGTATGCATAGGAAAAAGTAGAATGAAAAATAAAATAAATAAATTAAAGGATGAGAAGAAAGGAATGTGTGAAATCATACCTTGCGAGAGTAAGTGAGGGAAGTCTAACTCTGGCTATATTGTTGATGTTTCATATGGGGAGTTAATCCATCCATGAACAACAAATGTTGACTTCAAGGAAGGCATGTATGATAAGCTACATTGTTAGAGAACCATTCCCATACAATTTTCAAGTTTGATCACAATTGTTTTCAAGAAAAAAGGACAAAGTGGAGAATTATAAGGGTTTAAATGCATTGTGTGTTGGTTTTTAGATCTGTCTTAATAGCCTCCAAACTAAAAATCTTATTTTTAATGGCTCTGTAGCATTTTGGGATTGTCACGATTACATTATTATGTGCTTTAATACTATGAGTCTTACATTAATATAGCTACAAAAATATGTAAGAACAAAGAAAATAGAAGATACTTCATACCAAAAAACATGGTACATTAAGAATAAATGTCAACACATATTGTATGGGAGTTGCTATAAATTCAATAATTTTAAATATTATTAATAAAATGTACATTGGATACATCAAAATGTAGGGAACATTGACTCCGGACACAAAACCAATCAAAAAAATTCTCTAGCTATTGCAGAAGTGAAAAAGCCTAAGCAATATTTGGAAAATTAAATCTTCAGTGTTGGTCAAAGATTCTAAAGGAGAAACATGTGTAGACATATTCATTGTCCCTACAAATTACATAAATATTCTCTTAAAAAATCATTATATTCTTCCTTAGTACAAAAAAATAATAAACTATGAATAGCACTAGATGGCACCCTTATGAGGGAAACAACATGAAGTGGATATGTCATCTCACAAGACAAATTTAGGGGTTAGATAAACCTACAAGATGTTGGTGATGGGGAAGCCACTATAAATAATGTAGCAATTTAGCCACCCTATATTGAATGATGGAGAGCTTAGAACCTTCTATGGGAAAACCCAACACTTGTGCTATACATTCCATCAGCGACATTAATATCTTGGGTGGAGAGGCGGGCCTAGTTGGAGACCATTTGACTATTACACATGTTTTCCTTGAATAATAAAAGACTTCAAACATGTACATCAATACACTACATAATTTTGATATGCTTGTATGCCAATATATCCCTACCACGAGATGTCATCTATGAATTTTCTTAAATATATCAAAGCTAAGAACCTTTCATGTAACAATATACATGCTTATCAACATAAATATCCCACTACTTTCTAGTTAAGTAAAATAATTACAATTGATTTTACATTTATCATTAGAACATGTGCCAATAAACTAAAAAACGAATTGTAGGAAGAACTAGGGAAGTTCCATAACACTAATTAGCTCTATGAATAATGGGTTCATCCTAAACTTGTTTAAACAAATATCCATCGTCCTACACCCCAAATTCAAATATATTAGTCACTTTAATATTATCTCATAAAATAGCTTAAGTACATGACTCCGACTTCTAAGGCGTCCCATTTGAAATGAAATCACAACCAGTCAGGGATACCATCCACGGCTCACTGGTGCAAGACACGGTTTTTCCATCTATTTATATCAGATATATCTGCACCATAAACACGAGTTCACTTTGGTAGAAAGGCTTGTGACATTTTTAACACATATAACAGTCCAAATTTTCCTTCTTTTCTTTGCTTTGGATCTTCCATTTTGTCTTTTTGTAGACAGTTGGATTTGTTGCATGCCCAGTGTTTTGTTTTGTTTTTCTGTCTTTTGCCAAAATGCACTGTTTGCATACCAATTTGTTCATTTAATTTGGTGATTGTATTTGTAATGCCCCTTCTGCCTTATTATAGTAAAATTAATTAAATAAATAAATAAGTTAAAAACGGACAATTAATGGAGTTAGCGGAAGACGGTGAATGAACTGACAGGTGGTTTATTGGTTGGAGACATTGGAGGTTTGCGTGTGAAGGGAGATATGTCAGGACATGACCATCCCTTACATCCTTACGCCTTCAATGAACCATTTTTTTAATGCTTTCTCAGTCTTCTTGGTCGTATTGGCTAAGTATCAAATCCCACACTTCAATTTCAACACGCCAAGTAAACCTGTGCTGGTTGTGCAGAATTATTTGCTTAGTGTGTGGAATTATGTTTAGCATTTTTAGGTGGTTCGTTTGTTCTGAACATTTTCTAGCAGAGCAGGAGGAGATGCCATGCATGAAGGAGAACATTGGTGCATTCTGTGGTGCCAGCGATTTAGTGGCATTTACAATCATCTCATTCCTTTTGGTATTGTGCATTGTCACTCGATCCACTTCTTCCATGGTTAGCTTATAAAAATGGGACTTTAGAACAGGGTATGGCCACCATTGAAGCATAATGGGAAATGAGAATATTTTCCCTTTTTGTGTATTCTGAATCTATGTTTTTTTCCGTATTATAATAAAAAAATCATTAAGGATGCACAAGCCTTATGAGCTATAATCGGCTAAATCTACCAAGAACGGCTTGTATTTTGTTCAACAAACAATAAACAAGGAACTGAGGCGTGGATTATGGGGTTTCCTCAAGAAAACTGTCACAATGTTTCACTGATGCAACAAACAGGCCTCTAACCTGATCAGTTTACACTTTCATAGGTATTCGCTACTTGTTCCAAGATGTAAGCCTGGAAATAGGGTATGAACGTCTAGCCAAACAAAATAGATAGAGATATTTTGTCAAATGTTGTAATTGCAAGTGCTCGGGTGGGCATGTAGGAAAAATGTGGAACCTTGCACAAGACGTGTGAACTGTTTGATAGAATGCCAAAAGGATATGCGGCTCAGGGGATGTTTGGTTGTAAGTGGGGCACAAATGTTATCTCATTGATTGCAGGATACGAATCTATTAAAAAGGAGGCTTTAGAAACTTTCAAGCAAATATAATTGACCAATGCAAAGCCAAATTTATACAATTGTTGCATGTATGCAATATGTGTGTGTTCAGAACAGGTGAATTAAATGTCCTGGATCTTCTTTCTGCGTGGACGTTTTGACCCCATAGCATGTGTTCCAACTCGTGTACGGTTTATGGCTTATGTAGTGGGGATTTCAACTATCCTGACCAGTTTGCTTATATTTGTTTTTCTTGTTTTGAGGGAAGGGAGTTTGTTGTTCTATGGATCAGTTGAAAAGGCATTTGAAAACTGCTAAAAATGGGGTTCGGGGCTTGGCAAGGGGGACTACACCATGGGACGTGGCATTGAAACATGACTTTTTGGAGTGCGATGGTTACAGGATATGCATAGATAGAGAATTTTTTTTTTTTAAACCATGCAACCTTTCGAGGAAATGCCTAATTGATATGTAGATCCAGATTCGTCAGTTTTGACTGTCGTTCTTTGACAGGGATGGTTCATCTCACCTTTTCCTTTATAATTATTGTACTTTAGTTTTTCCATTTGCAGAGTAATAAATTTAAAAACTTTTGGGTTATCATGCATTCCACTATTTTTTATATAAATTTGTTTTGGAAAAAGGGTAAAATGTCATCTAGTACTTATGTAACCTTAAATAACGCTTGGTAGTCAAGCACAAACTTAAAACCTTCTTCAGACATGATTTGGAAAACTTCGTAACCATTTTAGATATTTATAACACACTTTTATTGGAGCTAAGTTTGTTCCCTCGCAAACCCACCAATTGTTCAATGATAAAATCTAGTAAATCATGCTATTCATGGACCCACAAAGCAACCTTATGAAACCCGAAAAGGGGATGTAAACTCTCGTTAGTGTTCCTCATCATGAGGAAAGTTGCCTCAAGATTTAGGTTCGAACCCAATTGACCATTCATACACTCTTTGTCGCTCCTTTAGGAGCCCCGTTACCCCATTAGCGCTTTTTTTTAAGTTGTTAAAATTGAAAAATTGGATTTCTTATCGGCTCGCCATTTGAATCCTAAATAATGAAATCCTTATCCGCCTTCACAAACCTATAGTATTTGTACTAAATAATTTCATTGAACCTTCTATTTGGGGAAAGCCACTCCTTTTATAGTTTGGTAAAGACATTTTGTAGGCCTCAGTCGCGCTTTGACTACGTCAAACGGGATACAATTATGACCGATGGCTCTAGAAAACATGTCGCCATTTGAAAACCATTTGTTAGTTCTTAGCTCCGTTGACACCGGTGAATTCTCCATATATAGGTGAACTTGTAGAAGTTTATCATTATGTGTTCCTCCATCGAATGTTAGTTTTGGACATGGTTTTGAGCCATCGAGCTAACTTTTGATCGTTTACAACCAGTCAATTACGACCGATGGCTTCAAAAACTTACCGCCATCATATACCATTTGTTGGTTCCTAATTTCATCAGTTCCTAAGAATTCTTTGTGTATAGGAGGACATGTAGAAGCTTACTCGTCATATGTTTTCTCACCAGAAGACAACGTTTGAAAATGTTTTCTTTGCCTCGAGCCTAATTTGAATGTTTTTGTAACTATTGGGAAAACGTAAAAAAAAATTTTAGCACTCCCATTGGGTTACCAAACAAACTGGAAACTTGTTGACACTTTTAAATAACTTTTTGAAACCCTCTACCATGTGAATTATGTGAAATTGATCTTTTGGAAAATTAGTGTTTCTCTCTTTTTCTCTCTTTCTCTCTCCTGGTTAAGAAATGAAGTGAACTGAAATGAAATAAATGTTTCTCTAACCCTTTCCTTTCAATGCAAATTATTAATGTCATATTAAAATGATAAACTAAAATGCTAATTATGTTAGATTAGGGTGGATACTATGCCAGAATTTATCACCGGTTTCATATTCACATGGTTTTACAAGATCAAGAAAGATGGTGAAAAGGCATTGTGTAATTTGTTGTTTATTATTGTCATTTATATAGGTCATTGTAAAATTTATATATGTATAATGTAGTTCCATGTTACAAAAAAATTATATTTGAAATTTGCTAACATGTATGAGATGTTAGTTTTAGGGATACCTTGGGGAGCATGCATTTAATCATACGTTCAATTTTGATTCATTGTTATGTATGGTAAAAGGACACACACACACACACACACACACACACACACACACACACACACACACACACACACACACACACACATGTTAAATGAATTTGAATTTAATATCTTGTAGTGTATTTCTAGTGTGCAATAGATGATTAAATAATTGGTGTTGTGTTTCTTACCTTGAAAATGTAATAAAGGAATCTAACCACAACAGTGAACCCTAATATAAGATTCATTCATAACTTGTCTTCATGCATGATCCTTCTTAGCATAGAAGAAATTGAAACCGTAGAATGAACTTAAACTTTACACTCTATGGCACCTTCTATTTAAGTAAATAAGAGCCCAATTTTGATTTTTCATCATAGTCGGTATGTTTAGCATTATCGTCATGAACCCGATGGTTAGGAACAACATGGAAAAACTTTATCTGGAATAAGTAGAACTAACACCTCCTTAGTATCCTAGTCATCTACCAAGTCTTACGAAGTTAGATCCAGAAATTAACTTCATGATCGAATGAATTCCTTGTGGGATCCAGATGACACAAATGGAGCTAGTGAAATAGTTGTACTATGACTTAACTCTTGTTAATGATCTCTTTAGTTCCTTACAGTTAAATTTTTTACCTTGGTTACTAACAACATATCACCTTGGTCTTTCATGAAGGTTGTTTAGCATAAATGTGTCCTCTCACCTTAAACTCATTTATAGTTGGGCGTAGATCCTTAGGTGCTATTAGAATTAAACCAAACCTTAGCTGATTAAGGGGTTAACTTGCGAGTGGAAATTGTACTTAACTCCTAGAAAATGTAATTGTATTTAAAATAAATTGACTTAAGAGAAGTGTAGAAACTAAAAAAAATGGGTGGGGGTCTCGTTACCCCATGTGCCCAGTTTCCCTTTGTACCCTAGTGAGTGGCCCAAAACCAAACAAAGGTAGTGGGTCATATTCCTATGATTGATCTCATGGTGGGATTTAAATGACACAAGTGGATGTCTTGGTTACAACATGCATTTAGCTTTGCAGTGTATAAGAGCAAAGAAATGGGATGTCTCATGCTAGGATTCACTCCTTGTAGTAGCGAATCCATTAGTGAAAAGTATTGGTTAATTTGTTTATGATTGTTATGAAACAATGCTAATAATGAGACCATAGTGCGATGTAAGAGTAAAGCATATAAGGGTAAAATGAGATTTGAGGTTAGGAATAATGTCACTCTTGGAGTCCTTATAACTCAATTAAACATTTTCATGTATTAAAAAGAATATGAATTTCCTTAGTGACATCAAACTTCGAGAAAACAAAAGATATATATAATCTAAATAAAATTTCTTGTCTTGGAAATATGTTGAATGGTTTTAACAAGTAATCAAACTATATTAACTATGGTATGGAAATAAAGATACCATGATCAAAGAATGTTTTTGAAAAGTTACATTGAATATAAATCTCCTTGTATCCTAAGATTTCTTGCTTGACATCACGTCAGATTCACTTTTGTAGTAAGGGTAAAATTTAAACATTGGATAAACATTTGGGAAGCATAATATTATCATAAGAACGAGAGAATTGGGAACTTTGTATGTAATTTGAAATATGGAAAATACTTATGTAAATTATGGAGATTGTAGTAATGGTTACTGAGAACTAACCTAAATGGTGGAATGATAAGTTGAATGTGAAATGAATTTAAGAACTTGTAGGTGGAAAAATGACAAAATTATCCTTGCATAGTAATGTTCTTGGAATGTTAATCGTAACTAAGATGTAATTATGGTAATGATGTGTGTGGGCTTGCCAATCCTTGGGTCCCTTCTTCTTGTGGTTGGGTCATTGCTAGCATTTGTTCATTGGGGAAAGTGTTACGTCGATATGTATATAGTGTTGTCATGTGTCTATGCGAGTCAATGACTTATGTAAGTGTCTCGATGCATTGTTGAGTTTCTCTACTTGGAGCCTTGTGGTGTTGTGTAGTGAGAAATGTTAGTTAAGAAAAATATTATCCTGGTATTTTTACTTGTTGTATTTGGGTGTGTTCAATGTTGGTATTACATTTGGTATCATAACAAAGGTTCATTCTCTCGAACCTCTCGGATGGACAGGAGTAGTGATGATTTTGCATGGTGGTGGTGAATATTGGAAGAGTAATGTGATATATGTTGTAATGTGAACAATGTTGTAATTGTGATATTATGAATGGACATGTGGTGCATGTCACTTAGTGTGTATTTGTTATCATGTTTATGTGCTTGTGATGAGAGTATTCACTCTCCTTTTCATGGATTCTATGAAGAGTTCACATGTGATGTACCGCCTTATTGTGTGTGAAAAAGATTGTTATTGTGGATTACAGAGTGTTGGAACATTTTGGCATTATGTGATATGAAGGTGTATTGATTGTATTGCATGAAAAATTGGTGTAAAGTGAATTGGATTGTATCGTGATGTTGTCACCATGTGGTGATGAATCATGTGTGTCACCATGTTATAATTGCAATTGACTATATGTTGTAATGTTAGACATTGTGTTCCTCATATGTATAATTCGTGTAATATGTGATGGTTCATGTCGTGATTTAGGGGCATATGGTAAGTGTATGACCCCTATTATACAAATGATTGCACTTCGGGTGTAGTATGTAGAAATGTGGTGTATCGCAACCTGTAAATTTACCATGCGTAGGATGATAGAGTTTATGTGTGTGAATCACCATTGTGTTAGTGATGTAGTTGTGTTATGTTGTGAACCCTACACTAACCGACCCTAAGGGAAATCGATAAACAGTGTATGTTTGAAGTGAGGAAATGTGTATTGTTGACCGATCCTCGAAATGAGTACGAGATAGAAAGTGGAGTCTTATATAAGATTAAAACCCATATTTGTTCATTTGGTATATGTGGCACTTGTTCAACGGGTGTCATGCATATTGTGTTTTGCGGACACCTTAGGCTTAGTAGATGGTGACTTGTACTCCTTTCTCTCTCCCTATATGGTTATCATATGGATTCAACCTAAGTGTAGTTATGACTATGTTGAGCCTTGTGGAAGTGGTGGAGGGATGATTCAAATAGAGATGATGACAGTTGTATTATTTGATATGTTATTTTACGAGTGAGGCTTGATGTCCAAGTGCCAACAACTCGTTGAGTACCCCTTTGGTGGTCATATAAGGCCACATAGTTATTGTGATGTGTTACTTCTCTATATGTATTTTATTCGTAAATTGAACTTTTTTCTTTCTAGAACCAACAATTTTCTTGATTGATGTGTTCTTATATTTTGGGCATTTTATTTGGTTGTTTCACTAACATGCAATTTTTTTACTAACTATGGCTATTTGGCCATTTTTTTACTTAGTTTTATATTTTATTTTCATGTTTAAAGGTTTTATAGCCTAGCCCAAGGCTTGGTATTTTTTCCACTTGACATTTGAAACAGATTGTTATGTTGGTTCTAATGTCGTAATGTGGGGAATAGGGTCATGGGATGCACCATGGAGTGGTGGAACCTATGGACCTGCTTCGTTGTATGGGGGTATGCCCTAAGGAGTTACAAATAACTAGCAGGTTGTTGAACCACGAGTTATTATGTCACTTGGGTTAGAGGTATTTGGAATTTATGTGCCTATGGCCATAGGGTGACCAACCTCTTTTGGGGAGTGAAAAGGAAAATTTATATTTATTTTATTACTTGAGGGAGGCATAAGAGACTTAAGGGAGGCATAAGATACTTGAGGGAGGCATAAGAGACTTGAGGGAGGCATAAGAGATTTGTGTGGGTGTGATTGATGCTTTGGGAGGTATATGGAGTTGTTCTGTGATTCTTGGGAGGTATATGTATTTATTTTGTGATGCTTGGGAGGTATATGTAGTTGTTGGTGATGCTTTGGGAGGTATATAGAGTTTTTTGTGATGTTTTGGGAGGTGTATGGTGTTGGTACTTTTATTTATGTGTACTCATGTGAGTCTGGTCATGTTTTGTGATGTTGAGGATTGATGCTCCTCATTAAGGGTATGCTTTGACCCATTTTTGACACTATGTAACTACAGTTATTGTCCCAAGTTGCGTGAAACCTTTATATGTGTACCTATTTGGAATTCCATGTTGTTGTAGTTTGCTTATGTTACAAGTATTGTTGTGTCAGGATCATGTGTGACAAGTATTATGTTGTGAGGGCTATGTATGTTCTTTTTGTGGTTTGGTTGAGTTCTCGAGATGTGACCCATTATAGAAGTATGCGAGATATATCTTGTGGACCGTTAGTGTTGTGTTTGGTTCTTGTGTCGCATCGTGATGTCAGTATCAAATGGGCACCCATGAAAAATACATAAACCAAATTCCTAAGAATTGAAATATTAAGAGCTTGAGTTTAGGAATACTATAAAGGAAAAATATTAAAGAAGTAATAATGTAAACTAAAAACTTCCAATCTTCACGAACATTAAAATTTAAGATATTTCCAAAATGAGTTTGTTTCCTTCTGGTCGAGTTGTACACTAAATAAGTTTTTTTAATAATGACATGGGTCGCTATTCGCTTTATTTCCTACTTACCCTTCGAGCTTCGATATTGTGTCGCATCGAGGACAATGTTTTTATAAGGGGAGGAAGATGTAATGCCCCTTTTGCCTTATTATAGTAAAATTAATTAAATAAATAAATAAGTTTTAAAAAAGGGACAATTAATGGATTTGGCGAGAGGGGTGAGTGAACGACAGTGGTTTATTAGTTGGAGACATTGGAGTTTGGCGTGTGGAGGGAGATATGTTAGGACATAACCATTCCTTACATCCTTACGCCTACAATGAAAAATTATTTTAATGTTTTCTCGTATTCTTGGTCGTATTGGCTAAGTATCAAATCCTACACTTCAATTTCAACACGTCGATTAAACTTGTGTTGGTTGTGCAAAATTATTTGCTTAGTGCGAGGAATTATGTTCAAAAATTTTTTTGGTGGTTCATTTATTGCCCATTTCTTCTTCCTTTTTCTAGCAGATCAAGAGAGTGATTTTATTACCATGCATGCGGTAGAACATTGCGCAACATAAGGTAACAATCTAGCGATCAATGCTAGGGATTTAGTGGCATTTTTAATCATCTCATTCCTTTTGGTATTATACATTGTCACTCGGCCAAATTCTTCTATGGTTAGCCTATAAAAATGGGACTTTTGAACACTTTGTATGGACACCATTGAAGCATAATGGGAAATGAGAATATTTTCCCTTTTTGTGTCCGCTGAATATATATATATATATATATATATAGTGTTATAATAAAAGAAAATCATTAAGGATGCACAAGCCTTATGAGCTATAATCAGCTAAATCTACCAAGAATCGACTTGTATTTTGTTCAACAAAAAATAAACAAGGAAATGAGGCGTGGATTATGGGGTTTACTCAAGGAACTATCATAATGTTTCACTAATACCGGTGTCCCTAGATTTCACCCCGAAATTTGAGACTACCCCATATTAAAAATTTCATAATTTTAAAATAATGGGACGTTTTGTGTTTTTATTGCCATAAAATGTCTCGTATTGTGTCAAGATATTTCCAGAGAACCATATAAACCAATTTCACCAAATACCAAGATGCCAAAACTCGTTATATTCTATCGCTTAGGGTTTGCACTACGGAAATTTTTATTTAATTATTTTAAGCCCTATTTGAGGTAAATTTTGCTCCAGTTTAACCTGTTGAGATTTTACATGTCAATATTCCCATATACCAGTAGGGTTTCCACCATGAATGAATCATGGACTTTATCTCGTGACTTCCGCAACGTTTTGCGTTTTGGTATTTTTCTTGTTTTGTTTTCGTGAAATTTCTCTAGGTCAATTCCTTTGTCGATTAGTCTGCTTTCTTACCCGGAGTATCCGGAGATCATATACGGATGTCATGCCAGAAGGAATTCACCACAAGAGGTCTAGTTCTCTCTAAAAAGATGAAGTCATGCACAAAAAAGGTCTCTTCTGGGTAGGTCACATTTTTGGGAAAGGAAGGTTTTAAGCTATAATGGGATTTTTGGTAGCAGCAAGCAGGTGGGAATTTTGTATTTGCCTGCAGGGTACTTTTTCCCATGAAGCAAAGTCACTTAAGTCATGATGGGAAAATTAGAGGTAGCAGCAGGCGGGAATTTCTTACCTGCTTGCAAGGTGAAAATTCCCATTGTGAAATAAAAGAAAATCACTTAAGGCATTGATGGGAATTTCTTACCTTCCTTGCAGGGTAAAAATCTCATTATGAAAGTCAAACAACTTAAGTGGATCATGGGATTTTTGGAGCTGCGGTGCAGGGTGAATAATCCCATTAGAAATTGACTTTTAAAAATAGAAATCAGCTATGGCAAAAAGTGTGACCCACCTAGAGGAGGAATAATACTTTTTAAAGTATTTATTGATGGAATTAATTCCTATTTTTGGCGCATGAGGTCAAAGCATAGTGTGAAGTCAAAGTAGACTTTGAAATAGAAAGCTAAAATTAAATAAATTTATTTTATTTAATGGCAGCCATGAACATACACAAAATAGGCACCCAAATTGAAGAGAAAAGCATGATTTTTAATTAATTAATTGTCGGAAATAGGAAGGGAATTTATTAAATATAGAATGATCAAGGTTATATAAGCATGGGTTGCCATATTAATGGAGTTATTAATTATTTAGCAAAGGAGTGCAGCCCAGGCAATTTTGGCGCCCAAAGAAGGAGGAATTTTGCTCAGAAAAAGGTGTTTTCACTACTGAAAAGCTTCAAAGTTTGGCACCTAGGTTTGAAGGAGCTTGATTTAAGTCTGATTAATTGTTTGCATAGTGGTACAGTGCTCAGGTGAAGTTGACAATATTCATGCTTGCTTTGCATGTAAACAAAGCCTCAAATTTTAGGGCAGCATGCTTTATGTGCAGATTTTTATGATAAAACCAAGTGTTCATGCTCCGGATTCCGTCTTTGTCTTAATTAATTGCAGGAATTCATTATTAATGCCTATATAATTTAAAGGAAGCTTAAATCAATGTCCAATACATTGAATATATCTTCCGAATCTGAATAAATTCCTAGATTTGCACCAATTGCAAAGAATAACGAAATAATTAAAAGAAAAATAATTGCTCACACAAAGATTGCTCCAGCCATGGCAAAGCATGACGAAAGAAAAGGATCAACAGAATCATGCATAGCATCTAGATCCGATCCGATCTAGATTTAGATCCAGATCCATAATTGCAAAGGCTTCATCCTCTTGTTTCTAATGCAGCCCGTGTAGAAGTCAGTGCATGAAAAATTCCTTCTAGGATCTTGTGCATGTGCTCCCAATCTTCCAGTTGAAGCCTTCATTGAATTTGCATTCACCCAGAGTGCTTTCCAGAATTTTTAATTGCTCATATGTAATTAAAAATAAAAATGATGAGTTATTTATGGAAAACATTGCACTGATGCATGTATTGGAGAAGAACTATAAAAGCTTCAAGGATAAGAAGGAAGACAAGTCAAAGGCAATACCCACAAGCAAATCACAGTCACTTGCTTCTAGATCCAGTACTTCTAGATCCAATTTGGTAAGAATAAAAGGAAAAAGAATCAACTACATGCAAAATGTGAAAAGGACAAGACTGTAGCTTTCCTCTTTCTTCTTCTTTCTCTTATTTCCTCTCGATAAAGTAATTGAGCGATCAATTAAATTATAAAACTTAAGTGATTGGTTTAAAAGTCATTACTTGAAGAAGTCAATTACTTGGAGATAGGTGGCAGACATGCAAAATAGAAGGTTCTATCTTTAGTTGTAAATCATACATGTCATGCAAAGAGGAATTCCATGAGGGAGATTGCTAGTTGTTTACTTGACAACTTCCACATGTGCCGATTACTAAAAACTTCCTATTTGTAATTACCCCTCTAAATGCTATAAGTAGAGGAAGAACCTTCGAGTTAATGATCAAAATTTGTAAGCAACATTTTTGTGTTCCGTACTTTGTCTTTGAAACCCCGATAGCTATTTGAAGCAAAGGTTCATAGAAAGGAGCAGATTTCTAAAGAACTTTGTGTCATAGTGCATTTTTTTCTAACTTTTTGTCTCGGATATACTTATAAACTTTGTGTTATTTTACATCTAGATCGAAAAATTCATGTCTTTGCTTATAATTTTGTGTGTTAATATCTATTGGTTCTGTCTATGTGCATGTAATCAACTCGAATCTATTGATTGGGTTACACACATTCCCTCTTTCTTTCATGTGTTTATATTATTTCCTTCTTTATTAGATATTTCCTTTCTTTAATAAATGCTTACTTGCTGCAAAACTATACAACTATGGTTCATGAACTGCATGGTTAAAGTAATACCCCATATAGATACTAGCATATTTAATTGAAAATCTTACACCGCCCTCACCGGTAAATAAGGGATATTTATCTCATGATTGCCTAGGTTTTCAGCTATGTAGAAAATCTAGCCAACAGATACAAAAACAAGCCTCTAACCCGATCAATTTACACTTTCCTAGGTATTCGCTACTTTTTCCAAGATGGGAGCTCTAGAAATAGGGTATGGATGTCCAACCAAACACAATAGATAGAGATATTTTTCCGATGCTTTAATTGCAAGTGGTCGGTGGACATGTAGGAAAAATGTGGAACCTTACATAAGACGTTTGAACTGCTTTTTGATAGAATTCTAAAAAGATATGTGGCTCGGGGATGTTTAGATGTAAGTGGGGCACAAATGTTTTCTCATTGATAGTAGGATACAAATCTATTAAAAATGAGACTTTTGAAACTTTCAAACATATATAATTGACCAATGCAAAGCCAAATTTATACAATTGTTGCATATATGTAATATATATATATGTGTGTGTGTGTGTGTGTGTGTGTGTGTGTGTGTGTGTGTGTGTGTGTGTGTGTGTGTGTGTGTGTGTGTGTGTGTGTGTGTGTGTGTGTGTGTCATAATAGGTGAATTAAATGTTTTGGATCTTATTTCTGCGTGGAAGTTTTGACCCCTATAACATGCTTTGTAACTCTTGTATAGTTTATGGCTTATGTCTGGGGATTTCAACCGTCTGATCGGTTTGCTTACATTTCTTTTCTTGTTTTGAGGGAAGGGAGCTTGTGCTTCTATGGATCGGTTGAAAAGGCATTTAAACATTGCTAAAAATGGGGTTTGGATGGTCTTAGACCACTTGGAACATATGGAGTATGGCTACCAGTGGGATGTGGCACTAAAACGTGACTTTTTGGAGTGCAATGGTTATGGATATGCACAAATTGAAAAATTGTTTTTTAAAACCATGTAACCTTTTTGATGAAATGCCTAATTGAGATGCGAACCAGATTTTCCAGCTTTGAAGTCTGTGTCATTCGCAGAGTAATAAATTTATTTTTTTAAAAATTATCGTGTATTCCAAATTTTTATATAAAATTGTTTTGGAAAAATGGTAAAATGTCATCTAGTACTTATGTAACCTGAATAATACTTGGTAGTCAAGCACAAAATTAAAACCTCCTTCAGACATGATTTGGAAAACTTCATAACCATTTTAGATAGTTGTAACACACTTTTATTGGCAAGCTGAGTTTGTTCCCTCGTAAACCCACCAATTGTTCCATGGTAAAAGCTAGTAAATCATGATATTCATAGACCCACAAAGAAACCTTCTAAAACCTAAAAAGGGGATGTAAACTCTCATTATTGTTCCTCATTATGAGGAAATTTTCCACAAGATTTAGGTTCGAACCGAATTGACCGTTCATACTCTCTTTCTCACTCCTTTAGGGGCCTTGTTACCCCATTAGCATTTTTTTAAGTTGTTAAAATTGAAAAGTTGGGTTTTGTATCGGCTCGCCATTTGAATCCTAGACAATGAAATCCTTATTCGCCTTCACAAACCTCTAGTATTTGTACTATATAATTTCCTTGAACATTCTATTAAGGGAAAACCACTCTTTTTGATAGTTTGGTAAAGAAATTTTGTATACCTCTGATCGTAGTTTGACTAGATAAAACTAGACAAATTACGACCGGTGGCTCCGAAAAACCTGTCGCCATTTGAAAACCATTTACTAGTTCTCATCCACGTCGACACTTTGGTGAATTATCCATATATAGGGGAACTTGTAGGAAGTTTATTTTTGTGCATTCGTGCATCGAATGTCAGTTTTGGACATGGTTATCTGAGCCCTCGAGCTAACTTTTGATTGTTTACAAGTAGGTCAATTATGACTGATGGCCTCAAAAACTGGCCGCGAATCGTAAACCATTTGTTGGTTCTGAATTTCTTCTTCTAGGAATTCTTGGGGTATAGGTGGACACACGAAGCTTACGCGTATTATTTTTTCTCACCAGAGGACAACATTTGAAAGTGTTTTCTTAGCCTATGAGACTAATTTGAAAGTTTTTGAAACTATTGGGAAAACATAAAAAAATTAGGGCACCCATTGTGTTAGCAAAAAAACATGTAAACTTGTTAACACTTGTAAATAACTGTTTTAAACTCTACCGCGTGACCTATGCGAAATTGATCTTTTAACAAATTAGTTTTCTCTTTTTTCCCGTTTCTTTCTCTCTCCTTGGTTAAGAAATGAAGTGAACTAAAATTAAATAAATGTATCTCTAACCCTCTCCTTTCGAATGCAAATTATTAATGTTATTATGTAAATGAGAAACTAAAGATGTTAATTATGTTAGATTAGGGTGGATACCATGCCAGTGATTTATCATTGATTTCATGCTCACATGGTTTTGCAGGATGCAAGAAAGATGGCAAAAAGGTGTTGTGTAATTCATTGTTTATTATTGTAATTTATATAGGTCATTGTAAAATGTATATATGTATAATGTAGTTCCATGTTACAAAAATTTATATTCTAAAATTGCTAACATGTATGAGATGTTATTTTTAGGGATACCTTGGGAAACATGCATTTAATCATAGGTTCAATTTTGATTCATTGTTACGTATGGTAAAAAGGATTGATGTGTGTGTGTGTGTGTGTGTGTGTGTGTGTGTGTGTGTGTGTGTGTGTGTGTGTGTGTGTGTGTGTGTGTGTGTGTTAAATGAATTTGAATTTAATATCTTGTAGTGCATTTCTAGTGTGCAATAGATGATTAAATAATTGGTGTTGTGTTTCTTACCTTGAAAATGTAATAAAGGAATCTAACCACAATAGTGAACCCTAACATAAGATTCGTTCATAACTTGTCTTCATGTATGATCCTTCTTAGCATAGAATAAATTGAAACCATAGAATGAACTTATAATTTACACTCTATGGCACCTTCTAGTCAAGTAAATAAGAGTCCAATTTTGATTTGTCATCATAGCCGGTATGTTTAGCATTATTGTCGTGAACCCGACGGTTAGGAATGACCTGGAAAAACTTTATCTGGAATAAGTAGAAATAACACCTCCTTAGTATCCTAGTCATCTACAAAGTCTTACGGAGTTAGATCCAGAAATTAACTTCATGATTGAATGAATTCCTTGTTGGATCCAGATGACACAAATGGAGCTAGTGAAATAGTTATACTATGACTTAACTCTTGTTAATTATCTCTTTAGTTCCTTACAGGTAAATATATTACCTTGGTTACTAACAACAAAACACCTTGGTTTTTCATGAAGGTTTTTTAGCATAAATGTGTCCTCTCACCTTAAACTCATTTATAGTTAGGGGTTAGATCCTTAGGTGCTATTAGAATTAAACCAAACCTTGGTTGATTAAGGGGTTAACTTGCGAGTGGAAATTGTACTTAACTTTGAGAAAATACAATTGTATTTAAAATAGTTTGAGTCAAGAGAAGTGTAGAAACTAACAAAATGGGGAGGTCTCATTACCCCATGTGCCCAGTTGCCCTTTGTACCCTAGTGAGTGGCCCCAAACCAAACAAAGGTAGTGGGTCTCATTCCTATGATTGGTCTCATTCCTATGATTGGTCTCATGTTGGGATTTAAATGACACAAGTGGATGTCTTGGTTACGACATGCATTTAGCTTTGTAGTGTATAAGAGAAAAGAAATGGGATATCTCATGCTAGGATTCACTCCTTGTAGTAGTGAATCTATTAGTGAAAAGTATTGGTTAATTTGTTTACGATTGTTATGAAACAATGCTAATAATGAGACCATAATGTGATGTAAGAGTAAATCATATAAGGGTAAAATGAGATTCGAGGTTAGGAATAATGTCACTCTTGGAGTCCTTATAACTCAATTAAACATTTTCATGTATTAAAAAGAATATTGATTGCCTTAGTGACATCAAACTTTGAGAAAACAATATATATATATATATATATATATATATATATATATATATATATATATAATAATCTAAATAAAATTTCTTGTCTTGGAAATATGTTGAATGGTTTCAAAAAGTCATTAAACTATATTAACTATGGTATGGAAATAAAGATACCGTGATCGAAGAATGTTTTTGGAAAAGGTACCTTGAATCTAAATCTCCCTTGAATCCTAAGATTTCTTACTTAACATCACGTCAGATTCAATTTTGTAGTAAGGGTAAAATTTAAACATCGAATAAACATTTGGGAAGCATAATCTTATCATAAGAATGAGAGAATTAGGAACTTTGTATGCAATTTGAAATATGGCAAATACTTATGTAAATTATGGAGATTGTAGTAAGGGTTAAAGAGCTAACCTAAATGGTTGAACTGTAAGTTGAATGTGAAATGAATTTAAGAACCTGTAGGTGGAAAAAGGACAAAATTATCCTTACATAGTGATGTTCTTGGAATGTTAATCGTAACTAAGATGTAATTATGGTAATGATGTGTGTGGGCTTGCCAACCCTTGGGTCCCTTCTTCTTGTGGTTGGGTCATTGCTAGCATTTGTTCATTGGGAAAGTGTGGCATCGACATGTATATGGTGTTGTCATGTTTTTATGTGATTCGATGACTTATGTAAGTGTCTTATGCATTGTTGAGTTTCTCTACTTAGAGCCTTGTGGTGTTGTGCAGTGAGCAATGTAAGTCAAGAAAAAAATATCCTAGTATTTTTTATGTTGTATTTGGGTGTGTTCAATGTCGGTGTTATAATATTCATAATTGTTGTCAAGAATTAGGTTTAGGTTTTAGTTTCATTACACATTTATGACCATTTTATAGGTCTAATGTCATAATATGATATTTATTTTGCATTTGAGGCTTTATAAAGGGTGTTTTATGAAATATCTTCCCGCATTTAAATTGTCTAATTTTTTATCGGCATGTAGAAGTTGTCCTAATTTTCTTTACGAATGAGGTTTTTTTTTATAATAAATGGTTCAACTTCTACTTAATTAATGTAAATATGGTTGAGTTTGAATTCAAAGGAAAGTATATAATTGTATAAGTTTAGGAAAAACAATGATGTGAGTGGTCATTTTAGGAAAGGGATTCTCGTCTCATTCTTAGAAAATCTTGACATTTTGGTGACTGCAGAATTATTAATATGGGGAGAGTGAAGATCCAGATTAAAAAGTAGAAAATGTAACAAACAAACAAGTTACATTTTCAAAATAGAAAACACGACTCTTCAAAAAATGTAAGGAGCTAGTGGTGATGTGCAACTCAATTAACTACAATAATTTTCTCTCACACTGGAAAATTTTATGGCTTTGCTAGCTCTGGGTAAACCTCTAACTTCAACACACTAATATTCTAAGTTTTTTAAAAAAATGACTGTAAATTTTAAGTTATTTTCACTTTTTTGCATCAAACTCTTAGAGAAAGCTTGAAATTTTAAAGTTTGGTTAAATTATTTGTGGATTTTTATGCACTAAATTACCCAATTTTTGATTTTAGACTTTCATGATTTTAAGCTTAAAGGTTTTGAGTTTTGTGTTGGAGTCGGTTGCCATTTTGAGGCTCTTCAGACCATTTTAATGAGCAATTTGAACCAGTGTAATCATGAAGTTTAGAGGTGAACGATATGTTGTATCTCAAATATATCAAACAATAACAATCGTGACCCTTTATTTGTATTTCACCTTCATTCAAATTTCTTATTTTTCAACATCTGCTAGATTGTTTGTGTAAAAGTAAATTGACCTATCTATAAATTTATCATTAAACAATACCCTTACCCATTATGTATGAGTAACAAGTGTTTGGTAATGGCATGTCCTGTGTATAGGTCTAAAAACATTTGAAGTAGGGAATTATTGGTCAAATTCAACTGCTCAACACAGTGTTTGTAAGATGCCTATGTTTACCATATGTAAATTAACATTTGGAATGTCAACAAAATATGCAATTATATTTTTAGAATCAAAAGAAGGTGTTTTAGTAATTGATTTATTTTGTCATTACTTTAGAAGCTCTAAAATGTGGATTATATTTTGTGATTTTTTCTATAGATCAGCAATTAAATTATTTTTTTATGGTGAGCTTAAGTGTATTGAAATATAAGTGTTCCCTTATAATTAAACGCATCTAAGGCATCCAATGGATAAGACAATTTGAAACTTGGAAACAAGAAATATAATGTTTGAAGGATTTGATTTATGTTGGCACATACCTTGTGATTGACCCACATTCTATATTTTCATTTAGATTCATCTATAAAACCATCATGTGTAAAGATTTATTCCAGCACCAAATATAAATTAATTGGTTTTACTATTTATATACACAATCCAATCCTAGCTATGGAGGAACGGATCCAAGCACATGGGGGATGTGTTAATGTTTTAAAAAAATAAAGTTCAATGCGTGCACATCATTTTGATGTGTTAGTGTATAGGTTACATTGACGGAGTTGATGAATCACTATGTGAAAATTATTCTCTAAAGTAACATAGCAAACCGTAACCCCGAGTAAGCTCAAAGGTGTCCTAAACAACCACCCGTAGAAATATTTTGTGTTTATCAGATCTATTCCGTGTTGGAAATATGCATGCACCATGCATTGCTAATTCCAACCATAGCTTTTTAGAAGAATTAAAAATATATTTAATTTTCTTTAGTTTAGCATGAGTCTTGCTTTAGTTAAAGTCCTATTTTTAGGATTATATTTAATTCAAATAAATCTACTTTATTACACAACATGCAACTATTTTAAAGCAAGAGTTTAAATTTAGAATGCTCAGTTGAAGAGTTGTTAGTGGGTGAGTTATTCTATTTAAATAAAAACAATTGTAATTGCTTTGTATGCACACACAGAAGTGTGAAATCTGCACAGGTAGAATTAGAGAAGTGTTACACGCACAAACTTCATTGTAATTTGAGCCGAAGCTCTGAGTATGAGTTAATTAATGGAGATTATGCACAATAGTGCTGGTTTGAATATTCTTCTATTTATGCAAGTTATTTAATTGTTCTGTTTATTTCTTTTATGTTGTTTGTTGTATAAGACTGCATATTTTCTACAAATTGGTATCAGAGCAAGGTTATTCCAAAACTTATTAAATTGGTAGCAAGCTATGGCTTCTACATTTGACATGTAGACACCAAAATTTAATGGAAAGAATTATGAATATTGGTCATTGACCATGAAGGCGCTATTCAAATCTCAAGATGTGTGGGAGATCGTTAAAGATGGGTACACAAAGCCCATAGATGCAACAACATATATTGCACTTTCTCAGGAAGAGAAAGATACTTTGAAGGAATTATGAAATAAGGATGGCAAAGCTCTTTTCTATATTCATCAGGTGATGCACAAAATCATTCTTCTAAGAGTGGCAACAACCAGTCAAGAAAAGACCACATGGGATACTTTACAAGTTACATATCAAGGTAAGGAGAAAGTAAAAACCACCAAGCTACAGTTACTTCGTAGAGATTTTGAGAATTTAGTAATGAAAGATTCAGATTCCGTAGAATCATTTTTTACTTATGTAGTTGGCTTAGTCAATCAAATCAAATCCCATGGTGAGACTCTTGAAGACAGAAGATTATTGAAAAATTGCTTAGAAGTTTGCCTACGAAATTTGATCCTTTAGTTGTTGCTATTGAAGAAACTAAGGATCTGAGTCAGTTTTCTATTGATGAGTTGCATGCATCACTAATCAATCATGAACAGAGGATGAATAGATCACATGCAAGTGTAGATCAGGATTTTTCATCTCAGACATCGGTAGTCGTGGAAAAGAAGATGTATTTTTAGCCCCAAAGGCAGAGGAAGAATTCCATCTAGAGGACACGGCAAGTTCATCAAGCTCGTGGTTGAAGAAGACAGAATCAAGAACATAGTTATGGTTAGAGAAAATATAAGTCTCATGTTCAGTTCCATTATTGTAAAACGTATGGGCACTATGCTTATGATTGTAAGAAAAAGCAATATGATCAGGAGAGGAAAATCAAAATCAGGTTGGAAGTTCTATTTTTAAACCTATGTTTATTACATGCACAAGGATTGCCAAAGAAATACCTTCTTTATCACCTATTGAATGTAATCTATCAAAAGATATTCCATGTGATGTATGGTATTTGGATTTAGGTTGCAGTAATCACATGACAGGTAATCTAGATTTGTTTTCTAGTTTGGATGATTCAGTTAAGAGTGATGTAACTCTTGGAAATAACAATATTGTGTCTGTGAAAGGAAAAGGCACGGTTAGTATTCTAACAAGACAGGGGGAGAAAACAAGTATGCAAGATGTTTACTATGTTGCAGGTTTGAAACATAACCTTATGAGTATTGGACAACTGGTACAGAAAGGATACCGAGTCTATATGGAAGACAATGAGTGCATGATTGTGGAAAAGCTCCTAGCACTTAGTTAAGTGAATATGAGCAGCAATAGGATGTTTCCATTGATTTTAAAACCTAGAAAAAGAAGAAATCAGATTTGTTCACAAAGAAAATCAATAGCTCTATTCACAACAAAGTCCCGCATCGCTCAAACAGATGATTCCTACGCTAAGGTAAAAGTGTCATGCGCTAGTGTAACAGAGTCCTGCACCAATGTAAATCAGGTTTGTGCTACAACAAGTGAGTATTATTTCAATTCCTACGTAAATATAGTTGAGTCCTACACTTTGAAGGAACACAATCAACTTTTCATTCAGTCATGAAGGATGAATCATGGATTTGGCATCTAAGGTATGGACATTTGAATTTTGGAGGTTTGAATTTATTACATAGAAAGAATATGGTTAAAGGTTTTCCATTGATTCAGAAACCAGAAAGAGTATGTGAAGGTTGTATTTTGGGGAAGCAACATAGAGATTCATTCCCAGTTGGCAAAATAGCAAGAGCAAGTGCACCACTTGAGATTGTACACTCATATTTATGTGGACCTATGCAGAAAGCTTCTATTGGAGGTTGTATTTATTTTATGAAATTCATTGATGATTACACAAGGAAGACATGGGTTTATTTTTTGAGAAATAAATCAGATGCCTTTGATACATTTTAGCAGTTCAAGGCATTAGTGGAGAAGCAAATTGGATACTACATCAAAGTTCTCAGAATGGAAAGAGGAGGTGAGTATGTTTCTAATGAGTTTATGAATTTTTGCAGATATCATGGTATACACAAGCAATTTACTACTAGGTATACACCACAACAGAATGGTGTGGCAGAGAGGAAAAATAGAACCATCATGGAGATGGCGAGAAGCATGTTGAAGGAAAAACATCTTCCAAATGATTATTGGGAAAAAGCAGTAGAAAATTCTATTTATATTTTGAACAAGTGTCCAATGAAACTTGTTAGGAACATGGTTCCTCAACAAGCATGGACTAATAGGAAACAAAGTGTTTCACATTTCATATTTTTGGTTGTGTAGCGTTTGCACATGTACCCGATGAGCCAAGGAAGAAGTTAGACAACAAAGGAGAAAGTGTCTCTTTGTTGGGTATTCATAGAATACAAAAGCGTATAATTTGTAAAATCAAGTCACTATGGAAAGGTTGTGATCGTGTAGGGATGTACACTTTATTGAGAATGAAGCATGAGATGGAAATATAGACAAAAAGTGATTATAGCAATAATTATTCTACGTGATGATATGACACATGAAAGTTTAGAGTAGCACTTGGTATTGTATCTACAAATATTGGACATGCACCACAAGTTGTAGCACAAGCTACACCTCCATCTATAGTCAAGAGGTCACCAAGATTTCAGCCATATTCAGCCATGCAAGAGACACCATAGAGAACACCAGAAGCTACTCCATCACCAAAAAGTAGTCCTACATCGAATAGTCTTGCGCAATGGAAAACAAGAAGTCTAAGTGAGATTTATAATGTTGATACAACTAATTCATTTTCAGTTTTTGCATTATTTTCTCAAGCTACAAATCCAATATATTATGAAGAGGCTATAAAGAATGAAGTTTAGGAAAAATCCATGGATGATGAGATCGATGCTATAGAGAAGAATCAGACATGGGAGCTGATGGATCTTCTAAAAGGAAAGGACATGATAGGAGTTAAGTGGGTCTACAAGAAAAATACAATGCTGATGGAAAAGTATAGAAACATAAAGTAAGGATGGTTGCAAGAGGTTTTACGCAGCAATATGGAGTTGACTACAATGAAACATTTGCACCAGTAGCATGTTTGGACATGGTAAGAATGGTTTTAGCAATTTAATCTAAAAAATGGCCTATTTATTAGATGGATGTTAAATCAGCATTCTTAAATAGATTCCTTGAAGAGGAAGTTTATGTAAATCAGCCAGAAGGTTATGAGATAGAAGGTCATGAAGGAAAAGTATACAGATTGAAGAAAGTGCTCTATGGTCTCAAGCAAACACCTAGAGCTTGGTACAATAGAATAGATTCTTATTTGATTGAGAATGGTTTTAGTAGGAGCAATAGTGAGCCTACCTTATATACCAAGATAAATGAGCAAGGTAAGATTCTAATTGTTTGTTTATACATAGATGATTTGATCATTACTGGAAATCTATCTACAAAGTCATTCAAATCAGCCATCAAGAAGGAATTTGAGATGACAAGTCTTGGTCTTATGCACTATTTTTTGGGCATTGAAGTTCAAAAATTAGAAGGTGAAGTTTTTATCTCACAAGCAAAGTATGCAAATGATTTTTTGAAAAGGTTTAACATGTTGGATTGTAATCTAGTGCCACAACAAATAGTTGTAGTAGGTTTGAACTTGAGAAAAGAGGATGAAGGATCATTTGTGGATCCAACATTATTTAAGAAGTTGGTTGGAAGTCTTATGTATTTGATAGCCACAAGGCTTGATATTATGTATGGTGTGATCCTCATATCAAGGTTCATGGAATCTCAAAATATTTAGATTGGCAAAATGGAAAATAATTTTGAGGTATGTACGTGGAACAAGGAATCATGGAATTCTTTATTCAAGTTCAGATGAGTTCAAACTCATTGGTTATATAGATAGTGACAGTGTTGGAAGTATAGATGATCAGAAAAGCACATCCAGCTATACTTTTCACTTTGGAATAGGAGTGGTTTCATGGGCATCAAAGAAGCAGCCCATTGTCACGTTATCTTCAGCAGAAGTAGAGTATGTAGCAGCAACAGGAGCAACATGTCAAGTTGTTTGGATGAGAAGAGTGTTGATAGATTTACAACATAAACAAGAGGAAGCTACGTAGATTTTTTTGACAACAACTCAGCCATAGCGTTGTCCAAAAATCATGTTTTTCATAAGAGGAGAAAACATATTGATACAAGATATCATTTCATCAGGAGTTGGTAAACAAAAAGAAAATAATTCTTGAATTTTACAGAATCCAAGATCAGTTTGTAGACATTTTTACAAAGGCTTTCACAAAAGAAGTTTTCAAATATTTGAGAGATTTTTTTGGGAGTTTGTGATCCTGCGCATGGCAGATCAAAACAAAAAATGAAGCTCCAAAAGAGTGAAAGCTACAATTTGAAATTAAGGGGGAGTGTTGGAAATATGCATGCACCATGCATTGTTAATTCCAACCATAGCTTTTTAGAAGGATTAAAAATAGATTTAATTTTCTTTAGTTTAGCATGAGTCTTGCTTTAGTTAAAGTCCTATTTTTAGGATTATATTTAATTCAAATAAATATGCTTTATTGCACAACATGCAACTATTTTAAAGCAAGAGTTTAAATTTAGAATGCTCAGTTGAAGAGTTGTTAGTGGGTGAGTTATTCTATTTAAATAACAACAATTGGAATTGCTTTGTATTCACACAGAAAAGTGTGAAATCTGCACAAGAAAAATTAGATGATTGTTGCACACATAGACTTCATTGTAATTATTAGTGCAATATCACAGCACCCCCAAATGAGTTATGGATCTACTTTTCTAAGGAAAATCATTTGGTGTAATTTGCATAACATTGAATCTTCCTCAAAGTGTGGGACTCTATATAATAGGAAGACTCTCCATATTAAAGGTTGCTTCCTATTCCTCTATTTAGGTACATACGTAGAAACTTGCAGAGGGTTTGTTCTTAATCCTAATCTAAAATTTACCAAGGAGACAAGGATAGAAGGAATACAAAAATTAAAACAAAAGCTAAACTACGAGGTGATGCACCAAAGGAATGATGGACACTTGTTTTGCTGATAGACACAAACCGAATAAAATGCATACAATAATCGAGCACAGATAACCAAATTAATAATGAAAGACAATGACGAGAGCAATAATGACAAGAAAGGATATAGAATCAATCAAAAAACATGTTTTATTACTCTATAGATTGATACAATACATTAATAAATGGCCAAGAGGTGAGAAAGTATATAGTAGTTTTAATGGAAGGTCTAAACTCCACGAGTCCTTTTCTAGAAGGAAAGGGGAGCCTACAAAAGACAAGAGAATGTCCAACCCTTTACAATGAGTCCCGAGCCTGTATTTATAGATCAGATACAGATGGGAGAAAGAGAGAGAAGTGGGAAAAACAGCTCCAAGATCAACCACCACTATCTAATGACCCCATGAAATCTATCTCAAATCTATCTTGACTGCACCAAACCATGATTTGATGCCTTGAAAGAGGAGGAAATGACAGAGTAGATCGAATCTGATCTGGTAGTTAGAAGAAAGAGATCCTACATTAAAGGCTGAAGTCGTTTCTCCATTTTTATCCTACCTAACCTCCCAAAAATTACATTTGCACACCTCCATGGTGTAGACAAGGTTGAGATCTTTCCAATGGTGTCAGATTTGCAATATTTCAAGCCTTGAGTCAAAATATATGCCCCTTTAAAGTTTACATCAATCCATATAAATGGGTGGGAAAAGTAGTTTGAAAAGTGGGTCCTTCTTTAATATGGGACATGTGGCGGCAAGATTAGGCAAAACCAGGTTTACAGGTTCAAAATTTATCTTTTCCCCTTCCTGTAAGAATAAAAATCTAGAAAATTCCCATGCCATGCTGCTCCGCTTGGATACGTGGCACCCTTTGGTTGGCTAGGGAGATACACTCCAACTTTTCCCTTTGTGCCCCTTTGATCAAAAGGAAAATTTTCACCTTTTTCATCTCGACTTGCACTTTGGCTTGACTCAAAGTTTAAACACCGACATTTTCCCTTTGGTGAGTCGTGGCTATTAAAAACTTTTACACTTTTTGGGGTGAGGGGCAAAAAACCAACTTTTTCCCCCTGACAGCCGCTTTGACGTGGGACACGTGGCGGCACCACACTTGTTTGGAAACCCTTTTGATTTAACTTTGAATTAACGCCATTTAGACAATTGGCAGCCTCCGTCACCGGTGTGGCCTATGCATTGACTATTCAACCAACTCTACCCTTTTTTAAATATGGACACATGGTGGCCTCACGCTTGCTTGAAAGCCCGATTCAAAATTTTTCCTTTGGAGGAGCATCGAGTTGACACTTGGTAGCCTCTCGTAGGTCTGTGGAATTTTCAATGGCCCTCTTATCTTTAGGCTCTGGGCTACGTGGCGAGCTCGTGCTCATTTGGGTCTCCACTTTTGGACCAACTCTTGGAGATGCGTCAGGCTGACACTTGGCATTCTCCACTTGCACATTTATACTTAGCCAATTTTTTGAGACCCACCCTGTTTGACCATTTGACCCTACCTCCATTCCAGCCTAGGACATGTGGAGATGCAGCACTTGTTTGAGCCCCTCTCCTTTTGGATTCATCTTTGAGGAGCGTCGTTAGGACACGTGGCTCTCTCCACTTGCTTCTCCATACTTAGTTAATTTTAGACTCTTTCCCAAATTGTTTTCAGGCCCGAAAACTTTGAATCCTCACTATTTTTCTCCTTTCTTGCTCCTGGCCTCTCTGCGGTACTACCCCTTTCTCTTTGCCCCTACAATTTCATTGTTGAGTATACCTGTAGCTTTGTAAAATAGTTTTAAGGCATGAAATGACTTGACAGAGTCATTTTTTCCCGCATAGGGTCATTTCTTCTCTCTCATCTTCCACCACTCCATTTCTGGGTCTTTCTGCTACCTATTCATAGGATCTGAACGTGGTTTCTCAGGTTCTTTCTCTATAGGGTCATGGCCGATCCAATATTCTTCCCTGGGGGTGAAATATGGATAACAATTTGGTGACTCGCATGGGTATATGCCTGCTAGATGAATGATCAGTGGCCCTTTTGGCATCCATTGGGCATGGAGTCGAGGACATTGGTCTGATGTAGATTTTGCCTCTGATTCATGAGCACGACTATTGGCGCTCTCAATTTTTCACAAGAAATCTCAAAATGAAGGTTTCTGAGAGTAGAAAATTGTTTTGACCCAAGGTTCATCTGCCTCTCTGAATGGACTGCAAGAGCAACAAAACAACACCACGACTATATACAAAATTGAAAATCATACATGTTCCAAGTAGAACATGCAGAGTGTGCAAAGCACTTAGGAGAAAAGCAACCTAGACTATAACAAGACAATGTGCACAAGCACTTAGAGGAAAAGAAACTAAGCTAATATGTACAAGGTGAGAACTTTCCTATTAGTAGCAGTGCTTAAGATAGATCCCATTCACTGGAATCTACAACTCCTCGCCATCTAATGTAGATAATTGAAAAGCATTGCTACTTTTACATTTTGTGACCATATAAGGGCCACTCCAAATGGCATCAAACTTGAGTGTCTCCCTGGTTTTGCTCGATCTACATCCCATTTCAACACCAGGTCTCCTTCCTAGAAGGTCCTTGTTCTTTCCTTCTTATCAAAGCATCTTTTAATTAAGGCTTGGTCCTTCTCAATTGTTTGGAGTGCATGCTCTCTAGTTTCTTCCAACTCCATCATTTCTGCATACCTAGCCTCCATTGGTTCAAAATCAGACATCTCCAGTTGTCTCATGAGTTCCAATGTTGGCAACTCTAATGATATAGGCAACACTACCTCTTTCCCATAAACAAGCTTGAATGGGGAGCTGCCTATGGATATTTTGGGCATTGTCCTATCAGCTAAGGCTGATTTGAGATTTGTATGCTAGGTCCTCTAGTTTTCATCAAGATTTCTCCTGATGATCCTTAATAGGTTCTTGTTTATAGACTCAGCTTGACCATTACCTTGAGGGTAATAGTTTGATGAGGTGCTCAAGTAAATCATGTTCTTGACTGCCCATTCTATGACCTTGGAACCTATGAAGGCCAATGCATTATCTGATATGATGGTAGTTGGTACCCCAAATCTGGTCACTAATCCTTCATAGAAATCTAGTATGCTAGATTCATTTGCCTCTTTGAGTGCCACTGCTTTGGTCCACTTGGTGAAATAATCAGTTGTTGTCAAAATCCATTTGTGGCCTTGGCTTGAATTTAGATTGATGACTCCAATGAATTCCAATCCCCATTGCATGAAAGGTTGATCAATTAAAATTGGGTGCAATGGAAGTGCTGCTAGCTTTTCTTTGCCTTTGAAGAGTATATAATTCTTATATATTTTAATCCATGTGCAGCAGTCACTAAACACTCGAGCCCATAATATCTTGCTTTCATGATTTTGAGTGTTGTCACCCTTGAGGAAAATGACCTCCAGCTACCCCAACATGGAATTCTTGTAACACTCTTTCAACCTGATCTGTCCCAATGCATCTTAGCAGAACACCATTGATGTCCCTTTTAAACAAGACACCATCAATGAAAACATATGGGATGGCCTGGAGTCTTAAATGCCTTCTTTTTTCTTTACTCATCCAATGAGGACACAAGCCCATTTGAAGGAAGTGCACCATGTCTTGAGTCCAACAAGGGTAGGTACATCAACATCTTCTTCTTCTTGATATTATATAGGAACAACCTCTTTTTCACTATTTTCTCCTTCTTGCTGACTTGAGGCTAGTTGTTCACACAACCCTTTACCATGGACCAACTTAGTGACCTTGATCTCAATGTCATACTCCATGACACGAGTGATCCATCTTGCTCTTTTTTCATTCAAATCCTTACTAAGAAGGAAATCTTTAACTCCTGCATGGGAGACTAACAATTGAATCTTATTGTTCGAAACCAGATGCTTGAAATTTTTTAGTCCTCTGATCACTGCCAAGACTTGCTTTTCAATGAAATAATATCTTACTTCATAGTCTTCCAAACCTTGACTAAAAAGGTAATTGGTTGTTCTATGTCTTCTTTGTTTTCGCTGAACTAAGATTATAGAGATAGTGTCACTACCACCAAAGGCATATAGTATGAAATCCTTGGAGAAATCTAGATTCACAAGAGTTGGGGCTTGTGATATAGCTTCTTTGATAGCTTCAAGCTTGCCTTTCCTTCAGCTTTCCATCTGAATGCTAAGCTCTTCTTCAACATCAATGTTATTGGCTTAACAAGGGCGACAAATTTTGGGACAAACCTTCGAACAAAGTTGATCTTCCCTAAGAGGCTTTTAAGAGCTCTCTTGTGGCTTGTAATCTTGTGCTCTTATTGCTTCAACTCTCTCTGGGTCAATTTCCAGACCATCCTTAGACACAACATGGCCTAAAATATTGCCCTCATTGGCCAAGAATATGCATTTTTAGGGTTCAAAGATACCCCAAATCTCCTACACTTTGAAACACTTGCTTTAGGTGAAAAATTGGATTACTGCTGCGTTTTTGGAGAACATAGTGATGTCATCCAGATAGATCAGCACTATTTTGTTAATTATCCCTTTGAATGTCATATCCATGGCCCTTTGAAAGGTGGCACCAGCATTAGACAATCCAAATGGCATTTTTCTGTAGGCATAGGTGCCCCATTTGGTGGTGAAAGTAGTTTTGAACTAATCATCTTCTTTCACCAAGATTTGATTGTATCCTGAGTATCCATCTAAGAGAGAGAATCTCTCTGATCTAGACACCACTTGCAAGATCTACTCCATTGAAGGGAGTGGGTAATGATCTTTGAGAGAAGCTCTGTTCAAATCTCAAAAGTCTACACACAATCTAATTTCTCCATTCTTTTTCCTAACTGGGACCAGATTAGCAACCCAACTTGAATGTTTGATTGGAAATATTATACTTGCCTCTATCAACTTGTTCAGCTCCTTCTTCATCAGAGGCTCAATATGTGGATTGACTGGTCTCTTTTTTCCTGATGGGCTTAGCAGCTAGATCTAGTTCAATTGTGTGTTGTGCTAGCTTCGGATTGAACCCTCTCAGGTCTTCATAACTCCAAGAAAATACATCTAGAAATTCTTGGCAAAGTTGTATGAATTCATACCTTTCTTGCTTAGTGGCCACTTTGCCAATTTGAAGTGTTTTGTTCTCTCCGACTGGGATTAACTCTGAATCTTCTCCTTTGATCTATAGGTTAGCCTTCTCTTTTCTAAACTAATCATTAGGATTGAAGATGGACTCCAATGTCACTAAGCCTTTGGGAAGCTTGTTTGTATGTAGCTGTACTATTTGATTCCCATATTGTTGTTCTAATATGCTTTGATTATTAGCTAAGAATTCAGCTTCTTCTTTAGAAAATTAATGATCTGCTAATCATTCTCAAACACTTTCCAGCATGTGTTGTTGTCTAGCACTGCTGGTCTCACAGCCATGGATATGTGGTTGTCCTTTGTCTCTCTTGATGTTGTCTACCACATCAAATGCTGCTCCAACTGCTGCAATTCTATCAATAGCTTCATTCTCTTTCCTAGGTATAGACACAATGCTGAAGGCTTCAAAATCCTCCATGAGATCCCATACTCTACTCTTATAGTTCTTGAGTAGGTCATTCTTGACAGCATTAAGTCCTCTGACTTGATTGGCAACCAGTTCACTATCACCAAACACTTACAAATTCTTGATTCCTAGCTTCCTTTCCCAATGAAGACCATGGACTAAAGCCTCATATTCAAGCAGTGTTATTTGAGAAAAAAACTGAAATATGAAGGCTGAATAATATTTCATACCTTTTGGGGATACAATCATAGCTCCTCCTCCATCTCCTTGTCTACTCCTTGAGCCATCAAAGAATAATTTCCATACCTCATTGTCATCTTTATGTTCTAGCTTAATTAGGGCAGGAAGAGGATGATTCTCTTCATGTAGATAGTAGACACCTAGCTCAGATTCTTCTATCTCCTTATAAGGGTCAAAAGCATGTCTCTTGTTGGCCCATTCATCTAGAGTCAAGTCTGGAATGCATCCTACCTTGGTATCTACTTCACTAGTGTTTAGGAGGTCTTCTTGATCAAAAGATGAGCAGTTGGCATTGATTGGGCTAGGCACATAAGATTCAATATGGTAATCAACAATGGGCTCAAATCTGATTGTGGCCTTTTCCCCATACCTTGTTCTAAAGAGCATATGTGACCAATCAATAGATAAATAGCCTCCAATTTTTGTTGTGAAGTCCCTAGACAAACACAAAGAAAAATGTGGTGGTAAGTCTATAACTGACACATTCTGCAATATAGTCACATCAGGGTAGACATGCGGGGTGAGCCTCAAATCCTTGATAATTCCAATAGTTTTCATTGTTGTCCCATATAATTGTACTACACCCCTAGAGATGACTTCATATTTGAGACCCAAGTTAATTAACTATTTGCTTGGGCATTACAAAACTACTTTCCCTAAATCAATCATATAATTGTGCACCAAATTTTCCCAATAATTAATGAAACATAGAATGGGGAGGTCTTAGGTTCTTACCTTGTTGTTCTCCATGGTTCCTCCCAGTTGAGATGAATTGGTAGCACCCGCTTTGTTTATTAGGGGTTGATTTGACCTTGACCAATTTTGTATGGTGGTTTGCATAATAGATCCTTCTTCCCAGGAATGGCCAAAGACTCCCACAATGAAATTTTCACACTTGTCCTCTTCATCTACTCGATGATATTAAATGAGCTATCCTTTTGCTACCCCTTCCATGGCACATTATTTTCTTACACATGGGTTGACACAACCGGTGCCTGAGTGGATTTGGGAGGTGGCTTGGGTTGGCTTTGCATATTGGGAGTTGCATCAAGAGCACCAGGACCTTGTGGAGTGATGGAAGATTGAGGATCACTTGAGTTCAGTGGTTAGCCCTCTCTAATATTCCTCTTTTTAGATCAAGTATTGGTAGCCACACTTTGAGAAGGGGACTAGTTCATCCCACAAAATCCTCGAGCTTTCCAATTTACAAGCATAGTCTCACCTGGAGATGTCTCTTGTTGAGCTCCTTATTACTGATCCCTTCTTGGCTAGGTTCTTATGACACCATACTGGTTTACACCATCAAAGCCTAATTTAGTGCTCCATTAAAGCACATTAACTGATTATGTGGCTGACTACATGGAAAACACCATTCATACTCTTGTGTCATGTTATTCTATGTAGAACCAATGCCCTTGATGTTGAGGTTGTATTTGGATCATAAGACCTGAAAGGTCTAGTAGCTTGAGGTTGTCCTTGGTTTTGACTCTGATTTATAGTCTGAGATGGTGGTCTATTTTGTTGATATTGAGGTCTAGCCTGATACTGAGTCTGAGGCTGATATGGCCTAGAGCTCTGGGCTTGTTGTCTCTTGATGGTCACCAACTCATTCCCTAGGTTTTGAAGTTGTTTCATGACTTCCTGAAGTTCTTTTGAGGTATTAGATGATGAGGTGGAGGCTTCAACTGAGCTTTGACTCCTGGGAGTAGGTACAAGGGCTAATGTGGGCGTTTGGCTAGTATCTGGGTTTCCTAACTTGGGGTATAGAGGCATGGATGGCCTAGGAGCTATTTTTCACTTGAATCAAATGGTTCTCAGCCCCTATAGAAAGGATATAGATTGCAGTAAGGTTGTACTTCAGTTAATCGAATCATCAAAGAAATATCAAAATTTAAATCCCTAAGAAAGTATAAGAAGGCACCTTCATTAGTGGGATTTACTATTAGAATCATATTCCCAAGTCCATCAACTCGATGTTGAAGTCTATTAGTTGCTCATTTGGGGCTCTCTTTATTGTTTTAGTTGCTCCACTAAATGATAAGTTATCACCTTTCTCTCTTGAACTCATTATGGAGGGCTATGCACAACTAGTTCCAAATTTGGATAGAACTTTCCTCAAGGATTTTGAACCATTGTGAGGCTTTCCCTTTGAGTGAATAGGCAAGCAACTTGACTGCAATGTCCATCTCATGAATCTCATGGATTATATAGACATTTGTAATATCTTGGACATGATCACCAGGAGAAGTTTGATTTTCCCCAATGAAATATGGGATACTCTTTAATGTTGTAATAGGAACTAGATTTTGTGCATTCAAGTCGAGTGGACTACTACCAGTGAAGTTAACATAAGGATTTGGCTGAGCCATCTTAATTAGTCTCGAGAACCCCTTTTTCGGATCGAAAGAAAAAGGCCTTGCAGGTGGAGGTGTTGATAAAGCTCTGATTGGTGGGGATAGAGACCTCTGGACTCTTCTTCTTTCCCTCCCTCTATCTGGGGACAAGTCTAGATAGACAAATAATCTCTCTTCTCTAGTTCTTGACCATGTTTGTATTCTTCTCATGAACTTTCTTGGACTGCTGAAACCAGTGGACTTGTTTCTTTTGGAGTCGCTAGATGTACAATTTTAGGACTTCTTAAAAGTCAAAATCACAACAAGTGTACATAAATTCTTACTATAATAAGATGGAGACTTCTCTCTATCCCACCGGTGCATGCTAAATTAGGGAAAAATTGGGTTTGCGGTTTCAAAATTTATCTTTTCCCCCTTTCTATGAGAATCAAAAATCCAAAATATCAAAAATCCAAAATATTCCCGGGCCTCGCTTCTCCACTTGAATACGTGGCACCCTTTGGTTGGCTAGGGAGATGCACTCCAACTTTTCCCTTTGTGCCCCTTTGTCAAAAGAAAATTTTCACCTTTTCCTCCGACTCCCAGCTTTGTCTTAACTCGGGTTTAAATGCTGACTTTTTCCTTCGCAGAGTCGCGGCCCATTTTGAAACTTTTACACTTTTTGGGTAAGGGGAAAAAAACCAAATTTTCCCCACAACCCGCTTTGACGTGGGACACGTGGCAGCACCGTGCTTGTTTGGAAACCCTTTTCTAGATTTAACTTTGAATTAGCGCCATTTAGACACTTGGCAACCTCTCGGCCGGCTAGCCTATGCATTGACTATTCAACCGACTCTGCCCCATTTTCAAATATGGACACATGGAGGCCTCGTGCTTGCTTAAAAGCCCGATTCAAAATTTTACCTTTAGAGGAGCGTCAAGTTGATACTTGGTAGCCTCTACAGTTTGTGGACTTTTTCAATGGCCCCTTATCTTTAGACTTTGGGCTACGTGGTGAGCTCACTCATTTGGGTCTCCACTTTTGACCAACTCTTGTAGATGAGTCGGGATGACACTTGGCATTCTCCTCTTGCACATTTATACTTAGCCAATTTTTTGAGACCCGCCCTGTCTGACCATTTGACCCTACCTCCATTCCGACTGGGACATGTGAGATACAAACTTGTTTGAGCCCCTCTCCTTTTGGATTCATCTTTGGAGGAGTTCGTTAGGACACATGGCTCTCTCTCGCTTGCTTCTCCATACTTAGTCAATTTTAGACTCTTTCCCGAACTATTTTCAAACCCGAAAACTTTGAATCCTTTCCATTTTTCTCTTTCTTACTCCTTCCTCATGCCTCTATCTCTCTGCATTGCCCCTTTCTCTCTACCCCTACATTTTCATTGTTGAGTGTACATGTAGCTTTGCAAAATAGTTTTAAGGCATGAAATGGCTTGACAGAGTCACTTTTTCCCACATAGGGTCATTTCTTCTCTCTCACTCTTCGCCACTCCATTTTGGGTCTCTTCACTACTTTCCATAGGATCTGAACATGGTTTCTCAAGTTCTTTCTCTATGGGGTCATGGCTGATCCAATATTCTACCTCGGGGTGAAATATGGATAATAGTAATTTGAGCTAAATCTCTGAGTATGAGTTAATTAATGGATTCATGCACAATAGTGATGGTTTAAATATTCTTATTTATGCAAGTTATTTAATTGTTCTTTTTATTTCTTTTATGTTTTTGTTGTATAAGACTACAAATTTTCTACATTCCATGTGTCATACCTCTTCCTTGGCTTGACCTAGGATTTATAGGGTAGGTATACTAGTAGTTGACCACTCTAACTTGGTATCTAAGTGGCACCTAAATGGTGGCACATCAACACTTGGAATATATACTACACTTGACTCATCTTGTGTTTATATATATATTTTTCATTTGGTGTGTTTATTGGATGCTTTTTCATGGTGTCACTTAATGTAGAAATGCCACTATTTTACCGAGTAAGAGAATTTTTTCAAAAACCAATACCTTGAGTGAGAATATGGTCCATTACATATGTTATATCTATGTGTACAGAAAGAGTTTCTTATTTGTTTCTTGCGCGACTTACACAAATATTATTTTTTCTATCATGTCCCCATTTTGGTTTCTAGTAATGTATGACTCTTTTTCTTGGTTCTCGAGCTTCACTCTTCTTTCCTCAAGATGGAGCTAGTAATCAAATCGAAATGTTGAAAAATATATGCTCACATAGATGAATGCAAAAGAATAGTATTTATTGCTTCTCTACAAAAAAACAATATTAATCACTAAAAATATGGTATTTATTGAAACAAAGCATATAATATCTCCTTGAGAGGTCAGGAACACATAATTATATTCAACCTTTCCTCAGAGAGTTACACATATTAAAGGAAACTAATGCTATTAATAGATAAAGAACATGCAACTTATTCTAGAATATTTAGTTGTGGTTGTGAGGGAAAGACAGTAAACTTACTTAAAATAACTCAAACATTACTTACCTTTACTACATAATAAGTAAAATCCATACACAAAGGTTATCATAACATGTTAACTCCTCTATTCTCACCTTGACACGATTAACTGGGAATTCCTAACCGTGTTCAACTCTGCAAAATATTCCTCGGAAGGGATTTGGTGAAGATATTGGCAATTTTCTTAGATGTTGGACATAATTATAACTCTAGTTGCCCATTTTACACAAAATTCTAATAAAGAGATGATGGATCTTTATGTATTTTATTCTAGTGTGAAACATGTCGATTCTTTCCATTGACATGGTTCTTCTATTGTCATAATAAATATTAGTTGGATGTTTTTTACTAGTTGAGATCTTGTAGTATCATTCTAATCCATGTGATATGATGTATTATGCTTCTTTAAGGAGAGATTCACGCTTTCTCATCTCTTATTACTCTAGGATACAACTCTGGATCCAAGTGAGAAAATATAACTAGAAATTGATTTTTGATCATCCATTGAGCCAACCCAATCAGGGTCTTTCTTCAGTATCCCACTAGTTCAAAGTTTTCAAATAGAATAAGATAATGCCAATTTTTGGGGTGCCACTCACATACCTTAATATTATTTTTTTGCATGAAAATGAGATTCATGTGGATCCTGCTTGAAATAAGAGATTAGTCTTATTGCATACATAATATCTAGCCTCGAGTTGTAGTGAAACAAATTAACCTCCCATAGTCATGTTTTCGTATAGAATGCGACATTTTCCTTGGAACTTGCATCTTCCTTGGTTAAATTTTCATTAGGTGTTAATGGATTTACAACTACCTTACAAGTCTTCATTTTATACCTTCCTAATAAATCGCTAATTACTTGGCTTGAGAAATGAATGTTCCTTTGAATGTTTCTCGCACTTCCACATGATGGGAATAATGCATCTTCCTTGATCCGACATTTCAAATTCATTTGTAATTTTTGCCAAAATTTGCCTAGAAGTTCTAAAAACAAAATATTTCAACATAAAGGAAAAAAATTATAATTTCTAAAATAAATATGTTTGACATGCAAGGTTGGCTTTGAGTTGCTTCCATTCAAGTCATTCTTCAAGAATAACTATTAATTCTCACATACCAAGCATGAGGAACCTGTTTCAACCCCCGCCACAACCTTCCATATGGTGTTTATGTAATTTGTAAACCAAATGTTCTTTGATTTGAATTTCATACCCAATTGGTGATCCACATAGAATTCATCATCTATATCTCCATCGAGGAAGGTTGATTTCACATCCATCCGACATACAATATAATTGTGTTGTGCAATAATTGCCAACATCATTTTGATGGTGTCAAGTCTTTCCACCGGAGTGAAGGGTTTAGAATAACCTATTATAGGTGTCTCTAAAAACCCCCTGGAAAAAGTCTTTCCTCGTGTTGTGTTGCAGGAAGCATTAACATGATATTTTACTTTATATATCCATTTAACACTTGTCCCTTGTTTATCTTTGGAACCTACACCAATTCCCATGTATAATTTTTAAAAATTTTTGCCATCTCTTCATTCATAGCTTCAACCACTTTCTCTTTTGTTGCTTCTTCAAAGATATTTGGTTTGATTTGAATTTCAATAAGTGAAGAGAAATCAACAACTTGGTTCATATTTAGATTTCTTTAATAAAATTTTCTCAGGATTCTTACTTTTCTTGAAGGATTTGGACCTGGCTTTAAGCTTCCATAAGATCTTGTGGGAAGAAGAGTATTGATGTCATCTCTTCTTTCCATAGTTATCAGATTTTCTTGATGTACACCTTCTAGCCGCTGCCACACTACCCTTCATTAAAAAGCACATTCCAACTTACAATCCATTTCTTTGTTACATGATTATGAAATCTGTAATATTTAGTTTCATTAGAATATCCCATAAAACTAAAAAGTTGGGATTTTTCATCCAACTTATTTCAATTTTCATCTAGAATAAATACATATGCTAGTGTTATCAATCCAAAATACTCCTTCATCTAGATGGCAATATAACTTCTAACTCGGACCAGAACAATGGGATTCCCTCTAAGTTGTGGGTGTCTCGAATGAGGGAAACCTCAAGAAAGGGCCGAATCCCTTTGATGAATCATTGAAACTTTAAATATGGTTGAGTTAAGGGTTAGAGAAAAATGGAAAACTAAAATCAATAAAGTTGATACACCAAATTGTATGTGGGGCTTGAGATGGTAAAAAAACACTTAATGAATGATTTAAGAGCTGAAAAATTCATTTTAATTTTTTTCTAACCAATTATGTAATCATTAAGGCATCTAAATACACTTAAATGATTAACAAGACAGTCAAAACTATGCAATATAGGTGTTGTAAAATTGTGGTGTATATAGGAATTATTACATTCACTGTTCCACACTTAAATCTACTTTGAAACACTACAAAAAAATCTAAATTTAAAGGAATAAATAGTCTTCTTTATTTCATCAATGCTTGACAATACAATTCTACAACATAACAATTTAAAAATCACCCCCTCATGTTGCTTTTGAAATCATACAATATATAGGCATTTCACTAACCTAGTAAGGCTCCCAAAATAGCCCATGCACTCAAAGATCCCTCTCATACATGCATAATTTTAGCCTTTATAAAAATACAATTTTAAAATAAGACTAAGCCTAAGATTAGCTCGCCAACTTTCCTCATCCTTTAGTCAAACTCCCGCTTGACTACTTTTCCTTGACTTTGGCTAGTGTATGGGACCTCCTTTGCATAAATTAAAGTAATTGGCACTTTAATCTACCTTCCAAATTTTTGTTTTTGTCTTTTATGCACATGCATAGGTAAAAAGGTCCAATTTTGGCTTTATGTCCCAAAACAAACTTTGGCTTCACATGTAAAAAGCTAGGCATCATTGGCCCTTTTAAATCATTTGGATGGATATATTAATCATGGAAATTGTTGAATTTAGAGCCTCCTATCATCCCCCTCTTATATGCAAATGCCTATGCCAAAGGCATTTCTACAATGGGGTGGAGCCCTCCTACTTCTAACAATTGATAAAATGTGAATGACTTAGATTGCATGAGTACATCATCAAAATAATTTATTTTATTTAATCTAATTAATGATTCATTTTCTCTAGAATTTTTCTTGGGTAGTGGGCACCGTGTATGCCTCTCCTAGCAATAATGTGGATTGTGGTTTGTCAAACAACATAGTGGTGTTGGGTATGGGAAGCATGTTACAAACTCCTAGATTATTCAGAATCGGCCTCTATGTTTTGGATTTATTTTTTAGTTTTTAGAATGATACAACTTGTATGGGACTATTTTGAAAGTGATTCAATGGCCCATATTTGGAGTCTTAGGTGATTAGATCCCATGAACGTAAGAATATCTCTCAAAATTCTTCTTGTGAACACATTTTTAGTATCTCTTTCCTTAACTCCTTCCTTACGCCTTATAACTACTAGCCAACATTTTGAGCAAAGCATAGGAGTGCTTCATCATCCTAATCTGGGCCTTGGTCAAATTGGAATCAACCTATATGTATCCTATGATTTTGAGAAGGAGGTCTTTGTTGCTTCCGATCTTATTGTGATGCCCGCTAAAATCTCCCACTTGAGACCCATGAACAACCTAGGTTTAGTTACAAAATTATGGAATAATTTTTATTTTAAAGTGTTAACAACCAACATCTCAAGATCAATTAAATTGAATTGATAACTTTTCCCATTATAATAATTACTAATTCCACATTATAAAGCAACAAGTGTAATAAGTCCACACCTAACTCAAATCTCCTTAGGGATTAATTTAATCACTGATTACATTGACATTTAAGCTAAATATTCTTGATTAAAATTTTAGGGTTAAGGGACCAAAACAATTAAATACCCAAGGTATTTAATTCCACAAGATCTAAGACAAGAGCAAGGTTTAATTACAGTGGGGGAAAAATACATATTTAAAATCATCAGAGTAAATTCTTACTTACCCACTCCCAAAACTCGGTTAAAGATTCAATTTAATTTTTCCCATGATTAACACAATTAAAACTTCCTAAAAACATTCCCATTAGATAGGAATTTCCTCACCTTTTCCGTGTGATATAAAGAAGTCCTCCTAACTCCTCATATTTATCAAGTTATGGACCGATGAAACTTGGGGTGAAAATTTTCCCAAGAGCGGGCCTAGGAGGAAAATTTTCCCCACTCTTGGGCCTACGGACTTTGGAGAGAAAATTTTCCTAGAGGACAAAAGTAGACCAAAGGAGAAGGGAAGAAAATTTTTCCCAGCACACGCGGGTCACAGATCGGGGAAGGCATTTAGTGCTTTTTCCCTTTTGGGACAAAGTGAATTTTACACCCACACCTCTGCCGATGCCCAGGGAGGCCACATGGCAGCTCCTTATTGGCTGCATGTCAACGGGTCGGTGGGGAAGATTTGGAAAATTTGACTTTCAAAGAAAGGGCAAAAAGGTCGAAAGGAACCTACGCCTCTCACCGACACGAGAAGATGCCACGTGTCATCCAACCATTAGCTATGGTTTGGTGGGGGATGATTTGGAAAATTTTCCCCAAAATTTTTCTAAAGCGTTAAGGATTAAAAAGATCCGCTCCTCCATCGATGCCTCATGAAGCCACGTGGCAGCACCCGATTTCCTACAGGGCGGGCGAGGGATATGGGGAAAACTTACAAATTTTTCCAAATTTATTTTTGAAAGTGCTTAAGGTTAAAATCGATCCAGCCTTCGCCGATGCCCAATGAAGCCACGTGTTGATCAATGATTGGTCGATGGAAGGGGGCCATGGAGGAAAAATTTCCAAATAACTTTTGGACTTAGATCATTTTTAGAAAAATGAAGGCTTGCGGATTAGTGAAGTGGCAGAAAACTTCATGACTTTGCACCTTTTGGAAAAAAGAAAAAAAAGGAAAGTTTTAGCCCGTGGTCTGCCCAAGAATATTTTATTCATTTAAAATTTGACAATTAGATTATTTTGAGCCCGAAATGAAGTAAAAACTTTAGAAGGCCATAACTTTTGATTGGGAACTCGTTTTTGGCAAAAAGGACTTTATGGAAAGCTCTCGATGTCATATTTTCACAAAGATCCTTAGGAATTTGATTTTGATAAATTTTAAAGGGTAAATTTTGAGAAAACATCTTTCTATCACTTAGAAAGTGAACTAGTATTTTTAACTTATCAATTTTGTTCAAATTTGTCATTAATTCTTTTTCCACTTACTAAACAAGCATGGAGGATTTTACTTGGAAGATTTTAGGATATATTGCAAGGTTAAGTTTGCTTGATTGATTTACATTCAAAATTTATCAATTTTATACAACAAGAAGTCTGTAATTTTGCCTTTGCCCGATTTGAAAGGTTCTATAAAATTTTCATAAGTATTTTGGTATGTTTGGGGTCGTTTTGACCTTACAAATAAAATTTGATATTTCATTTTGTCTTTTTGATGTTATAGGTCATTCTATTCAATTTCTAATTAATAATTGCTAGTATGAAAGTTATCTAACAGAGCTCAAATTTGAATAGATTTATTTTCATTTTCCAACTTTAAACTATGAATTCATTCCAACCCAATCTAACATACTAAGTTGACTCAAGAAAAGTATTCAAATGCCAAATTACAATTCTGATTTCTAAAACATTTATTTAAAAAAAATAGAGTATTATGACATTTCTCCATACGTATTCACTTTTTCATCCTTCCAACAGAATTTCAAAATACATTCAACAATCAGATTTCAATACCCAATAATGCCATTTGAGTAAAGTAATACAATCCTTTATTGATTCAAAGAGATACCTTTACAATTTCTTCTTTCATTCCTCAATTACAATATACAAAATATGATTTCTTTCACATTCTTTCAAAAGTAGAAAAATAGAGTATATCTCTTTCACAATTCAATTTACAACTTTCATAGCCCATACAGACCATCTTTCCATCACAAATAATATACAAGATCATCCACTTCAAGTGGGAAAAGGTTACATTAAGAAATGATCTCAGCAAGGACTGTCAAACTATCTTCTTTCTTAGTTCCAAAACAACAATATGAATTTCCATCATTCTCCAATTTGGTCACAATAGAACAGGGGAAAGGAAACGCTCTCCACCCAACCAAGACATCCAATGAAAAGGGAGAATCCATCCTTCTTCATTGGCCCCCGAGCCCCAACCACATTGCAATAAGAAATGTTTTTTTTCAACTCATGGAAACAATAGGCTTCCACAACACAAAGAAAAATTTCTCATTCAAAACACAGTCAAAAAAAAATTACAGTTTTCCACCATAGAACAAAACAAAAAAAAACTCATGCTTCATCATGCAAGCCAAAGGAGTAAGAAACTATGGGGGATGTTGCTTATGCCTCCTAAAGGGGAAATGGGTATCACCACCTGAGAACAAACCGCCAAAATATATATCATTTCAAATCCCTGACATGCCCTTATGCCTCCCCCAAGTACCCCTTATTCCTCACATTTCCTTATGCCTCCCCAACCTCTTATGGCACCCCATAATGAGTAAAGAAATGCAAGCTATTTCTTTGTAAGGTGGAACCCAAATCCCAACTCCCTCCACACTTATACCTCCCCAAAACACTTATGCCTCCCACAAAATGCCCCATAGTCTTCTCCTACACCATCCCTAGGCCATCTACCCAACCAACCAACAAATAAAACAACACATTCAAACATTCAACCATTCACATATGCATACAAATAAAAGGAGAGTATTTCCAAGAGCTAAGCTCTTACCTCTCCATGATGGAGTTTGTTCCAAGTTCAAAACAACAAGCTCTCCAATGCAAAACAAACCAAGAGATCAACAATCAACAAGTATGCAACAATCTCCAAATTTCTCCCAATTTGCAAGAGCTCCAAAAACCAAAGCAAGTCACCAAAAATGAAGTGATAAAAGTGAAGCAAAAAAAAACCCAAAAATAAGCCAAGGAATTCGAATATATAGAAGAGGAAAGAGAAGAGGATGAGGTGGATCCATGTGGGATGCCACATCACACATCCTCAACTCCAACTCATAATTCAACTTCAATCTCCAAGGCACAATAAATAAGCAGGTGAATAAATGACAGTTTATTTACACACTCAAATCAAACCCACACCTCATACGAGGACTGAAATTGAAAACATGTAAGAAAGTGCAATAAAAGAATACACTTGACTTACAAAAATGTATTATGAAGGCTAGATTTAAACCCTCCAACCATATAGTTAATGTTGGCATACAAATTTAAGAGGTATGGGACAAGTTTAACTTGTCCCATAAGCTTCCAAAATCAGCCTCCAAGGAAAAATTCGAATTTCAAAAGGAGGTGGAGTGTTTCATACTCCAAAATTAATTTACACATCACTTACACATTTCTTACAACACTTTAATTTTAGGCCAACAACTCTAATAATTACTTTCTTATGTCCCAATTTGATTAATTAATTTTAACAACATGTTTACTCACATTAATTTACCACAATTAATAAATAATGAAAGGGGTAAACACATCACTTAATAAACACATACAAACATCAATAAAAAGGAACCAAATAAATAAATACACATAACCCTTGGTCACATTTAAAGGTGATCCCCCATGGGAATCCCTAACAATCAAACACACACACACACAAAAATACAAGTTGCCATGGTGACCTTATTGAATTCATCTAAAATTCTAAAGTGGTTGGTCTCCAATCCCCGATGTTTATTGTGATATTTTTAACCTACACAATACAAATACCCCTTCGACCTCATGGCCATATCAGAACATCCAAATTAATATAATATAATTTCAAAATCATCAATATATATATATATGAATCACAACAACATCCAGACAATCAACAATATCACTTACAATTTCATCAACAACTATATAATCATCAATTTTAAATTCAATTTTCTCGGTCTACTCAATATATCCAAATATCACATGTCCTAACAACATCCATAAATATATATATAACCATGTCCAACAACATGTCAACATCTATATAAAATGTCTCTAACAATCATCATGCATCATATATGAATCAGAGTCAACAATAATCCATGATCTGACATCTAACACCATACTAAATCAAAACTATAATAATGTCCATAATATAGTCGAGTATCATGATCAATATCAAAAGTGTCGAAGGGAAGTGGGCACTACACTTAGCACAATTTTCCCGGTCATTGGGAAGGTTTTTTAGGATGCGCGAAATGTAGCAATTAGAATGAAACTGAGTGATCATAGCACCTTTTGACCTCCTTCTATTTGGCATTGTACAACAACAAAGTGATGAACTCAAGAGCCTCAAGGATCCAAGCCACCCACACCGAATTTTGATTCTTTTTCACCAAGTTGTAAAACAACCTCCGTCATCATGAATTTTTGAATGTGTTCTTTGTGGATATTATTTCAATTGAGCATTTTGACGAGCCACTCCACCACATCCTACATGATCCCAATGGACCGTAATATTTCTTTCACGAATTGACCATCATTAATGAAGGCGAGAGAGCACCACAGCGTCGGTGGTGAGTTTTCTGTGTGTTTGCTCGAATGAAGCAGGTCCATGCCGAAAGACACCAAATCCATCTTCAATACATCCAAAATTATTCCATTGACACACCGAGAATATGTGTCGTAGAAAACCATCAATCATACCTACATCTCACTTGCAAATCCATTTCCTTCATTAGGTAACCTCGTCCAAGATTATACATCAATGCTTTTCTAATTTAATGGGATTTTTTTCTCCAATTTTTAGATATTCCAAAAATAAAATAAAAATTAAATTCTAGAGAATCTAAATATTGTTTCTTGCACCTTTAAATTTATTCTTGGGATCGACTGATGTTATTTCACTCTATTTTTCTAAATATGACATGCTTGTTTTTCATTCTTAATATATCCGATAATGAAAATAATAAGTAATTTAACATTATTTTATTCTATGTATATAGTCCATTTGACTTATAGTTCTAGTGGATAGTATGGCCCAACTAAAGAAAACGTCTAAGACTTTATCAACTTTCTAGAAGACAACATGATAGACCTCACCAATGTGCAGTAGGTGTATATTTGAAATCTTCCTTTTCAATTTGTATATTCATTATATTTTCATGGTTTTTGTCAAATTTTCCATGAATATTCTGTGTATATACACAATATACTTATTAAGAATAAAGGGGATGCTAACAAAGGATGCAATGAGCCAAGTAATTAAACTATTGTACTCATATATTTGTAATGGATTGTCAAAATGTGCTTCCTTCCACATTCTCAATTTAGTATCTAACGTGGATCCATTAGTGTAATGTATGAGAATTATTGTATGTGTTTAAGGTCATTATGACATAAATAATCACATAAAGTAACGAAGATGATTTTAGGAAAATTTTAAAAGAAGAGTAATTTTATAATTGTTTCTAGCTTCCATTTAATCAGAGAACCACCGTGATGAATTTTTTTTTTTTTATACTTGTTCATGGGCATGTTGAGTCGTTCTAACTATCCCTTGATGCCTCTTTGTTTCGAATAGCTTTAGGTGTACAAGATTTGTTTTAAAATCTTTTTTGTTTATATCAAACTTCCTTAAACTAAACATGATTTATTTCTTCTTTCTCCGTAAGGATAAAGTTCATGAAGTTGAATTATATGTTCAATCTTGGAAAGAAATTGATGATTGGTAGTGAGGTAAACTCGGAAGTAGAGAGAGATGAGAAACATTTGGTTGAAAGGTTGGAAAACTTGATTTACATAATGATTGAGAAGAGAGAGCATTTCCCAAGTGGAAGATAAAAGTGTGGGTTATATAGATGATAAAGAGGAAGTGTGCCACAAAAGGAGATTTTGAAATATAAACTTTGCAATTACTAGAATAGAGGTACCTCAAAAATCATTGATCCATAGTCTTCACTCAAAAATACTATTAAAATCTTATTAACTAGGAAAACATTTGTAACACCCACAAAACGATGCTCCAAATCACATTAATTACCTAGGAAAAATTAAGGTAGATATTTTAATTTTATTTTTATTAAGAAGGTTGAAAGCATAGCTTGTGATTTATTTACTTATGTGTAATAATTTGTACTTCCATCAAAATTTAATTTAGGACCCGATTAACAATCAATTATTATTGATCAATTTCTAAAGCCATTTTAGGATTTAATCTTACCCTAAGGTATCCCTTAAATTTTAATTAAATAAGGGCTAAATCATCCTCATTTTTTTACTCGACAAAGTTCTCTTAAATTAATCAAGGAATTATTTTCTAAGTTAACCTTAATTTGTTTCCCCATATTAACTTAATGTCCATACCCATCGTTTAGCTATATTATTTATAGACTTGTCATTAATTAAATTAATTTTCTTGGATCATTATCTCATTATCCATTAACAATATCATTTAATTAATCACTAAAGTCAATGCCATTTATATACTCATTTAACTATAACAATAAGAGCACACTTTTAATTCTAACCCACTAGAACACTAGGTGGCCCCATTCACATATTACCTATACCATTTTTATTTAATCTCATTCCCACAAAACTCCCCATCACTTAAAGTTATAGGGTTCATCCTCCACCATTAGATCAAGTCTATCAAAGCTAGTGGATTACAACATGCCCTAAAATCCTTATGAGTCTCTTTTATTCACATTTTCCCTAATTTTATTTCATTTTTTATTTTGTAGGTTTTGGGAGTATGGAGGCCATGGAGGCCAATGAAGGTTTCTCATTACTCTTGTATGGATACTCACATGTTGAGGAGTTGTTTTTCATCCCTCTCCTAGGGTTTGCAAGGGTTATTTGAATTTTATTTGTGGATATTTTATTCAGATTGTGAGTATTATTGCCCCAACTTATTTGACCATTCGATGAGATTCTTATTACAGATTTGAGTATATATACATTATATATATACTATTTGAGGGTATATAAAAAGATATATAAACATGTATATATAGATATATTTATTAAAAAATTGGATTAAAAATATACATATATACATACACACACACACACACACACACACACACACACACACACACACACACACACACACACACACACACACACACACACACACACACACACAAACACACTATGAATTTGGCTACGCAATATTAATGACCAACACACTAAGTTTATAAGGGGTCGTGGCCCATAGTGGTGCAGGGGTTTCATGGAGGGGGAGGTTCTTATTACCTACCCCACTCCACATTTTAATAAAAATCCGGTTGGGGAAGGGGTCGGCCCTCCCACCAACTCCACTAAATAATATAATTAAAAGCAACATGGGATGTTGTCATCTAGCCAACAATTTAGCAAAAAAATTATTATATAGAAAAGCTCAAGTTCGTAAGCTTTAAATCCCCCTTTATTAATATTATAATATTTTTTAACATATATATCTATATAATTAAGATCATAAGATATATTCAAGACGAACCATCTTAACCCTACACGAACCCTAAATGGTTAAACAATCATGAAAAATATAGTGGCCATGGTAAAAAATGGTGGAGGCAATCACAATGGCGGAGGCGCGCATGCATCAGGTCCTTTCATGGATTGATCAAGCTTTTTGTGGTGCTAAGGTGGCCTCTTCGACTCTTAAGCCTGCTAGTTCCTCTCATGGGGATGGATCTAAACTGATACCTATACAGAAGGCTTGATCGCCCTGTGCTAATCACTTTGCTAATGGTGATTGTAACAATGGTAGAACTATACGCGCAGGTCTCCTCTCAAACATAACAATTGCTCTTCAGGTGGATTTACACTCGAACATCACTATGACAGATTTTTTGATACCAGGGTTGATGTGAATCATGTCCTGAATAATAACTCAAATAGATCGACTACATTTAAGGATATTTTACAGTAAGGAGTCTCGCATAGGGGATGATCACACCTATGACCCCTGTGGTTACTAACCCTAGCATTTCATTTGGGGATGAAGTCCTCGATTCAGAATGTTTCTACCAAGAGCATGCCTTGATCGGGAGATTCAGTGGGCTCTAGCCAAACCTAGCAACCCTTCATGACTAGATTACAAAGCACTGGATCCCGATTCTATCTGGTAAGTTAGATCTTTATCCATGTGTGAAAGGTACATTTATTGTTGCTTTTTCCTCAATTAGGGATAAGGAAGTCATAGCTAAAAAACTCTGGGCTTCTCAATCCCACTACCTGGTTTTGAAACCTTGGTTCCCATCTTTTAACCCACTTACTAAATCCTTTTCCTGCAAACCATTTGGATTAGACTGCCCCATTTACCACTCCAATTTTGGGACTGTACTTGTCTAACCACTATTGGAAATACTTTGGGTCATACCCTTTTCATTGACCCCCAAACCACTGATTTCACACACACAACCTTCGCTAGAATCCTTGTTGAGCTTGACACATCCAAAAATCTCCCTGCTAATATAGAGCTTATAGTCCAAAATAGAACTTGGACACAAACATTAGATTATGAAGGCTTGCCCTTTAGGTGTAGAAAGTGTTTTGCTATCTGGACACACTGCTGATGTTTGGAATGGAAAAGAGAAGAAATGGAAAAAACAACTGGTGGAAAAATGCCCTCCTAGAACACCTGATTTTTAAAGCCAAAGAGGATTCAAATACGAATACTTTTGAAGATGATTTTGTCCCAGAAACCCCTCTTTCGAAATTCAAATTGTTGAATGCGCCAAAGAATCTCATCCAGTTGGTGACAGAAAGGAAAATACAAAAGAGGATATTGAATCCATTGCCCCTTTGATTGGATCTATGGATGATAAGGAAAATATGCCTCCTTTTTCAATCCTCCATTACGAGGCTTCTACAGTATAACATTACGTAAAAGAAAGAACTTTTCTCCAAGAATACCGCTTCTCCACCTTGCTAGTTTCCCAGTCTTTGTTATTAATTAATGCTTCACTTTCTTTTTGAGCAGCAGCTTGTTTGGTCACTGTAAATCAGTTGTTTTTATGCTAATTTGTTGTTGGTATTGGGTTTTATTCTGAGCAGGTTGCTTCCTGCTACTGGGTGTTCACATTTTACCTAGATCTTGTTCTTTTTCTTTGTGCCTTATTTGTTCACATTTGGCTTTTTGAGCCTTCTTGTATAAGGGTATAGTCCCTTTCAAAAAACTATTTACCCTTAATAAAAAAAAAAACATATATAGCTATATATATTTATAGCATCACATTTTTATTAATATATATACACTTAACAAGATAAAAATTCTTAATATGATGATATATATATTATTAATATGTATATTATATATTAATAATATTTATATTTTTATTAATCCATTGTTCTATTAAATGAGTAAGATTAGGGTTTGAGCAAGTCTTTAAGTTTGAATTTGGTAAAACGATATGCAACAAAATTATATATATATCTTGTTATATTTTAAATAATTTATCAATTTAACCCTTTATAAAACAACTAAAAACTTATGCATTGGAGGAAATTTCATTTCTATTTATATATGTGGGATAGTTGAAACCATTTCCCTTGTAAAAATTGATTATAGATTAACTCAAATCATTCATTTTTAATACATATAAATAAAAATCCCTTTCAATTTTAAGCTTGCCAACAATGCAACAGAGAACTCAACAATACTTTCTTTATAACAACATCTTTATTTTCCAATAACACACATTGCAACTTTGAATAACATAAAAAATTTGGAGAGTTTCATTTCCAACAAATATACAACTTAAGCTTTTTCCTTTCCACTATAACATTATAATTTTAATAAATGAAATAGACAAAGCCCTCTTTTGATAATACAAGATTTACAAATTTCACTCTAAGTGGAGACGATATGGTCAAATTACAACATAGAGATCCTTCCAATGGTTCAAACACAAATATTCATTTTAATGTCTTCTCCCAACTTCATAGTTTCAACTTTTGCACTCCATCAACTCTTCAAATCTTGCATCACATCACAAAGAAAGAGGGGTAGGCGACGCTCTCCACCCAACCTATAATCCAATAAGAGGATAAGTCATCCTCCTTATTGGCCCCCGAGCCCCAACTAAAGAACCATGAAGTGTGTAGGCAACTTGACAACTTTCACAACAATGGATTCCACAAAACAACTCAACACTCATACAATCAACACAAGCAAGGATTTTAAACACTAAACACCAAACACAACAACACAAGCCACAAAACCCAACACATAGGCTTACATTCAAATCCAAGGGAGAATAGAACAAATAAACCACCTCCTTATAGCTCCCAAATGAGTTAGGGGTTCCACCCAAAATACCTCCATGTGCACATCCAAACTACACAATATAACCCTTTTCCCTCCCAATGCATAATACACAAAGTATAGCAATTTACCCTTTTCACTCCCCATAGGTGGAACTCCCTACTCATGCTCCCTCCACAAGCCTACAAATTTCCCTTTTCCTCCACAAGCCTACAAATTTCCCTTTTCCCTCCCAAAGTGGTTCCATTTTCTATCTCCCACACATCTTAGGGCCATACTACACCAATCCCACACAATACATACACACATGCATTTACAAAACATACAACAAACAATAAGAATAAGGTATAGGTCCTACCTTTCCATACTAGCTTCCACAATCTTGAATCCACAAGATTTAATCCTTTCCAAAACCAAGCAAGCACCAAAGCAATCCTTCAAGCTCCAAGCAAGAATTCTCAAGACCAAATTTTCAAAATGCAAATCAAGAAAAAATAGACAAGTAACCCCATTCCTCCAATTTCACACCAATAAATAGAAAAGAGGTGAGGATGATGAGGTGGCTCCATGTAGGATGCCACTTCATCATTCCTCCACTCCAACACAACAAGTCAAACCCCAAAACCAAGGCAATTAATGAAAAAGGTAAGGTTATGACATGCCCACATGCACACTTCACATGCACCCCATACCTTTCAAGGACAAAATAAATGTGATAAAAGAGAAGTGACTTTATTTTCCCTTTTACACTTAACAAAGTATTAAAATGGTAAAAATTAGCCCCATACTTCATAAGTATGGTTGGTAGATGATTATGAGAGACAAGGGACAAGGTTTACTTGTCCCACAAGTCTCAAAAAGTGCCCTCCAAGTCAAATTTCGGGTTTGGAGAGGGAGAAAGAGTGCACACAACAAAAATTTGTTAAATCACACACAAATCAAGAACTAACTACCCCATTTATTACCCACATGTCACCTCTTCTTTTTAGTTTAAAATTTAAGTTAAATTAGCTAATTAAGACACATTAACAAGTGTTAATAAAGTGACTAAATTTTCCCAATTATTAAAAACATGCTCCACAAAATTAAAACACACAAAATAAAGAAAAGGAAAACATCACCACCCTAGGCCACATATATGAGGTCACCCTCCCCATGGAAAACCTCCTAACCTAGCAAACAATAACACAACACTCACACAAGTTGTCAATTGGCCCTTGTTGCAAACACACAACATCCTTCTAGGGTTGGTCCCCTATCCCCTTTCGATGTATGGTGATATAATGTCCTGTAAACACAAACAAAAATACCTCTCTGGCCTCAAGGCCATATCAATATGTCATGGAAATCAATGCATATAAAACATCCATCATACAATCCTCAACATACATCAAGCAATACAACACACACATATATCTGTCAATTAACATTGTCGTATAATGTGGCTAAATCATTATCATCAAATTTATGAATTTTTTTATCAATTATTTGCAATTCACTTAACACTTCAATTCTACTCTAGTAAATAATTTACAATCATCAATAATCCAATTTCACATTCTACAAAATCATGAAATTCCCTATATCTACTGTGTCTCCTAACTACTAGATACACTCAACAACATATTACCGATCCCTAATACCATCATATTGTTAGCAATTCACAAAATCAATGAGACCACGTGGTTAGTCCAATACTCCAAATATACTCAATACGTCAAGAATCAAATGTCAGTATATAACAAAGTGACCATTCTAGATTATCATCATATCCTTAAATGTCCATCAAGGTCCACAATACACCCATACAGTCCAAAGTAACAATCAAAACACAATAGTAATCATGATGTCCCTCATATCTTATTAACATGCTAACTAAAATATAACAATAAGGTCCATGTCTCTAATCAACCGAAATTAAAATCATAGTATAATCAATGTTAAAGAGGAGTGGGCATTACATCCCCTCCCCTTAGATTTGACTTCCTCTTAGAAGTCACGGAAAAGAGGTAGGGAAAAATTCATATGAATAGAAGTCACGCCCTTTCACAAGATTTATTTATTTCAACAAAAGTGGGTTCCTAGAACCCAAGTTTGGTCCAATGCTATTCAACAAAGAGAAGGGAGATTGTTAGGCATAGATACTAAACCTCCTCCTCCAACAAGGTTACAAACTTTTAATTTTACAAAGTAAACTCTACGAGGTTAACCAAGTTACAACACTGAGCATTTAAAAAAATTTTCCAATGGAATCCCAAAGAATAAAAACCAAGGTCAAAGAAGAACAGGAAGGGTTACACACATATGGGGTCCACGTAGTCACACATAGGTGCAACACACAAGAAAATGGAAGGTAAAATCTCCATTTAGGTTGAATTATACTTCAATGTTCATTATTTAGAAAAGTTTTAACAACTACCAATCATGACCCCCAATTTTGCATGAGGAAACACACCTACTCATAGGTCTAGCAAATTTAGGACCACACAAGATGAGGTTTAACAACAAGGAAAACACCTAAATTAGCAAAAACGTTTACAAGGATGCAAACTATTCATTGGAAGAACTTTTATAACTCGAAAGGATTCAATTAGATTTTCATGGTAATACTAAGCATAATCTTGGCCACAAGGTTTCTATAACTTAAATTTGTACTCAAATATCGAACACACAAACACTAATCCTGATTTAGAAACCCTAAACACTTAAACAACATTTCCACTTTGATGATAAGTAATCCTTTCCCAAATTAACATATCAACACAAGAGACACCAATCACTCTATACAACAAGACATAATTTATTTATCTTAAATCCTAACCTAACTCAAAAGGATCACAAATTATACACATGTCGAGATAAGAGGCAAAACGTACCATGGCTTGAAATACCTAATAAGGAGGACTACTCATAATTATGTCCAAGGGAGTGAAACATGATTAGAACACCCCACTATTAACAAGGTACACCATTAATCATGTTAGGTGGAAAGATTATAAGGTTAAAATAGTTACCACTTTTAGTATGACGAATGTAAGACCCACCAACATGGACATAACCATTAATCCATTTTAACAAGGTGATAAAAAAATTGATATAAATACTTCAAGAATCTTTTAATACAACTAGTGAAAGATCTAGAAAAAAAAACTCTAGCATATAACTTACGTCATAACCATTTTACATATGTTTGTTGTTTGATATAATAAGGAATGTATAATCATTCAATTGCCATGGTTTTAACTTTGTAGTTCATTACGAGACTCATACTAATTTTTTTATACTAGTCTAGCATTGAAATGGATGATACTTTCATGATTCATATTTTTAGTATTCTAAGCCTAACTTTCACTCATATGAATGATGCAAGTGAAATGAAGACAATAATGTGAAGCACATATAAAAAATATTATTTTGGTAAGAACAATTTCACCCATCAAATTGATGTGGAACATGTAAGTATTTATTTACCACCTTATTTCAAACTTTTAATTTGTTTCTTTGTCTTATCAAATAGATTTAACACCATCCAATTGCAATCCTTAACTCTAATGTATGTTGATAGATGAAACCATCGAGACTCTTGATGACCAAACTCTTAATCATTACCCTCATATCTAGAGAGAAACCCAAATGTCAAATGTGTACGAAATTGTGACCCTTAAACACCACATATGATCAACATATCTCTCTCTAAATTGTCCCTCGCGATACATGCATGTGAATTACAATTACACATATGTGTGTTATAACTACCCATAAGCCTATAGATCTAGTAGAGAGAATACCATATAGGCTCTCCCTTGTCTCTCACTTTCTATCTTCCTTCACATCCCCTTTGTAAAAAAAAATTATTGGTTTCCGTATTGGTTTTTCCTTGTCTCGCATAAAAATTTTGTTCATGAAACTTTATTTTTGCAAATTTTTCCCATTCTCTTCACTTGCATTTCAAGAAACTTCCTCTCAATAATTACCATAAATATTTACTCCTATGTAACATTCCCACAAATTACAACACCACCCTCCATACTAATTTTGACTTATGTTTCTCTCTGCCTTCCTACATATAACTAATAAATCAAATACATTAACAAGCACAACTCGCTTTCCCAGCTTTACTTCCCTTTTCCAATTTTCCTTATTTCACCACATCTCTTTTGGCATTCACATCACATTGTATCTTCAATTTTCGCTAGGGTTCGATATCGGAGACTTAAAATGCCTTGTTCACCACCATCATGTTCAAATGCGTAAACCAGCAAATTCAAGGAGGGTTCATTGTAGTAGTGTTTGCGATGTAGAGGTTCGACATTCTTGCAGGTGGCACATATATGTATATATTGCTTATGTGTCCACCACATTTAGGAAATATAAAGTAGTGTTTAATGCTCATATATATTGCTATACGATTTCATATGAATGAATACTTAAATATGACTTAGTTTTAAGGTCGAGGAAGTATATGAATTAGTTACAATTTTTATAATTTAACACATATGAATATGAATGTGTATATCAATTAGTTTTAAGCTAGAGGAAGTGTGTGTGTGTGTGTGTGTGTGTGTGTGTGTGTGTGTGTGTGTGTGTGTGTGTGTGTGTGTGTGTAATACTTATATGAATGAATATATATGAATCAATTTTTCCCTTCAAAACAAATTCTAAAATTTGATTAGGTTCTATTTAATTATTTTTACTTCTTATAATTTAGTGAATAACAATAAATTTATATGTTCAAATAATGTTAAAATGTGGCATTTTTGCAGTTTTTGGAATTATATTTTTCTTCCAAATTCTAAAATTTGATTGTCTAGTCTTTTTCCATTTCTTTGCATAGAGTCCTACATTCAACCCTCAGAGAAAGCTATTTCTCGTGAAGTTTAGTATCGCACCTACAACCATCTAAATATTGCATAAACCCCCATTAATGCGATGGGAACCCTATGAAGCTATGGAAGGTAGAGTAGGCCAAGTGCTCAAGTTCATCATCCAAGGCCTTTAAAAGACCATTGCGAAAGAAATTTTTAGAATCGCCGAATGGTCAAGCCTCAATATTTTGATGGCGATATGCCAGTAAATTCTCTTCACCCTTCTTTACTCTCATGTAATTTTTAGAAATATTCAAGTGTTCGTAAAGCTTTAGATTAAAGCTATGTGTGATGAACCTCAACGCCATTTTTTTAAAAATGACATCATACAACTATTTTAAAAATATCTAAGGGTTTGTAATGCATTAACACCGTGATGCTTTATATATCTTATGCTCTGTTCTACAACTTAAAATTAGCACTTTTGGAATTATTTTTATCCTTGTTGTGGATCTTGTCTAACATAGGGGGATTGTTGTGGTAGAAGTTGTAAGAAAATAGGTCCAAATATTTCAAATTCTAGAGCTCTGATATAAAATTGAGGAGCGAGCTACAACAAAGGAGTAGACAGATATATCTGATTACTCGAGCCTCCTCCATGCATCACACCTTCTTCTTGGATGAGTGCCACAATAAATTGTGTTGATACCCATGTTCTTTAAAAATAACCATGCAACTAATTGATCATGGATTATATTGTTTCATGTTTATGTAGGGTGGTGTTTTAGTGAATTTATATAGTTAACATATATGGTGTGAGGAATGTTTTGCTATCTTTGTTCACACATTTCTTGTTTTCATTCAATTACTCGAGCTTAAAACTATAAAAAGTGCTACAATAAACAAACATTGCGGTTACATTTCCAATGTGGAACAAATTGGATTTACCCCATTTTATATTTTGGCTCATAAGCATAAGTCACATTCATTTGAATAATGCAATCTTAACGATAAAGCATAGCATAGATAGCAAATAGAGCGTCATAAAGTTTCCCTGATTATTCTACTAGATGCAATAGCCACTAGAACGGGAAATCTAAACCATGACACAATGCCAGTCACTAAAATCTACAAAAAAACCCCATAATCACTAAAATCATTCCCAAGTAGTTTTTACTAAATAAACTTGCAATAGAATGAGAAATTAACAAACAAATATGTATATCATGAGGTCATACAATGAGCAGATTGCACTAAAGAATGTAAGAAAATGTATGGAGTCTAATTTTATAGTTTACAATTAGAAGATAAATTCTACTTAGCAATCATATTCCTACATGTTGGAGGGGTTCAATTATCCTTGATTATTCGTGCATCGCTTTGTTCTTCTACATTGATGAAGCTTAAAAGTGAAAAGGGAGTACACATTGTACAACAAGCCAACATTTTTGTTGGGTTTCAAACCTAGAACCTATTGAGATTTTCCTCTTCTTTAACCCTTTTAAGCGCAAATCGCACTCATATACATAATGTGAATGATGTCAACAAAATAAAATGAGCACATGTAGCAAATATAATTTGCTAAGGAACAATCTGAGCCATGTAAAAGGTATGGGACATGTTTATATTGAATTCCCATATTCAACTCCCCCATTTTTCTTTTAATTTTCCACTTCTTTTAGTTGTGTAAGGGTCAGTTGTTAGCACATAGAAGTGAAAGACAAGTTAATGGTGTTGACTAAGTGACCCCTCTATATGTCCCCATTAATATTAGGTTTCAAACTTGCATCCGGTTGGAATTTCACCATTTTTTATTTGACCCATTTACCTACAAATTCCTCTCATGTGCAAAATGCAAGTGGCGTGTAGATGATAATGTGGAGCAAATAAAACTCAACAACAGGATAGTCATTTTAATACCCGAGAAATAGAAGCACTAAAATTATAGACGTATATTGACATTGATAATATTGATTGAATACTCCTTACATTCTAACATATCTCTAAAATATGTTACCTTGTTTCCTTGCACACCACATCCCTTTGCCCTTGTAACGATTGACAAAAAAGGATGTGATTATAGAAATGAAGAGTTTAACATTGTTTCCCCAAACCAGTTCTCGTTCTCTTGACCTACAACTTCTCCTCCTCTAACCCTTCATGATTGACCTTGTTCCTTTTATTTTTATTCGTTCTGTAGTATTAGTTTTTCGACATATCCCCTTCAATGTTTTCTTCATACACTTCGGTTACGATTGCTAGTTTTAATGTTTTGAAACATTGAGGTTTCATGATCTCATTCAAAGGTATGGCAAAAGGGCTTACTAGCCTAACCACATTGAGTATAGTTGTGTTAAAGTTGGTCAACCATTCAAGGATTAGGGTAAAAACCCTAAAAAATTTAACCTTCGCATTTATTTCCTTGATGGAAAAAGGGTAAAATATTGCTGGAGAACTGTGGCTGCCATGGATCCTTCTGCAATCTCTGGTTCATACCTTGCCTTGTTTGCCCGTCATTATGGTTTTGGGATTTTGTGCCTTTTTCAAGCCTGGCTTCTACATTTTCCGCTGCAATGGCTGGCCTTTATTTATGGCTGTAATCTCACCAAGGTTTGGCCGACATTTATGATCATGTTTTGAGCTCTCTTTTCTGGGAATGGATGTCTCTTGTTGTTGGTTTCGTGGGTTTGCCTGGGTGTGAACGTGCAAACCCACACCCAGTTTTGCTAAGTATTTGCCTTACTGGTTCGTTCCCTGAGCTCACAGTTCGACCCTGATAAGCGACAGACGTTTTTTTTTATTAAATATGATTTGTAATCTGGGTTTAGTCATTTTTCTCACCGTTTCTCATTCACGGCTTTGCTTGGTTTTAAAAATTTGATTCTGCTTTTGCATAAAAATATGGCCCGCCGGGCCGCCATATTGTTGTATCCTGCCCTCCCTATTGGGTATGAATCTACTCTGAGGGACTCGTCAGTAGCTCGGCCCTGGTATTACTCAGCCATGCTTGGTAAGTTGATTTAGTCTTATCTTTGTATTTTCGGTCTCTTAGTGTACATAGCTTGCTGGGTAAGCTCTGTCATAAGCTGGTCCTTTGCCTCTATCTTAGAGCTACAAGTGATTTGCTTTATCCAACCCTAGTTGTTGCGTTTCGTAGCTCAGATTTGCTTCAGGTAAATGTTTACAACTATTTTTTAGATTTGGGTTCTATACGAGCTGCTATTTTAGATATGGCTTTGAACTTTGTCATCTTTGGTTCGATGTAAACCAATTTGTTGTTAACAAATATAGCTCTCCTTTTCTCCTTCTGGGTCGAGTCCTATTCGAATTGGACTTCGCCATGGCGGTGTTTTGCTTGATTGTGCATTGTTTTCACCCAGATTCGTTGGACCCTCTTCCTGACAGCTCGAGGTGCTCTGTTTCTCATTCATTTGGTGTGCTAGGTATTGCGCTTTGTTATGAATGAATCCTCATGTGCCTCTATTTTCCTCTCTGTAAAGCTTGTTGTTGCATCAAAGAATGAGTGATATGATTCGTACTTTGAGCTGAAGTTGCTTTCTGTTACTCGTCATGATTTGCTTTTGAGAGTGTTGGGTTCATTCTTGCATTCTCTAATTTGTGCTTGGCTTGATATAACATTGTATGATCTCTGAAGGAAATTCAAGGGTCTTCAGAATCTACAGTAATAGATAGCAATACGAAATAAAACGCAACAGATTTTTAATGATGTAGAACAGGGAAAGAAAGGAGAAACTACAGAAATTTATAACAGCAAAGTAAAACAACAATCTTGGCTTCAAATAACACAGATCTGGGCTTCAAATGGCTTCAGCAATACATTTATATTCTCCTGAAATGAACAACAGCTACAGCTACAGCTACACACAAAACTTTCATTCATACAATAACAACTTGATAATGTAGTTTTTCTTTCAGCAAAACCAGTCCAGACTTGAGCTGGGACTGCGCACACTTTTTCTCTTCTCCTAAATCTGATTTTTCCTCCTACTATTACACAATAAAACATGAGACTTTAATAACATTCACCTACACAAAAATTTCCTTACAAGGCAGCACAAAATCTCTGACAAGAGATAATCAAGGAGATTTTTCAACCAAAAAGTAAATATGTAGCTGTCATAATTAAATACAAATTTAAGATGTCAGAGAACTAAATATGGAGGAAGACAGAAATTAGTTGCACATTTAATGCCCAGTTGATTTTCCAATACTCCCCCTTAATTATGAACAATTGGAGATCATCAAAAATTTGTATCAAGTTTGTTCAAAAGTTGTTGTAACATTTTCGGAGCTAACTGACATTTTTCCGGAGTTGCTAACTTGTGCAAAGTCACAAACTCCTAAGCCACTTCGTAAATACTCAAATGTTTCTTTTGCCAATGGTTTTGTAAATATGTCAACCAACTAATCTTCAGACCTACAAAAATCAAGACAAATTTCTTTGTTGCTTACAAGCTCTTTGATAAAATGATACCTCGTATCAATATGCTTAGTTCTCTTGTGAAACACATGATTTTTAGATAATGTTATGGCTGAACTATTATCACATAATATTGTAGTGGCTTCCTTTTGATCATGCATCAAATCTTTCAACATCCTTCACATCCAAATAGCTTGACACGCAACACTAGTGGCTGCCACATACTCAACTTCAGCTGAAGAAAGAGTCACAATGGGTTGTTTCTTCGATGCCCATGACACAACACCTATACCAAAGTGAAAAGTATACCCAAAAGTACTTTTTCTATCATCTATGTTGCCCCCACAATCACTATCGGTGTACCCAACAAGGCTGAAATCATCTGAAGTGGAATACAATATACCAAAATCCTTTGTACCACTTACATACCTCAATATCCTCTTACCGGCCTGCCAATGTGAGTCTTTTGGAGACTCCATAAACCTTGAAATCAGACTTACACCGTACGTAATCTTAGGCCTTTTCGCTATTAAGTGTTGGTGCTCAAAATTGTCTCGCCCTATTTTTGCCTATGAAAACTTATTGATTTACGGCCTCTGTCATTTTCTCCTTCCCTGTGTTGAGCTTGGTTAGTCTTTGTTGCAATTTTTAGTCATCTCCTTGGTCATAAATCACTTAGGGGTCCATGGTTTGATCCTTGTTTCTTTGTTGCTCTGGAAAGGTCTATATTTTGGGTCCCCCATTCTCTCTGCTCATAAAAACTCGGTTCTCCCATGTTTTATGTTCTCCATAGTCAGAATTTGTCTCCCTTATCATTTCTGCCCTAAGAACTTGAAGAAAATGAATGGATGTATCCCTTAAGAACGTATTTGAGCCATGTAACATTTCTAAACTTCTTGTCCTTGAAGAAAATCTCATTCCCAAGCTCAAATGGTCATTTTTCTATACTTTATGGTTCGACGGCGTTTCTCCTGGTCAAATTTACATCCTTGTATCTATAGGGACGTGGCACCTTGTGGTTGGACATGACTTAGTTGGGTACTTATAAAAATTCATGGAAAGCCTTAACTCAAAATGTGTCCATGTGGAGGCTTCTGCTGCTTGGCCCAGACTTAGACATTTTTTTATGTAGTTGGAATAGTTTGGCGGAATAGGACACATGGCAAGCTCGCTCATTCAAGGTCTTCGCTTTGGGCACCATCTTGAAGTTGCACCATGGAGACACGTGGAGGAACCGCGCATGTTCGGGGACGAGCCCTTGAGTTCCATTTTAAAAAGGGTTAAGGCCGACATGTGGAGGCCTCTATTTACTTTGCATTTTGCTTAGAATTTTAAATGACCAAAAGGAGACTACCTCAAAGCATGACATGTGGCATCTTCCACTGAGCTTCACGCATTGCACAAACTTCTCCTGAAAAGGACATGTGGCGAGCCCACTCTCGTTCAAGGTATCAAATTTTTGGGACCGCCTCAAGGTACGCCATGGTGACACGTGGCAGTTTGAAAAGTCAAAAGGAGGGGAGGCGGACCATCGAGGCAACTTGGATTTTTCCTTCATTAAGGATTAAAATTTCAAAATGGCCCGCAAGCCCAATGAGGGAAATAGTCAATGTTTTACCCTAGTCAATGGCGAAGGTGCGGGCTCTCGGGGGAAATTTGAAAAAAATTCCTTTGAGAGAAAAGAGTCAAAAGTAAAAAAGGAAGTGTGGCCCCACTCCAATCACATTTGGACACGTGTCGGCTTGTTTCCCGAGGGTAGAGCTGTAGGGAAAATTTAGAAAAATTTCCCTTTCCAAAAAGAGAGTAAAATGGTAGAATCTGGCCGTGGTTCCATTCCAATTACATTTAGACACATGTCAGGCTTGTTTCTCGAGGGAAAAGGTGCGGAGAAAAATGATTTTTTTCCAATTTTTGCAAAAAGTTGTAAAAAGTCAAGGGAAGCCCCTGGGTTTGTTCTAAAGTTTGAATTTGCCACATGGACGACCCAAATTCAAAGTAAATATCAACAAACACTATGAGTCTAAATCTAATTTCCCCCATTTCTCTAAAAAATGTCTGGAGGTACGAGTCTCCATGATTTCTTTATCTTTTCTACACGCCAAACAAAGAAGGAAGTTAATATTGGTATCTAAGTTTGGTGGGAAGATCAGGAGGACATCTTTCACCATTAAAATGGTCTCAATTTCATGCCCGATCAGATTTTCCATTTTTCTTCTCCCCGAGCACGCAAGGGGCTAGATTTGATAGATTAGGGGGGAGTGGTTGGAAAATTGAAGGAAGAGTGATCTATTAGAGCAAGGAGTTGAATACGGGAGGCATTCGATGAAATCTTCCCCTCGAGCACTTGGAGAATTTTTGCAGTTTGATTCTCGAGAATCACGAAATGATCATGGCAACACCGGTGCATTAAATAGTTGTCTTTTAGGAGGAAGAGGCTCATGAAAATTCTATAAATGGAAAAAAAAATCGTGTAAATGGTTGAGAGGTGTTAGAGGCTAGAGTGCTAGAGGTCAAGAAAAATTCCCAAGAGGAAAATTTGACTAAGCTTGTCTTTTGAGAGTCCATCTAAGAAACTAGGTTATCTCTTTTTGTATTAAGATTTATTGTGTCAAGGTGGTTGCAAGTGTACAACCATTGAAAAGCTCTAAGATTGTTCTAGAAACTTTCCCCTACTAATAGACTTAATCAAATTCGAGTTTTTCTATGTTGTCTTGAGAAAATGTGTTTGTTTTATTTCTGGATGTATGCAAGTAGTTTTTCTTGTTTCTGTTGCAATATTGTATTAAAATATGATTCAATCACATAAGCCTCAATCCTTGTGATAGTTTAGTGGCATCTGCAATTCCATTTCTCAAAAGAGCTTTCATTTGGGATTGGAATAAACAATTTAAAATCACTTTTCTCTCATTTGTTGACAGAGATTGTCTGTAAGCCTTTGGGTGTACCTTAGGCGTGATTTGACTCAAATCTTGATTCTTTGTTGGTTTTCTAACTTGAGCCTTCGTGATAGAATCTTAGAGATTGTGTGAAAGAGTGCTAATTTGGGCCTCCATTGAAGCACATATTCTAGTTAAAGAAACATTTTAGCTATTTTGTGGCATTTTGTTTGTCTGACTTTCCATTTTGTAAGGTTCCTCAAGGATCTAGTGAATCTAGTTTCACCCTGCCCAACCTCCCACAAAAATTCATTTAACAACAACCAATCCTACCCATACTACCCATGTTTGTCATGTGTGTACACAAATGCATAATCTTTGTTACCAAAACATGCAGAAGCAATTAGGGTCTCAAATGTCTTTAGTAACCTTTGCCTTATTGTGAAATTATCTCCATGATCTAGGAAGTGACAACTCATGAGAGTCAGATCTGGTGTGTTGATCATATTTTCCCAAGGTCTTCTCTATAAAATTCATGCAAAAGAAAGGTACATATATCTCCTTTCATATAACAGAGGTTACAAAATAGGTTCTCTTACCTTGGTTGAAAGGCACAACCTAAAATATTTAGGATCAGATCACATCCTTTTAATGTGCTACCCACTCCCTTCAAAGCTTGAGTGCTAACAAGTCAGATAGATTGCTTCCCCGATGCAAAATGACATACATGATTATCTATCTTCCTCTATGAGTGTCATGTCTAATCCATGATGTTGCTTGGTCTTTGAAGGATGTTAAATTTGGGTACCAACATAAATGGCACCGTTGTCAGGGATTTGTTAATCTGGAGTTTCATTGAGAGATTGATTTGTTGATTCACTGCCAGTCCATATCTATTTAGCCCGTCAACAACACCAACATAAATGGAGTCATTGTTGGGGACATTGTGATTGCAGTTCATTTTCAAACTCTGGTAAAACACTTCTTATATGTTCCAAGTGTTGTGTGCAATTCTTTCAGTCTTCACACCTAGTGCACAAGCTTTTATTTGATACATCTGGGTAAAGAAAGGTCGAATCTTTCCATTTCTAGTTTCTAGCATTGACAAACATTTGACATATCATATTTAGTGCATTTACACAACTAAGGTGGAAATCCTTAGTGGTGACTCCTGTTGATCTAATTCTTAATAAGTACCAGTGTCTTAAAACTCTATCAAAGTTAGATTTGTTACTAATATTTGCAAAGCTGGAAGGAAGAAGGTCTTTCTTTGCTAGGGATCCTACTAGGACATTATTTCCAGAGCTAGGAAAAGAAAAATCAGAAGGAAGAAAAGCTTGGATAGCTGTTGGATGTCAGTAGACAAGAAGAGGGATCTCCATTGATCAAAGTGATCGGCCTATCATTTAAGATTATCATTCAAGTGACTCTGAATCAGGTAGCCTCTTTGTGGAATTGAACTCTCCAGCTAGAGAGGGGCCTTCATTTGATTTTGAAAGGTTTGCTTCACACTATGCACCTATCTTTTCTGAGGTTGATAGAGATTTCCAAGAAACAAGACCTTTGGGGGTATCTATTTTGAAAATTATACTCCTTGTGTTCCAAGAACCCTTTGCCCCCATCAATTTTCCACCCTCCAGGATCACCTCTTCGAATCAATATGGATCAACCCAGTGCCTCCATTTGTTGTAAACACCTTTGACCTATAAATTTTGTGGGAATGGCTGGTTAACCAAATGTAATGCCTCAAGATGTAAGAACACAATGCCAAAGTTCCAAGGAAATAATGTTATTACTGGAGATCAACATCTAAAGCTTTTTGTCAATATGATGGAAGATTTTAAGATTGAACATGAAGATGTATATATCAAGCTATTTATCCATACCCGGAAGAGGATGCTAAGGACTAGTATAAAGCATTTCCAAATAACTCTATTGATTCTTAGACCGAGATGAGCAATGTATTTAGATTTCAAGATGGTGATAGAACTCACCCTAGGTTTCTTTTGATAGAATTTGAAAACATCAAGAAGAACCCTAATGAGTCAAGACATGATTTCAACACAAGGTTTAATAAGACCTTGAGAATATTGCACTGTTAGAATAAGGCCTTGTGATGAGTCATGTTTGATCAAATATATTGATGCATTTGATAAAAAGGCTGCATATTATTTAAGAGACAAAACCCCACAAATTTGAGGCAGGCCTTCAACATGGCTCTACAAATAGAGAACAACATCAAGGAAATTGGAAAGACTCCAAAAGGGAAGGTGTAAAGTTGGTTAACCCGTAGAAAAAACCCCAAGAGAAGGCTATTGATCTAGAAGAAGTTGTGAAAACTTTGGTAGGGGTTGTTAAGGAGATCTCCTACAAACTAGCCCGAGCTGAGAAAGGAGTTGGGCAGAGTTCACAAGGTCAACACAAGAAACAAGGCCAAGAAAAGTTCACAAATCACCAAAGATCTAATGACAGAGGCAAGGACCTGTTGGATTTGGAAATAGACATCCCCAAGGTAGAGAAAATAGAATGGTGCCTGATCCTTTAGCTGCTAGAGTTGTTGTTGTGGAGGAGACAAATGTCATTTATTGGTGTGACAAATGTTTCATGCCTCATGCTCCTTGTGAAGAAGATCAACAAGAAGAAGAAGAAGCTGATGATAATGATGATGATGCCTACATGATGGAGACCCCTGCAAGTTCACCAAGGGAAGCAACTTCAACTGAGGTAATAGGTGCTAGGACTATTGCTATTTTTTGGGATTGCATCCATCGGGTACCTCTTCTTCCTCCCTCTCATACTTTAGAAGTAGACACTGTACAAGCTTTTGAATTTCCCACTAATGATTTTGAATACTTGAGGGCATTAATGATTGAAAAGTATGATGGAGGAGTTCCTTTCGAAGAAGATAGGAAACTATTAATGAATGTTGTAGTTGCCCAAGAAAAGGAGCACAATACCAGAAGTAAAGCTACCAAGGGGCCACAAGCCAAGTCAAAATTTCCATTGCTTACCAAAGAAACCCCAAAGAAAAATGCATCTAGCAGAGAGCTTGTTTCCCCAAGCAAAACTTGTGTCCCTCTCAATGCCCAAACAAAAAAGAATCCCATTCCATCTGATGACTCTGCCAATCTTTCTCCTAGTGATGCTTTACCCAAATCTATTCCATATGACATTGCCCAAGTTTTGAGTCAAATTAAAATTCCTGTCCCAATTGTTGAGTTTCTTAGGATCCCTGAGCACAAGAAGAGGGCTTTTGAATATTTAGGATTCAAAGGGGAAGAGATCATGCAAGGCAGAGATGTGAACAAGGTTGGGATTCCCTTATTGTAGTGTTGGAAAAGCCACAAGTGTTGGAAGAGCTGGGGAACCACCAGAGGTTTATTTAGGAACTTCTTTGGTTAAATCCAGCTGAATGTGGATCCATTTTCACTACCCTGGTTATCAAAGACAAGTTGTTACATAATTGTATGTTTGATTCTGGAGCTTCATGTAATGTCATGCCTCTTGAGGTCATGAATGAATTAGGTATCAAAGTAACAACAACATATGGGAAGTGCACTTCCATGGACTCTAGAGAGGTGCCAGTGGTGGGATGTGTCAAAGATCTGGTTTTGCAACTTCCATCTTATCCTGGAAGGAACTTAAAGCTTGATGTAGTGATTGTTGATTGCCCTGCCAAGTGGGGGATGTTGTTATCAAGAAAGTGGGCAACAAGTGTTGGTGGTAGTGTGCAAATGGACATGTCTTATGCCACTATCCCTATTGAAGGCAACTTGGTGAAATTATATGGAGAGAAAAAGATGTTGTACCTATTGAAGAGCCAAGTGATGCATTTTATGAGGTTTTGCTAAGTGGATGTTGATCTTTACAACTTTGTGAGTTTTGTGGATTTTAGGAGTATGAAAATGTTGAAAGCGTAACTCCTAAGTATACTATTTTTTCTCGGGAACCTAGTCTTTGATTTAGCCTTGAGAAATATTATAATAATTTGACTTAAACAAAATGGAGGAGCTTTAGAGGAAATGGATGGTTTACAAAATGAATAGAGAAGAAAAATAGATATATTTCCAGTTGATGAAAGCATATCAGAGCCTCTTGGCATGGTCATATCTAGGATGGCAAGACTTGAAGATTTTCCTTGATTGTTTTCTTTGAATCAGGGAAACATCTTTTGTACAGTGTATAGTTTGTCATTTGTTTCCTATCCTTTTGTGTTTTTGCTCGTTCTGGTCCTCGGTGACCTATTTTTGTTGGTTTCTCTATCTATTTTTGAAGATGGCTCTGCTTTCTTTGCTATGCAAGATGACTCCATGGAACAATGGTTATTCTCGACACTGTCTACCTTTTTTCTTATGGCACTTGCAGGGAGTGCCCATCCTCGAGTCGGAGCCTATGTTGGTGCTCAAAATTGTCTCACCCATTTGTGCCTATGAAAATTATTAATTTACATCCTCTATCATTTTCTCCTTCACCGTGTTGAGCTTAGTCGGTGTTTGTTACAATTTTTTAGTCAGGCTCCTGGTCGTAAATCACTTAGGGGTCCATGGTTTGATCCATGTTTCTTTGTTCCTCTAAAAGGTCTATATTTTGGGTCCCCGATCTCTCGTTCATCAAAAACTCAGGTTTTCCCCATGTTTTCTATTCTCCACAGTCTAAATTTGTCTCCCTTATCGTTTATACCCTAAGTACTTGAAGAAAATGAATGGAAGTTTCGTTGAAGAATGTATTTGAGCCCCGTAACATTTCTAAACTTTCTCGTCCTTAAAGAAAATCCCATTCCTAAGCTCAAATTGTCATTTTTTTTGTATTTTACAGTTTGACGGTGTTTCTACTAGTCAAATTAGCATCCTTCAGTATCTAAAGGAGATGTGGCACACTTGTGGTTGACATGGCTCACAATCTATGTCCTTAGAAAAATTCATGGAAAGACTTAACTCAAAATGTGTCCACATGGAGGCTTTAATAAACTTGTGCGGACTTAAACAAATTTTTATACTGTTGAAAAAGCTTTGGTGGAACAAGACACATGGCCATAAGCTCGCACTCATTTAGGGTCTTCGCTTTGGGAACCATCTTGAAGTTATGCCATGGACACGGGGACAAACCGCGCATGTTCGGTGGACCGGCCCTTGAGTTCCATTTTAAAGAAGCGTTAGGCTAACATGTTGAAGCCTCTCGCTCACTTTACATTTTTCTTAGACTTTTCAATGACCAAAAGGAGAGAAGGAGCATGACACGTGGTGCCTTCTGATTTGTTTCGCCCCAATTGCCATTATTTTCCTCTCGATCTATGTGTTCTGAAACACTTTTTCTAGATGTGGGTGTTCTAAAGGTTTCTACCTCCACTTGAAATGCCTCAATTTTTCTTAGAATCCATTGTTATGTCCGTCCTTGAAAAGTCTCCAAGCTTGCCCTGTTTTTAAAAATTTCTTCAAAATCTATGGGATTTTCTGTTTTTCCTATTTTTCCTTGACCGTGGAAGCTCGAGAATGGTTAATCTATATTTGTATGCCTTTGAAAATCTAAAATACATGGTTGAAGGGATACTCGGAACCATGATTCACTTGTTTTTCTTTTAAAAAAAAATCATCCTTAGCAAATAATCGGGTTTTTAATTAAATGGTGATTTTCTTAAAAATATACTTTGTGGTCTGATGGATTTTTTTTTCCTATCAAATTTATTCCTCAACGTTCGCAGAAAGTCACGTGGCTTCTTATTTTTGATCAAGGGACAGCTGAAAATACTTTAACTTATCACTTTTTACTTTTTTTTTTTTGCAAAAAAGCAAAGTTGGTCCTATGGCTCGCTCATTTCGATTAGTTCTTTTGGTGCTTACGTGGCTTCTTCTTATTGGATGGGGCATGGTAGGTTTTTTTTAACTTGTTCCTTTTGGCTACTTCAATAAAAGGTTTGAACTCACCCTCGCGGCCCCGCCAGGCTCTAATTAAAGCAAATTTTAAGTGGCAGGGAAAAAGTCTTACTTTGACCCCCCGCATGAGAACACATGACAAAGATAATGGCATGATGCGGGCCTTTGAGGTAAGTTGAATTTTTTCCCTTTTCGCAAAATAGAATAAAATTCTAAAATGGAAGTGTGCCCCGCTAAATCATTTTAAAACCTTAAGGTTTTTAAATTTGTGCCATAACACACGTGGCGAGCCCGCACTCATTCAAGGTCTCAACCTTTGGGGATCATCTCAAGATGCGCCATTGTGACATGTGGCAGTTTGAAAATTCAAAGGGGTAGGGAAGTGGACCATCGGAGGCAAATTGGATTTTTTGCCTCTTGTCATCAAAAGGATTAAAATCTCAAAATGGCCCGCAAGCCTGACAAGAAGGAGGTCAAGGTTGGCTTTGAAAATGTTAAGAGGTGGGAGGCGGGCCATCGGGGAAACTTGGTTTTTTTCCCCTTGATGTTCAAATGACTAAAATCATCAAAATGGCCCACAAGCCCGATAGAGGAAAGTTCAATGCTTGCTCCAGTCAACAGCGGAGGTGTGGACTCTTGGGGGAAATTTGGAAAAATTCCTTTTAGGAGAAAAGAGTTAAAAGTGAAAAAGGAAGCACGGTTCTGCTAGGACCCACATTGGGACACGTGCCAGACCATTTTTCAAGGGTGGAGTCTGGGGAAAATTTGGAAAATTTTCCTTTTCCAAAAATGAGGTGAAATAACAGAATTTGGCTGCGGTTCCGTTGGGACCCACCTTAGGAAACGTGTCAGGATCATTTCTCAAGGGCAGAGGTGTGGAACAAAATGTGAAAAATTTACATTTTTTCAAAAGTTGTAAAAGGAAAAAAGGAACCCACAGCCCGCTCTAAAATTAGATCTCCCACGTGGATGGTCCAAATTCAAAGTAGGAATCAATGGCAGCTGTGCATCTGTATCTGATTCTTCTACCATTTTCACTCTAGAGCTCCTGGAAGTGTGAGTCTTCATGATTTCTTGGTATTTCCTACACGCCAAACAGAGGGGAGAGTTAATGTTGATATCTGAGTTTGGTGGGGAAAATCTAGAGACGTCTTTCGCCATTAAAATGGTCGACTCTTAGGCTCGATATGATTTTCCATTTTTCTTCTCCCAAGCATGCAAGGAACTAGATTTGATAGATTAGGGGTGGAAGTGGTTGGCAAGTTGAAGAAAGAGTGATCTACTAGAAGGAGGAGTTGAATGTGGGAGATATTCGAAGAGATTTTCCCCCTGAGCCCCTGACGACTTTTTGCAATCTGATTTTGAAATCGTGATCGTGATCATGGTGAGCACTGGTAGCACCGAATGTCGGGGTTTTTGGGGGAAAAGGGGCTCTATTGTAAATTTTATAAATGGCAAAAAAATTCGTTGAAATGGTTGGAGTGTTAGAGGTCGAAGAAAATTCCCAAGATGAAAATTTGACAAAGCTTGTCTTTTGAGAAGTCGTCTAAGAAGTCTATATCTCTTTTGTATTAAGTTTTATCATATCAAGGTGGTTGTAAGTGTACAACCATTGACAAGCTTTGATATTGTTCTAGAAACTTTCCAGTGTTGATAAATTTAATCAAACTCGAGTTATTCTATGTTGATCTTGAGCAAAATGTGTTTGCTTCATTTCTGAATGTCTGCAAATAGTTTTTCTTGTTCTTATTACAATCTTGTATCAAAATTAGTTTTAATAACACATGTCTCAATCCTTGTGATAGTTTAGTGGCATCTACAATCTCATTTCTCAGAAGATCTTTCATCTGGGAGTGAAATAAATGATTTAAAATCACTTTTCTTTCATTTGTTGACAAAGATTGTTTGTAAGCCTCTCTAGGTACACCTGGGCGTGATTGATATTAGATTTTGATGTTTTATTGGGTGTTCTAACTTGATCCTTCGCATTCAAATCTCATAGATTGTGTGAAAAAGTGCTAATTTGGGCCTCCATTAAAGTACATATTCTGGTCAAAGGAACATTTTAACTATTCTAAAGCATTTTGTTTTCTAGACTTTCCATTTTGTAAGAGTTCTCAAAGATTTGGAAAATCAAGTTTATTCTACCTCACCTCCCACAAAACCCCCCATACTTTTTTCATGTGTGTATACAAATGCATAAATGTTATTACAAAACATACGTAAAAAATCAGATTCCAAATGTCTTTAGTAACTCGAACCTTGCCTAGAGAATATCTCCACTATCCGGAGTGACAACTCATGAGAGTTAGATTTTGTTGCGTTGATCATATTTTCTTCAAGGTCTCCTTAACAACTTCATTAGGAAGGACATCTCCATCTCCTCCATAAACAACAAAGGCAAAAAAGGGTTCTCTTACCTTGGTTGAAAGGCAACAACCTAAAATAGTGAGGATAGATCAAATCCTCTCGAGGGTGCTATCCATTTCTCCACATCCGAGTGACAAAGGCCGCTTAGATCCCATCCCTAGCTACAAAACAACTCACCATGATCTATCCGTCTCTAAGCTTCCTGCCAAAACTTGTGATGATGCTCAAAATTTGATAGAAAATCAATTTGGGTACCAACACGCCACACCATTTTTCCGAGGTGTATAGCAATGGATCAGTAAATTGTTTGTGTATGCCATGAGAGCTGTAAAATTTAGAAACTCATTAGAAATAAATTCACCGCCTCTGTCCATTCTTAAAACCTTTATGTAGTAGCCACTTTGGTTCTCAACAAATGCCTTGAACTACTAAAATAAAGTAAATGCATCAGATTTGTGTTTTAAGAAATAAACCCATGTTTTTCTTGTGAACTCATCAATAAAAGTAAGAAAATAAGTGCATCCTCCTATAGACGGTGTTTGCATTTTCCCACAAATATCTAAATGCACAATCTCAAGTGGTGCTCTAGCTCTATTTGATCGGCCAATTGGAAATGAGTCTTTATGTGTTTGGCTACCATCATGCTACGAGCCATCTCCATAATTATTGGGTTCTTCCTCTACGCCACACCATTTTCCTGAGGTGTATAGCGGGCTATAAATTTCTTGTGTATATCATGAGATCTGCAAAAATTTATAAAATCATTAGATATAAATTCACCGTGTCTCTCCATTCTTAAAACCTTGATGTAGTAGCCGCTTTTCTTCTCCACAAGTCCCTCGAACTTCTGAAAATAAGCAAATGCATCAAAATTTGTGTTTTAAGAAATAAACCCACCTTTTTCTTGTCAAATGATCAATAAAAGTAAGAAAATAAGTGCATCCTCCTATAGGCAATGTTTTCATTTGCCCACAAATATCTGAATGCACAATCTCAAGTGGTGCTCTAGCTCTATTTGATTGGCAAATCAGAAATGACTCTCCATGTTGTTTGCCTATAATACAACCTTCACAAACTCTTTCCAATTTCTCGATTAATGGCAAATCTTTCACCATATTTTTCATATGTAGTAGTTTCAGTGCTCCAAAATATAAATGCCCAAATCTAAAATACCATAACCAAGACTCATCCTTTACCACCGATTGAAACGATGCTTGAGTTTCTACAGAACAATCTTTTTCTTCTTAAGAGTTTCCGGAGCTATTTTGAACATTTCCGTAGTTGTCTTGAACTTTTCCATATCCATCTTGAACTTTTCCATAGATGTCTTTGGCTACTGCTAATTTTGTATCTTCTACCTTAAAGGCTGCTCCAAAATTTACATTATTTGTTTCATGAACAACTTGAGCTGTTTTTTCTTTCATAGCATTGGCCTTATTTTTAAAGGAAACATGTGGTTTATAGTCATCTGTACCTTGGCAATGATCAAATTTCTTGGAAGCTTGTCCAAAATAACACACTCATTATTTTCCATATACACTCTATAGCCCTTTTGTATCAATTGTCCAATACTCATCAAGTTGTGTTTTAGACCAGCAACATAATATACATCAGGCATAAATTTCAGCTCCCCCTTTTTAGTTAGAATATTAACCATACCTTTACCCAAAACAATGACTTTGTTGTTGTTACCAAGTGTAACATCAGTTTGAACTGATTCATCCAAGCTAGAAAACAAATATTTATTACCTATCATGTGATTACTGTAGCCCGAATCTAAAAACCATATGTCACATGGGATTTCTTGAACAACATTACACTCAACTAGAGAGTTTGTAGGGATTGCTTCAGCAATCTTAGTGCATGTAATGAACACGCTGTCACCGTGAGAGTACTATTTGGCTGATTTTGACCTTTCTTCTACTGATCATATTGTTTTTCTTGCATTCATGAGCATAATGCCCAAACTTCTTACAATAGTGACACTGAATGTGTGACTTGTCAAATATTTGGCCACTGGGTGATTGAAATTCTGATTTTGACCTCTACCACTAACATTTGCAGGATTGCTACCATGTCCACCTCTAGGAGAACTTCTCCCTCTACCTCTAGGACTGAAACTCCTCCTTCCTCTTCCATGGGTTATAGATAAATGAGATGAAAATGCATTTTCTACTGAAGTATTTGATCTATTTAGTCTATATTCATGATTGATAAGAGAGGCATGAAGTTCATCAACACTAAACTGAATCAAATATTTGGTTTCCTCTAGAGCCACAACTACAAAATCAAATTTAGAAGGGAGACTCCTAAGCACCTTCTCAACAACCTTCCTATCCTCTATGACCTCTCCATGGGACTTGATTTGATTAATCAGACCAACAACATGAGTAAAGAAAGATTCTACCGAATCTGAGTTTCTCATTAAAAATTTTCAAATTCTCTTCTAAGGAGCTGTAACTTAGAATTTTAACCTTGTCCATACCTTGATAAGCAATTTGGAGTGTGTTCCATGCTTCCTTGGTTTGTGTTTCTATTACTGAACTCTTGGGAGTATGCTCTCATGCATTTCTTGATGGATATAAAATAGTGCTTTCCCATCCTTCTTCCTTTGTTCCTTCAAGGTGTCCTTTTGAGCTTGTGTAAGAGCATTATATGTTTCCTAATTTGTTCGTTTCTTGGTAACCATTTTCAACCATTTCCCAAATTTCTTGAGACCGAAACAAGGATTTCATGGTCAAAGACCAATATTCATAATTTTTTCCTGTGAAAATAGGAGTTTGCACACTAACTAGTGATGCACCAGATGTAGAAGCCATTAATGGATGCCAAATGAAAAACTAAAAACCCAAAAAGAAATAGAAGTAGGGTTTAGCCTAGCTCTGATACCAGATGAAGGAAATATAAGGATCTACAGAATCTATAGACAACAATAGATAGCAATATGAAATAAAACGCAACATATTTTTAATGATATAGAAGATGGAAAGAGAGGAGAAACTATAGAAATTTATAACAGAAAAATAAAACAACAATCTTGTCTTCAAATAATAGAGATCTGGGCTTCAAATGGTGTCAGCAATACATTTATATTCTCCTGAAATGAATAATGGCTACGATTTGCACACAAAACTTTCATTCATACAATAACAACTTGATAATGTAGTTTTTCTTTCAAAGAAAACCACCCGGCTTGAGCTAGGACTTTTCTCTCTTCTCCTAAATCTTATTTTTCCTCCTACTATTACAAAATAAAACATGATACTTTAATAAAATTCACTTACAAAAAAAAATTCCTTATAAGCATCACAAAATCTTTGAAAGATATATTCAAGGAGATTTTTCAACCAAAAAAAATATGTAGTTTTCATAATTAAATACAAATATGAGATGTCAGAGAACTAAATCTGGAGGAAGATATAAATTAGTTTCACATTTAATGCCTAGTTGATTTTCCAATAATCTTGTATCTGGATGTACATTGGTGCCTATTGGGTTTGCACTCATTTAATCTATGTAAGTCTCAAATTTTAACTTTAGCTCTTAAGAATTGATCATCATATTTATTCTTCATGAGCACTCGGGTTATACTTGAGCTAGGAGTTGTACTTTATCCATTTGATTAGATGTGTTCTTGTGAAACTATTTCACTTAAAATATTTTAGATGATTGTTGTTTTGATTCCATGCATAACGAAAGCTCAAATGAAGCTTGGTAGATGATGTAAAAGAATCAAGAAATTATACTTGGCATAACTATAAATCTCTATTTCCTCCATATGTATGATTTTCTTATCATGATGTGGTCCTCTTCATGAAATGATTACTCTAGCTTTAAAATTTCCTTCTATTTGGAGTTTGTACCCCTATATTGCAATTTGAAACCCTTTTCCTAAAAACTAGACATGTTGAAATAGAGATGATGGAACCTTAATTGCATTTTGTACCCACTTTGCATTAACGATATCAAACCTTGTGAAAGACTCAAATTCTCATTATGTGTCTGTCTATTTATCACCGAGTTTTATGTAAAATCTTGAAAATTCACATTAGAAAACCTTTGAACATCTGCTCTTCTTTGACGAAAATGATCACGCATTTCTATATCACTTTTGGAAAATTGTATTATAACAAGACATACTCTTCTTTAGTAGAGTTTGTGTTCTCAACTTCATACCTAGTGCATAAAAATTGATAAGATGGCACTGTGTGACTTTTAGCTATTTTGAAAGATCATATGTGCCATGTCTAGAAAGCATGGAACCTAAACCTTGCAATCTACATCTGTAGCTATTAATTTTATTTTGATCACATGAATGACATAGTTGTTCCTTTGACTGCAACTATAATTTGAACTTGATGCTACCTATGTTCTTTTCAAAAATAAATGCCATGTTCTGATTATATGGAAACATGTAAACTTCATACCTTCTTGAAACACTACTTTAACTTTGAACCACCGGATAGGTGTCGTTTATAGTTGGAAATTTGTATTCACTTGGTCCCCGAGTTGATCTATCTTTCTTTTCGAGTTCTTGAAATACACATTCCTTTAGTGTTCAATCATGGCTAAGTCATAGATGACATTTTCTTTACTCCATTTCATTAGAATATTTTGAACTTAATCATCATTATATCATGTATTAATTGCATAATACATACTCTATCTCTCGATATGTATTGATGATCACGTTTTGAATGATTGTGCTTTATTTTATTATCATTATACCTGCCTGCACTTGAAAGAGATAGATAGAAAAATATGGTGTAGTAGTCATTCATTCTCATCATTTTGATTATGTGTTTTTGATATGCTTCTGAAATGGTAGTTAGATACTCATGAGTGGTAATGACATGAACTTCGTGATTCTCGTTTATGGTTCCTTCTCATGTATCTTATTTGTACTTTCTTGAAGAAATTTATATTCCTGAAGCTATAAGTACATAGGTAGAAAGATAACCCAGAGCTCTTACAAAAATTTCATTCTTTGAATAGGTGTTGCGGTTCGGAAGAGGAGAAGAGGAATAACGAGATGATGTGGATAGAAGTGACGAATGAGAGGAAAACAAACTAATTTAGGAAATGATGGGTTTCCTCTCTCATTTTTTTAATAATTTTATGTATATGTATTTATTTTTGCTTGTACATATAAGTTACATCCCACGACTTGTGTGGGAAACATTATTTCTTTATGAATAAATGAAATTAAATTCTGTAATTGAGTTGTCTATTTCCTTTTGCATTTGATTACTAAAATAATAACTTGTGGAATGAACTAAACAACTCAACACATAATTAATCTCATTCAAACATAAAGAAATAACAAGAATTTAATGCACCTGTACCTAAAAATGTATGTTTATGTTATGCAAATAACAATATGTTTGTTGTTTGAGGGTTCAACTTCTCGACATTGGTTAGTGTTCCGCCTTCACCAAGGCTATGCACTAGTCTTTTGAGGCTTCTGCATATCTTTTCTAAAGATGACACTTGGAATGACAACATATGTGAGGCATTGCACCTTGCAAAACACACATAGTTGCATGTTTTCTTCCAATCCTCCCATAAATGTTTTTAGTACCTACCCGATGTTTGGCCAAAAATGGTCACACGCTAGACAACCAAAAACATGAAAAATTATCTACAAGGATTATAACTACTCCAAGCTTCCTTTGACTAAAATTCATAAGTGATGTAGTGGGACAATGATTTAAATTATATAATGTCGTCACCATAGCTTTTGTCCAATAATTGTTATCGGTCTAAATTTCACCTTTGATCTAGATAGGCTATTTGACTTTGAATTCGACCGATACAATGGGATTTCCTCCGAGTCAGTTGTGGGTGCATCGGCGGGTTGGTTCCCTTTATGACTCACCTAAAACTACTGAAATTGATGGGGTTGAGGGTTAGGAATGAACTATAAATAATTGAAAGAGGAAAAGGGGTGATGCACCAAACTCAGTAGGAATCTCAAATCTACATAAGACACACTAATTGACTAGAAAAGACCAGTAGGGTTCACTTAAACTATGGTTTGATTAACTTTGACACTCACAAAATGCATGCACAAGTTCTCAATCAAGCATGTGAGGGAATATTTCCACTTCAAAGGTAATTTATATACTAAAGCTGCACTTAAATGACCTATAAAGCTTCACAAAAACTTAAAATAGATGTTATAACAATTTACATGCATGCAAAGTGACACACTTGGAAAAGATGCAAGTGGAGAAAATCAGTCTTTATTCATCATATAAGTGATACATACATAAACCGGTATGACCTAAACACATGACAAGAACAATGAGCTTCCCAATGCTCTTGCAAAAGCAAGACATAAATAAAAATCCCAATCCCCAAAACTCTAAAAATAACACATGCTTCCCAAAATAATTCCCCTTCATGAGTGACTTTTACCTTCTTACAAAAATACAATTTTTCAATGAACACAAGGCTAAAAATAGCCCGTTTAGTCCACTCTCCACCTCGCCAAGTTGTAGTTGACTAGTGAACTCCTTCCATGCACAAAATAAAATGGATGGACATGCTCACAACACTTACGGTAACTTGGAAAAAATAAGGTATTTTTAGACTAATCAATAGTAAAAGTGGTTTTCCTATTTTATCCCCAATGGCCACATTGTTTTATCCTTTTCAAAAGAAAGGTACAAGTCTATTTTTGGCACTACTCTATATTTGGATTAATTGCCATGTTGGTCTCATCTTCCTTCATTTAAGAAGGTGAAATAATTAGCCTATAACTTTGAAACACATGTCGGGCATATTTGACTTACTAATTATTAAAACGAAAAACACATACATCATTTCCATTTGATGGGATTAACTCGATTAAGCATAATTGACACCCCATTAAAATAATTAATTATGTCAAAAGGTGTATACATAGGGGAAATCCTAACCCTCTTTTATAGAATCGGTGGTCACAAATTGTTTCATCTTCAACCATTTAGTGGTGGGAAATAATTTCAGCTCTAACGCATTCACCGCTTTGATTGCTTCGCTTACTTACTAGGATGTTTAGATGAAAGCCATCCATGTTATTGGGAAGGGATTTTTCTTAGCTGGAGTAGTTGTTATCTCTTGAAAGTGCACCTTGGTTGAGAGATGACAATAGGGGTTCCAAGCTTGCTTTGATCTCTCACTTTTATAGATACAATGGAAACACCTCAGGTATGTGGGTATACCTATTATTGAGGTGAGTCTCTGGTATCAAGGTTGGTTCCTTATTGATGTATCCTAAACTAATTTTTTGGGGGTTTTGAGGGTAAAAAGATGATTGTAACAAAATTGAAAAGGGTGATACACCAAACTTATTGAGGGCTTTGATTGAGTATATGCACAATAAAATTGAGAATGAATTTTGGATGCATGAACCAATGGTTTTTAGTAGAATATTAAGGAAAAAAACTTATGTATTGAGGGATAAATCACAACAACATAACAAGATAAACATGCACACTAAGAATTATGTAGAAAATACCAGATTTATAGCAAGGTAAGATGATTAATCAGGGAATTGACATTTACAAATGAATTAATGAAGAGATACACACCACTGCAAATAATTGAAAGGAAAAAATCAATTCTCATTCAAGGAAAAACATGTATAAATTTTCTTCAACACTCCTATGTCCAAAAATCTTGTTTTTCCCCCTGCTTTGCTTTCCAATGAACACAATATATAAAAATATTATTCACCCAACCCATCCTAAAATAGGCTAAAATTTGTACTCACCCATGCATGCTAATTTTACCCCTTTATCATGAATAAATAAAGGAATAAAAATAGACATGTTGATTATAATGAGGCATTAATAGCCTTGGTTACAAAAATAAACTCAAGTCAAAGAAAAATAAACTCCAGTCAAATTGCAGTTGATTGATCTATTTTTAATAAAACTTGGGTGAATAATTAATTTAATAATAGCTCTTCCTTGTTGTGTAAGTCTCCTCTAATGCATGCAAGTGCCACTTGCCATCTTATCCTTTTATGCATGAAAATAATCTTTCTATTGTTGATGTTTACATTTGTATTCCTCATCCACTTGTATTGGTATTTTTTCTTCATCTCTATTTTGTCTTGTTGTGGAGGCATGCAAAATTTTACATTATGTGCAAGGAAATAATGCTTTTACTTTTCTTTTTTAGAAAAATATTCACCTTCCAATGTGGGGACCACCTCTTTCCATGTGCACATGCCAAAAAAATAATATTATCTTTTCTTTGAACGAGGTTACTTTGCCAAGTTTAAGGTACTTTTACAAAAGCTAAGGTAAAAATGTTGACCTTAGCATATAAATCATTGGCTTCTTTGCATCATGGTGTACACTTGGAATTATTGTTGTTCGACACACCATGCATTATCCTTCTCGGGCTTCTTTATATAGTCGATGGAATATGCTATAGTCTCCTTTTGAATAATCATTGCACACATGATTTAATTTGGCCCCTTCTTTTATCATTGTAAACATCATTTTGTTGGGGCTATTTTTGGCATATTTTAAGGTGTATCATTATGGTTAAGACCATTTTTAATGGTCAATGAAAAAATGAAATTATAGGTACAAAGTTCCCCCTTATAATGACTTGACCCCATCATTTGGTTTGTGATTTAAACCTATCCCGAGGTTTAAACCAGCCTTCGTTAGGGTTTGGTGAAGTTTTGACACGTCACATCATGAACCTTGGTTGAAATAGTGGTTTGTGATATTCACTTGCTTTATCTTCATCCCTTCGATCTCGAACCTTTACATTCAATGTCGGTGGAGAATCAAACCTTCATTTAGGGTCTCCATTGTGAGATGCCACATGTGCAAGACTAACCTTGGGTCGAAATAGGTTGGAAAACTTTTTGGAACCCTAAATTTTTCATTTGCATCGCTTATCTTTGTTCCTAGGTTCTTAGCCACCATGAATCTAAACATGTAGTTTTTCTACTTTTTGCTTGATATCTTTGAGATATTGCTCATTTGAGAGCCTCCCTACTTTGAAAAATGTGGCCGTGATGAATGTGTTTTTGGAGCTCTCAGGACTAAATTTCCACCATAGAGGAAGTATGGAGTTCTTCCTTTTGAGCTTAGCTGAGATTTTAATGCAATCTAGGATTTTCACCATTTTGAGGTAAACACTATTTTCATGGTTTTACTTTCATGGCAAGCTTTGTTTCTTACCTGGCAAGCTATAATATGGCGGAATCGATATTATATGCTCTTTATTTGATAAACATTTACTTGAGATACCATTTATGTACGTTTAAAGCTCTATCCTGTGTAATTTCCTCTCTGTTGTAGCCGTGAAGAACAATTTTTTTATTTTTCAACTAGGCCTCGAACATTTCTTAGTTCATTTTGCTTTATTCGACATGTAACTTGGATTTTTCTCTATTATGGTCTAAAGGTGAGTGTCTCAATTTATATTATTTTATTATCAAGGTTTGTGCCTTGCATTTTGACCTACTTATTTGTCGTTGGGGTTTCAACGTTTTATGTGGTTTGAATGTCATGGATATGTTTTGTGTCATTTTGAAAAGGTAAAACTTAGACTTCCATTATTTGTTGTGAGACCATGATTCTGAAAATTTGCATATGAATTCTGTAGCTCTCCCCTCGTTTCACTCTATCACGTTGTGCTTTGGGTTCCATTTCATTATTTGAATGGCCACGCTTTTAACTTTTTGAGGTTTTCTTCTCACCCTGTGGGTTGAGTTTTGCTCGGTTATGTTGTAAAATAGCTCACCGTGGACCTTAACCTTGAGACCACTGCCATGGATGGTAAATGGAGATATGGTAATATGATTTCCTTGTTGACTGTTTGTTGGAGCCTTCGAAGCTGGGGTTGAGTTTCAAGCTTGGCCCATGGCTGAATTTTCAATATGGCTTGAATTTCATTGTACTCCGCTCATTTTTTATTCAAATGGATTTTCTTGAGCTTAGGTGCTATGTTTTTTTTGAAGGCTTGCACTCTATATCTCACTCCTGACTAAGTTTTGACTCGACACTTTTACATGGCTGCTGCTTTAAAGGTAATAATCTGCTATGTTTTGCTATCATCGTTTTCATTGGAGGTTCGTGATTTTACATTCGCGTCGTATCTTCTTTCACTTGGTATCATGGTATTGGGTGTAATATTCAAAACTTTTGGGTTGTTCGAAACACTACTAATTTGTGTCATTTAACTCATGGCTTCATTGTAAATGCACTTATAACTCTATATTTGAAACATTTAATTTCCTATTTTGGAACAACTCATCTGGGTTTAATAACGTAAACTGTTATACTTACTTTTGGAGCTCGAGCTATATGTTTGGGAATTTTATGAGTTGAGTGTTGTGGTCTTCTGGTCTTGAAATATCTACCTAGTGCCTTACCTCTGTTCCATTGTGAAAGCCTTGAGCTAAATATTTTGCGTATTTCACAATATTTGCTTATGAAAAGTCTATTTTCTACTTTTCCCTACCTCTAGGTTGTTCCTTGCCTTACTTGATTTTGTTAGAAATTTTCTTCTGAGTTGTATCTTGAAAACACAATTGATGAAATGATTTAGCTTCAATCTTGATTATTCTATATTCATTTGTTCAATATTTTGAAACTATACTTGATGAGATCATTACATGATTCTAAAGTTCCTTTCTCATTATAATTTCACATAGTCCATTCCATCTTATAATTTAGAATTGTAACATTAGATCTGGCTATCTCTTTTGATCCTTGTTTTGGATATGAGTGCTTAAAATAATCTAGGTCAAGCTGATTTTCACTCTGATCTACTATCGATTGAAGATTTTGTATGCATGAATTCTTTGTAGTTGTTTTGTAGTTTTTTTTGAGTTTTCATGATTTGATGAAGTTTGAACGATATACCTTGATGCATCAATTTCACTCTGCATTTTGTATCTAATATGAGAATTTTCATCTTACTAAGAGAGCTATTTTGAGAATTATGTATCATACAACCAACGTATTCCTTATGTACTACATTCAAATGGACCACTTACTATATTTAGTTAGAACTAAATTTTATATCCTCAATGCATTTCATTTACGATACTTACAAAAGTTGTAACAATATGTATTTTCTTCTACATAAATTACAAGGTTTCGTGACTTGAAGCTTTGAAAAATGTATAATGAGGTATCTCCTTGACTAATAACTGATTATGGGAACCTGCACGTGTCTTTTCATTATTAAAAATATTATCATTCCTTGAATGATCTGATGAATATTTATTTTCTTCAGAAGCTTTGTATTTTTTTTTTTAGCATTCAAGCTTTATGATTTCCTTCTCTTGATGATAGGCTTAGTTTCCTTTCCATCTATTGCTGAGAGTTTGTAGCTTTGATCTTGGCAATAGATGGAAATATTCATAATGACTATTGCATTCTTTAAACTTTGATGAGAATTGTACTTCAATATGCATTGAAAATATTTCTTGACTCCTAAATATCTTGTATGAGAATATTTGCTTTACTCTTTCAAATCTAAAAATAATAACAACATTTCATGTACTTAATTCTGAAAACAACACTATGAGATGTTCTTTTGATTCTGTCTTAGCTTTTCTGATGTATCTTATCTCTTCTTTTCCTTGTGGAATGTTTCTGAGGTTGACATTCTACATTTATTACTTTCTGTAATGTCTTGATTTCACGTTCATGTTCATGAAAGTTTATTTATCTCAAACTATGAATACAAGATAATGGTGTAATCTGGAGCTCTAACAAACTGTTGTTTAACTTTTTCAGTACCTTTCCGAGAATGAAAAGGAGAGTGGGAAGAGAAGTATGAAACCAAACGGTTGTGGGAAAATCCATCCAATCAAGAAATGATGAATTTCCTTCTTCTTTTTCGTTTCATAGCTTTAAATACATATACTTTTATTTCATGCACTTTCTTTTAGAGTTATTCCCACGGCTTGTGTGGGTTTACTGTACTGTTTTCCTTATGAATAAATAAACTATTTTCATGTAATGAGATGTATGTCTTTCTTTTATGTACTTTCTTCATTTATATGGATAATAAATGAATTTATACAACTCAAAACACTTAAATAATTCACTTAATCATGGAAATAAATTAAAGTCAAATGTACCTTTTGATGTTCTTTGGAAATGCAAGTTGTTTGTAAAAATGCACCTTTCATACTTCAAACATGCAGCTTGTTTGCAGCTTCGAGAACATTATGTATGATACATGTTGCCCTTTCCTTCTTCAGGGCCTTGCAATGGTCTTTTATGATTGTTGCATAGTTTTGATGAAGGTAACAAATTGGAATGGTTGCATCTATGAGGCATAGCTTTATATAAATGCACCCGAGTTGTAGTTTTGATCCAAATGTGACTTTCAAGAGTGTCCAAAACAAAATAATAAAAATTGTATCCCTTTCCGAGATGGCTTCCCAAAACATAGTCAAACATGTAACTCGATCAATTTGAGAAACTTAAAAAAAAAGTAGTTGACCTTTTCGTATGGGGTGTGAAAATTGTCAAGAGTGGCCATTAATGGCATTGCATTCAATGTGGGCATGCTTATCGTGGGACACATCTTGCTTGGTATTGGCATTGATTTTTCCAACTAGGTCATCTTGGGAAATTTTTCATACAACAACTATGTTTTTTATTGTCTTGTTTCTTAGCTAAATATTAATTAATTTCTTGTGTGGTTTGGCAGTCGGTGCCACTGTATCTCTTAAATGGCACCTCCCAAACTTAGAGGAGCGTTGAACATGTGCTTCCAGTTGTTTATCACTTTTAACATATTTTCCACTAATCGATAAATTACGACACATAGAAGATCCACGGTGGGTAGGGGTGGCTAGTATATTTGGCTTTATGAAAATTTTGGTGGCATAGTGAAAATTAGATCATTGGGGCTGCCGGAAAACCCCAATAGTTTGTTTGAAAGAGGGTATCATGAAAAGGAAAAGAACATGTTGAGGAGAATCTAAAGCACCGATGACATTCATGTTAAGTACGATGATCTGGTGTAGGCGAGCGAGGATTGCGAGGTGGTGAAACATCCATTCAAGTATATTCTACTTGAGGCAACACAGCCTCATCTAGTCATGCCCATCGCCATTTGTTTCTTCCAACAACTAATGGTGATTAATGTAAGTATGTTTTATCCCCACGTTTTTTTAAAATGTTAGGCTTTGGTACAATATTTCCTTATATTTTACTTTTGTTATAACTAGAGTTATTAATATCGTTGCCACATTGGTGTCCATCCTATGTCATTGATAGAGTTGGTAGAAGATTTTTGTTCATGGAGGAGGGGTTCTAATGTTTATATCTCAAAGTTGGTTCTAGAGTTGATTAATTTATGATTCCATCCTAGCTTAGCCATTTCAAATACATCATTCCTTATCGGTCATTCAAAGGAGTAAATGTGATGCCCGCTAAAACAACCCACTTAAGACCCAAGAACAACCTAGGATTAGTTGGGAAAAATTATGGAATAATTTTTTTTTGTTTAAAAGAGTCTACAACCAGGTTACAAACAACAGTTGTCACTAACAAGTTCCTAAACAATTTCAATCCACTAGAATTAACAATTATTAGAGGTCACAATGTCCCAAAATTTAGGGTTAGAAAGTTCAATTAGGGTCGAGGGTAATTCCTCACCATACCCAGTAACGTCGCGAAAGAAACGACGCCACGCCACGCTCACGACAAGAACGATGATGACGCCACGCCATAAACATACAACCCGAAAATGCGACTAAATTTTTTTTTTTTTTTATTTTTATTTTTATTTTTTTAAATTATTTAACTTCGCTTACGTGATTCAAGTGTTTAAAACCAAAAGACAATATTTTAACTTAATCATATTCCACTTTGTAAATAAACGAAACTATACTTCGAGTTGTTTTCACACGACTCGAGGAGTTTAGTTTATGTGTGTACCACAAAACAAGTTATATAAAGGTCAATCCACTCCTAGCGAGCTGTTCAAATAAACTCGGTGAGCTTTATTGGAGACCAAGCTACTCCACACCACTCGGCGAGTTATTATTTGCATTGGGTGAGTCTGCATTATGTGGGTGAGCTAATTACTTCCTCGACGAGCTCATTAGCATTGACGGGTTCACATATGGGGGAACGAACTGAAATTTTTATTGGTTTGGGTTATACTCCACCACCCACCATATCACCAACTCGGTCCACATACCATCAACGTGGCACGACCACATTACTTATGACAAAGCGAGTTAACATTGCACATCAAGCTCGGCGAGCTCTTCACGGTTAGAGAGGTGACCATGTTCTATATTGTTTAATGGCCTATTCAACCATTGCTAACGAGTTCAATGCCATACTTGACCCTATCACATCGGCCTATACAAACAAATCCACATTAACATCCAATGAGCCACACCCAATTCCATGGGAAAACACCGATGTGGTGAGATCATAGTGAGCCGTTCAAATGGAGGGCAACAACAAAATGCCAAAACGTGGCCCTAGCCACTACGTGGAGGACATTCAAAAAGAAGAAGGTGGGAAGACATGGTTGGGGGTGGGTGGCTCTAGCCACCTGCCGTAATGACATAACTCTCCTTTTTGACTTGCAAGCCACTCCAAATCTGGCCGCATCTTTTCATTGAATTCACTTAGATTTTGCAAACCATAAGATTTTCACAGTCGACCTGCTGTATGGTTTTGTCCTGGCCGAGTAAATGCGATGTGATGGTAGAAATGAAGCCGAAGGCCAGTGGAAAGGCGTGGCGACTTGTTGTAATCAGCTTGGCCAAAGGATTTTTGGTCCTATCCTCAAGTTACGAGTTTCTGAAGCAAAAGGTCTGTCAAGGCGTTGAAGTTGCTTGAATCAAAAGTAGGCGTGAAATTGAGAACCCTTTTGGGTGTTTTTCAACAAACAGGTTACCAACTATGTTGTTATCATTCGATCATTAAATTGCATCCTCAAATTGGACTTCGCCATCAAATCTTCAAGCAAAATCACCTAAGGAACAGAGAGGGCGTTTCAACAAAGCCATCTATGTCATGTTATCTGCTCCAAACGAGTACGTTTGCGGATTCGGGAAGTCTTAGGTGATAGCTATAGGCTTCAACGCGTTTAGATTCAAATCGAAAAAGAGTAATGAAGGTAGATCAAAATCGCCACAGGCACGTGAGAATAGCCGAGAATTCCGGCAAAGGAAGATTTGTTAGAGGAAGAACTAATGCTCACGTTGATTAAATCGACTCCCCACTTTATTCATTTGGATTATTAAAGTATCAATTCAAAAGGGACAAAGGAGAGTGTTTAAAGAAGGCCTTGTGAACTAATGCGCAGCTCTTCTACTCGGTCGAATTGTTTTGGCGGCTCGTGGAAGAGCCTCTTAGAGGTGTATGTTTATTACGGGATCTTACGAAAAAGCGCATCTTCCGGTGCATCATGGGAGAGATGACGCCTCATTCAAATGGGGACCTGTTTCAACCGAGAGGATACTAAAGCACACGTTTATTTATAAATTAAAAAAAATGAGATCATTCACGGACCTAGGGTGGGTTTCATACAAAACTTGCACATGCGTCTTTCCTTTTATATATATTTAATGAATTATGTTTGGCAATAGTTCAAATTGATTAACATACTTTTGTTAATATAAGAGAATATCAATAGTATATTGATTATAGTGAAATCCTATATTAGTAAATCCATTAGTTTTCATATTGCTTAAACATGGATAATATTTAAGATATTAGTTCCCTTATTAATGAAACGTGGTTATGAACTTATTAAGCTTAGAATTTTGCATTAAAATCTCCTTTCACACAATTCAATAGATATAGCATGGGTTTTCAAAGAGATTGATTTCATTTTCTTTGTTAATTTGCAATGGATTTTACAATGAATTCATAAATGAATAAAAACATAATAGAGCTAGAGCTTGAAATTTCTTCTTTGGCATATTAAAAGCCATTTAAAACTTAAGTCCTTTCCATCAACTACACAAGAAGAGATAATGCACTATTTTTCCAACCTTTCCAATACATCACTTTCAAGTAACAAAACAAAAATTTAATATGCTTTCTTTTGTAATTTCTTTCCAACATTCCACAAAAGTTCAACAACATTTCCAATAAGTTTTAGAGTAAGAATTACTAACATTTCAATACAACTTTCCTTCAAAATCTTGTTACAACATTTCCTACTTCATGTGGAAACAAATTTACAATAATGGAAGTTAAAATACAAAGCAATATTACATTTTTCCTCCACTCAAGGTGGGTAAAAGTACATGGTGGTTTCACATTGTCATCAACAAGGTTCCAATGCTCCAAATATCAACAAGGTGGCTCCTCCATAGTTTGCTTGATTCACAACAAAATAAGGGGAGAGGCAACGCTCTCCTCCCAACCAAAATACCCAATGGAGAAGAGAAGCCATCCTCTCCATTAGCCCCCGAGCCCCAACCACATCACAATGGGAGAGAATCCAACTCATGGCAACTACAAGCTTCCACATAACTAAACATAACATTTCACATGCATTCCATAATCCTTCAAAACAAGAGAATCAACAACACAACAAGAGGGAAAACAATCACAACAACAAGTCACAAGGCTTACCAAGAAAGCCACAAGAGTAAGACATATGGGGAGGCCACTTATGCCTCCCAATGGGAATGGGTGCCACCTAAAAGCCTCCAATGCAAAACACAATACCCCTAACAACTCTTATGCCTCCCTCAAGTACCCCTTATCCCTCCATTCACTCTTATGCCTCCCTCAACTCTTATGGCTCCCTCAAAGTAAAACAAGAAGAAAATGCAAGCATTTCTCTTACAAGGTGGGCACCCAACCCAAACTCCCTCCTCAAGAACATGATCTCTTATGCCTCCCTCAATTAAACTCCCCATAGTCTCCTCCCACTCCCAACTTAGGCATTCTACCCATTCCCAACAAGCATTGCAACAACAAAATTCAACACAACATATGTACTCATTCATATAACAAAAAGAAGAAAACATAATACAACAAAGGTGAAGCTCCTACCTTTCCATGGTAGAGCTTGCTCCAAGTATGAAGTCTCAAATCCCTCCAAAGATCAAGCAAGCATCCACAAGCTCCAAAAATTCCCACAAGTATCAACAAGCTCCAAAAATCCACAAACTCCTTCCAATTCCTCTCCTCTCCAAAATACACAAGACTAAAAATGAAACTTCCAACCCCCAAAACAAACAAGAGGATCAAATAAATAGAGAAAAGAGAGGGAGGGATGATGTGGCTCCAAGTAGGATGCCACCTCCTTTTCCCTCCACTCCACATCATTTGGTCAACATCAAATTCCAATGCACCATTAATAAGTGGTTGAAAGAAAGGCAAGCACCTTACACATTCCAACTAAGCCTACTCCCCCAAAGGACAAAATTAAATTTGAAAGAAAGTGCAATTAATATTTTTACCCTTTTATCCCCCCAAAACACCTAAAAGACCCTAAATTTGGCCTTCCAACCCATAGGTAGGGTTGGCATGGGGTTTTAAGAGGTGTGGGACAAGTTTGACTTGTCCCACAAGCTTTGAAATTTGGCCTCCAAGGCAAAATTCGAGTTTCCCATGTGGGGTAGAGTGTGCTACACTCAAACTCAAACACACATCAATCCACACAAAATCCCAAGTAAATCAAGGTTAATAAATGAACTCTCTTAGGTCACATCTTTTAATTAGTTTAGGACAATTTCAAATTAACTTAATTAACCCACTACAACCCATGGCTAACAAAGGGGTAAACTCCAATCCAAAAATATGAATAATAACACAAGTAAAATTTCACTTACTAAGAGCAACACATACTAACATAATAAAAAAAAGGAAAAATTAAAACAAAACAACACATGATCCCTAGGTCACAATTTTCCCTTTACCAGATAATTCTAACACACACACAATTACTTGTTGCCATGGTGACCTTAGCTGGATTCTTCTCGAATTCCGATGTGGTTGGTCTCCACTCCCCAATATTGTTGTGAATATAATATACCTGCAGAGCAGAATACCTCCTTGGCTGTGTTGGCGCATTAAAACATTCATGCCAAATATACAATATAATCTAAAATAAACGACACATGATTTACTATCATCTATGCAAGTACGATATCACTAACACTTCCTAGCACATTTCTATTCCACATATCATTTATATCAAAATGATCATCACATTAGTCCAATTATCAAGTTCTACTCAATATGATTAAATATATCACATGTCATAATTAAGATAAATAACCCTGTCAAAAGTATACAAATATCGTCATCAAATGTCCACCAGTAAACCATATGCATCATATAAAGATCAAATCAATAACAGTCCAATGTCTATGATATCTACTAACATGCTAAATCAAGAAGCCATAATAAATCCATAGTGAAGTAATCAGTCTCGAAAAACAAAAACAAAATGAGGTCGAAGGGAAGTGGGCACTACATCCCCCTCCCCTTAGACTCGACTTCCTCCTGGAAGTCACTGGAAAAGGTGTGGAAACTGTCCTCGTAGCAAAGTAGCATCCTCCCAAGTAGCTGCAGTCTCATCATACCTGTCCCATTGGACCCGAACCTGATCAATCTCTCTGCCGCGAAGGCCCAGGGTCCTGCGATCTAAAATGCACACGGGCTCCACCATCACCTGCCCCTGATCCTGCACCTGCAATGCGGTCCAATCTAGCACATGAGAAGGATCGAAATATATCTCCTAAGCACAGAAATGTGAAACACATCATGGACGTGCGATAAGCTAGGTGGCAATGCTAGACGATAGGCCAAGGGACCGAGGCGCTCCAAGATCTCAAAGGGACCCACAAACCTAGGAGCAAGCTTAGAACCTTTTCCATAATGGATAGGGCTCTTATGCGGTCTGACACGAAGAAACACCTTCGTGCCTACCTCAAAACTACGATCTATCCTATGCTGGTCTGCATACTTCTTCTGCCTATCCTGCGCCTCCTGCAATCTGTCTGATCAAGTAACTTGCTGCTCCATGTCCTGTAATAATGCTGGCCCAAGGAAACCCTGTCCTCAATCCTGTCCCAACTAAGAGGTGTCCTGCACTCTCTACCATATAATGCCTGAAAAGGAGCCATGCCTATAGAACTCGGAAACTATTATTGTAGGCAAACTCCACCAAATACAGATACTCCTCCCATCTCATTGATCCATCACGTACATCCTGAGCATATCCTCCAAAATCTGATTCACCCTCTCTGTCTGTCCATCTGTCTCAGGGTGATAAGCTGTGCTGAAATTAATCCTCGTCCCGAGGGCATACTGCATGGTGGTCCAGAAATGGGAGGTGTACAAAGGGTCACGGTCGCAAATGATCTTCCACGGAATCCCATGTAATCTGACAATCTCATCAAGGTATACTCGTGCCACAACACTTGCTGTATAGGTGGTCTTCACTGGAGAAAAATGAGCTACCTTCATCAATTTATCCACCATGACCATGATGGCATCGTGATGGTATCTCGACGTAGGTAATCCAATGATGAAGTCCATGGAAATGGTGTCCCACTTCCACTCCGGTATGGCGTGAGGATAGAGAAGGCCAGCTGGATGCTGATGCTCGGCCTTCACCCTCTGGCACTCTAAACAACGTGACACAAATGAAGCTATGTCTCTCCGAAGTCCTCTCCAAAAATACAACTGTCTCAGGGTGGCGTGCATCTTCTTCACCCCGGGATGGGCTGAATAAGGTGCACGATGAGCCTCTGTCAAAATGTCATGTCTCAAGCCTCCATCTCTAGGAACATATATCCGACCTCTGTGTCTGAGAAGACCATCTGCCTCTAATGAAAATCCATCAAATCTCCCTCAAGGGTCTCTGAGACTCAATCTCTGCTCTGGCTGCAAGGTAGAAACTATCATGAGGAAGCTGCTGCAAGATCCTACTCCGCAAATCTGTGCCCACTGAGGTGGCCATAGCCACATGTCTCCGCCTACTCAAGGCATCTGCAACCACATTCTCCTTCCCTTTCACATGCTCTATCTCCATGTCATACTCACAGAGTAACTCCATCCAACGCCGCTGACGAGCGTTGAGATTGGGCTGCGTGAAGAGGTGGCGAAGACTCAGTGATCGATCCACAGTGTAAATCTCCGGCCAAGAAGAAAATGTCTCCACCGCACTAAGGCATGTACCACTTTGCTGCAAGCTCAAGATCATGAGTCGGATAATTGAGCTCATAATATTTGAGTTTGCGAGACTCAAAAACGAAACTACTCTACCCTCCTGCATCAACACACCTCCAAGTCCTGCCAAAGAAGCATCTGCATACGAAGAACTCACCCTGAGGATCTGGCACTGCAAGAATAGGTGCTATCGTGAGGCATTCCTTCAGTGTCCTGAAAGCCTACTCACATCTATCTAACCATAAAAACTTCTTCCCTTTCCGCTGAAGAGAAGTGATGGGTGCGCAATCCGAGAAAAATCTGAACAAACCTCTGTAATACCTGCTAGACCCATGAAACTACGCACCTCGGTCACACTAGTGGTGCTGGCCAATCCATGATGGCTCGAATCTTGGAAGGATCGACTGCGATACCTTCCCCTGAAATGATGTGTGGCCCAAATCTGCACCTCGGTGAAAGAACACACACTTCTCCAAGTTCCCGTAAAGGCGTTGTTCGAGAAGACACTGAAGAACTGGCGAAGGTGCTCCTCGTGCTCCTCACGTGTGCGTGAGTAAATCAGAATGTCATCAAGGAAGATGAGCATGAAGCGATCAAGGAAGGTCCTGAATACCCCATTCATCAAACTCATAAACACTACTGCGGGGCATTCGTCGAAAACCGAAAGGTACCACTTTGTGAACTCGTAGTGGCCATATCTCGTGCGGAATGTTTGTCTTGTGAATATCCGTCTCCGCAATCCTGAGCTGATGGTACCTACTTAAGATCTATCTTAGAGAAAACTGTAGCCCCCTTCATCTGATCAAATAAATCATCAATGCGTGGAAGGGGGTAACGATTCTTGATCGTTACTTTATTCAGCTGACGGTAGTCAATACACAACCGAAGAGATCCATCCTTCTTCTTCACGAAGATCAACTGGTGCACCCCAAGGGGATACACTAGGATGGATTAGGCCTTTCTCCAGAAGGTCCTCAAGCTGCAACTTGAGCTCACATAACTCAGGAGTAGTCATCCGATAGGGTGCTCGTGAGATAGGCTCTGCGCCTGGAACTAGATCTATATGGAAGTCGATCTCACGTGGGGGAGGTAATCCCGGTAGCTCCCCTAGGAACACATCGGAAAACTCTGATAAGATGGGATGGTCATCGAGGGAAGGTCCTCTCGACTCATCCTCTGATCTGTCACTGACCGTAATAGCAAACAACTGACAACCCCATCGCACACCGCTTAAGCTGCATAGCGGAGATGGTGCGAATGGATACGGCCCTCCTAACTCCTGATATCACTGACTCTACTCCAAGATCATCTATGCAAGCAATAGTCTTATGGTAACAATCCACTCTAGCTCTGTGAGCGGACAACCAATCCATGCCTAAAATGATGCCATAAGATCCTAATGGAAGGATCCGAAGATCAGAAGTAGTGGTGAAGGGTCCCAAATCCACTACACACTCCTTGACTAAGGAGTCTACAGAAATTTTGGCTCCAGAAGCCATCTCAACGTCCCAACTACGGCCTTGCCTAACTGCCACCAGCCTACAACGCTCTACTAAGGATGGTGCAATAAAAGAATCGAAGAACCAGAATCAAATAATATAGAGGTGGAAATACCACCAATACTACCTGTCGTCTCAATCACAGTACTCTGATGCTCAGCCTGGCGGTTCTCGACCACTGCGTAGATCCGATGACTCCGTGCCATATCTCCAACAGTAGGCTCACGAGCTCTGCTTACCCTTGTTAGGGTTCTGTGGGCAATCTCTCCAATGATGTCCAACAACACCACAACCATAACAGTTTCCTGGTCCTCTCCAGTGGGAAGCAGCTCCAGCTGGTACTCTAGATGAGCGAGATACGAGATCCGATGATCCGGCTATGGACTGCTTGAGGTCTCTGCGATGAGCTCTCTGTGGCCCAGCTCTCGGTGCACCCTGTGTCCTGATGGGACCCCTAGGAGGAGGCCCCATACTACGTCCTCTCTGCGCATCAAATCTCTGAGGAGGTCGGTAAGGTGGGCGGGTCTGCACTGCTGCTGCTGCTGTGGTGGCCTGAATGAAGCTTGCCCTGAACTCTGTCCACCCCGTGGAGGAGGAACTGACCCCTTCGACCTACCATCCTGCATCTGCTGGATACGGCTCCGAACTCTGTCTCTAGCCTGCTGCGTCTTCCCCGTGTCTCCTCTGCAATATAGGCCTTCTCCACGGCCTCTGCTAATGTCTGTGGGCAGTGAATGCGCACTGCGCCACCTAAATCCAAGTTCAGGCCCCGGATGAACCTGTGAATCCATACCTGCTCATCCTGCATATAGTCGACGTACTGGAGTAGGTCCAAAAATCGACTCTCATACTCAGCTACTGTCATCGATGCCTGACGGAGGTCATGAAACTCGTCTATCCGCTGTTGTATAAATCTCCTAGGTAAATACCTGCTCCTGAAACGCTCCTCAAATAGCTCCCAGGTAATCGTCTCTGAGTCAACATGGAGCTTCTCCTCGGTCCTCCACCAGACTCCTGCTCCATCCTTCAGAAGATGGATTGCAACACGAGCTTTCGTGTTGCTAGTACAAGGGTAAAGCTTGAAGCATCCGCTCAAGCTCACCAACCAGCCTCTGCACTGAAAACCACTGTATCACCCAATAGTGAGATGGTCGTAGCTTCGGGATCTCCCCGATATGGTGCTGCGGTGACGTATGATGAATCCTAGGTCTATCTCAAATGCTCCTCCCTGTCAGGGCTCAGAGACTGTCCACATGTCCTGAGATCCTATCCCCATGTCCTCTCTGTGGTGACTCGCCTAGCCGACTCCGCACGGAAGTTCTCTACCTGTGCTCCTCGGTGTCGAGGGGATGCACAGGCATCTGCGATGGCTCCAAACTATGTCTAGCAAGTCATCCTCCCAGGGCTCTCCGCGTATAGCGCATTTGACATCTGGAGTGTCTGCAAGATCTGAGGTAGAATGGCTGCTACGGCCTGCTCTGGTGGTGGTATGTCTAGGTCTATATGAAGAGACCCCTCGCCCAATCCGCGCCTCCTGCACAGATCAAGGCGAGAGTTAGTTCATTGTTCTAGGTCTTGTGTCAGTTTTCTAAATTTGTTGTTTTCTATAATTATCAACATTGTGGTTTTATATTTTAAAAGAATCAGCTCTGTACTAAGTTAAATGTTCCTGTTTTGTGTTTTCTGCGTGTGCCCAAGGGTCCAAGCTTCGAACCCTAGCTCTGATACCAAAATGTAATGCCGCAAAAAGATGCTCGCTCACGATGATTGATGACGCGACGATGGCTTTTATGATGCGATTTAACCGCCATGAAACATGACATTCAACCCGAAAATGCGACTAAATTTTTTTAAATTTTTTATTTTAAATTAAAACTTTTATATACATGATTCATGTGTTTGTTTTGACCTCAAAAGACAATATTTTAACTTAATCATATTCCACTTTTGTAAATAAACGAAACTATACTTAGTTGTTTCACACGACTCGAGGAGTTTAGTTTATGTGTAAATCACAAGTTATAAAAAGGTCAATCCACTCCTTGAATGTTAATTCAAATAAACTCGGTGAGCTTTATTGGAGACCAAGCTACTCCACACCACTCGGATAATATTAACATTGGGCGAGTCTGCATTATATGGGTGAGCTAATTACTTCCTCGGCGAGGTCATTAGCATTGAGTTTGATGGGTTCACATATGGAAATGCATAATTAATGAAATTTTTTTATTGGTTTGGGTTATAATATTCCACCCACCATATTTAATTATAATAATATATATGTAACATAATTTTTATGACAACCACATTACTTATTTCAACATTGCACATAATTACTCGATTCATTGGTTAGCTTGATGACTTTATGCCTCATTATTATATGGAGCCTATTAATTTAATGAATAGCCGCCATACTAATATATATCGATAGTACCATACAAACAAAGTTTCATTATTCCTCGGCCACATAACATTCCACAATGCACCAAACCTGAGATTTATCATATATTGCTAGCGAATAAATTTGAATTTGGCAAAAAAACAAAAGACAAAAATAGGTTTGGTTTACTTGGAGGAAATATTTTAAAAATGTTTGGAAAGATGGTTGGGGGTGGGTGGCTCCACCACTGCCAAATGTATACAATTCCTTACTTTTGATTTGCAAGCCACTCCAAATCTACGCCGCATATTTCTTTTCATTTTATTCACTTAGATTTTGCAAATTACATATATTTTCACCATGATGGAATCTTTACAGGCATTTATGTTGTACTTTGGAAATGTTGAGTGAATGGATGTGATTTTTAAAATGGCTGAAGATGGAAAAGGTGTGGCTCGACTTGTTGTAATCGGCCAGCCTGCGCGTGAAGAGGAAAGGGTTACTGGGAGGCGAAAAATTCTGGAGAGACAGATCGGTCAGGTTAGATGGTTTGCTTGCATATGAACCATGGCGTGTGAAAGTGAAGTCCTCTAAGGTTTTTTGCGCTTTAACAAACGGGGTTTCAACTATGTTGTTATCTCTTAGTGTTAATGCATCCTCAAATTTAGAGTTCCACCTTCAAATCTTTTTATCAAAAAAATTGAAAGAGGATAAGGATTAGGTGAGAAAGGCTAATAGTGCATTTTGTCGAGAAACAGTCTTGTCCATTATTTATCTTATTCAATCCAAACAAAGTCCCATCTATGGATTCGGGATCTGTTCTTCAATATTTTTAGATTCAAATCAACAAGAGATAGTTGATATAAAAATCGTTTGAGATCGATTTGCTTCCTCAATAGTTCTAATTAGTTACATAAGTTTTAAGATTTTTCAAGGCTAAATTGGCATTTAGGGATATTGGAAATGCGAAACATCTATGATCAGGAGACTCCAACATGGATTCATTTGGACAAGATGCTTCACGATACTTTATTCATTTGGATTATTAAAATCAAGTTGATTAAGGGATTCATTTGAGAGTGAGATTTCCATTTAAGGCCTTAGAATAATGTATCTTCTACATGTCTGTCATCGTTCATGCAAAAATGAGCATAAATCGGAGCCTCTTAGAGGTGGATATTTTTTTGTTATTATTAGTGAATGAAGCATTTAGCGTTATATGATTTTTTGACGCCCTTCGAATACCTTTTATGGAGATCATCATTTAATTTATTTTATAATTACATGTATGTAGGATTTTATTTGCATAAAGATGAAAAAGCATGATTTTATTTGACCTTGCACAGTTTGTTTATAGAACTTGCATTCGTCCTGTTTATTTATATAATTTAATTATATATTTCTTGGCTAGTAGGTTTTATAATATATTCTTTGTTAATATAAGGGAATATCAATAGTATATTGTTATTAGTGAAATCCTATAATAGTAAATCCATTAGTTTTCATATTACTTAAACATGGATAATATTTAAAATATTAGTTCCCTTATTAATGAAACGTGGTTATGAACTTATTAAGCTTAGAATTTTGCATTAAAATCTCCTTCTACACAATTTAATAGACATTGTATGGGATTTCAAAGAGGTTGATTTCATTTCCTTTAATTAATTTGCAATGGATTTTACAATGAATTCATAAATGAATAAAAACATAAAGAGCTAGAGCTTAAAATTTTCATTGGCATATTAAAACCATTTAAAAACTTAAGTCTTTCCATCAACAAACACAAGAAGAGATAATGCACTATTTTTCCAACTTTTCCAATACATCTCTTTTTAAGTAACAAAACAAAAGTTTAATATATATTTTTTGTAAATTTTCTTTCCAACATTCCACAAAACCAGTTCAACAACATTTCCAATAAGTTTTAGAGTAAGATTTACTAACATTTCAATACAACTTCCTTCAAAATCTTGTTGCAACATTTCCTACTTCATGTGGAAACAAATTTACAATAATGGAAGTTAAAATACAAAGCAATATTACATTTTTCCTCCACTCAAGGTGGGTAAAATACATGGTGGTTTCACATTGTCATCAACAAGGTTCCATTGCTCCAAATATCAACAAGGTGGCTCCTCCATAGTTTGCTTGATTCACAACAAAATAAGGGGAGAGGCAACGCTCTCCTCCCAACCAAATACCCAATGGAGAAGAGAAGCCATCCTCTCCATTAGCCCCCGAGCCCCAACCACATCACAATGGAGAGAATCCAACTCATGGCAACTACTGAAGCTTCCACATAACTAAACATAACATTTCACATGCATTCCATAATCCTTCAAAACAAGAGAATCAACAACACAACAAGAGGAAAACAATCACAACAACAAGTCACAAGGCTTACCAAGAAAGCCACAAGAGTAAGACATATGGGGAGGCCACTTATGCCTCCCAATGGGAATGGGTGCCACCTAAAAGCCTCCAATGCAAAACACAATACCCCTAACAACTCTTATGCCTCCCTCAAGTACCCCTTATCCCTCCATTCACTCTTATGCCTCCCTCGAACTCTTATGGCTCCCTCAAAGTAAAACAAGAAGAAAAATGCAAGCATTTCTCTTACAAGGTGGGCACCCAACCCAAACTCCCTCCTCAAGAACATGATCTCTTATGCCTCCCTCAATTAAACTCCCCATAGTCTCCTCCCACTCCCAACTTAGGCATTCTACCCATTCCCAACAAGCATTGCAACAACAAAATTCAACACAACATATGTACTCATTCATATAACAAAAAAAAAAACATAATACAACAAAGGTGAAGCTCCTACCTTTCCATGGTAGAGCTTGCTCCAAGTATGAAGTCTCAAATCCCTCCAAAGATCAAGCAAGCATCCACAAGCTCCACAAAATTCTCACAAGTATCAACAAGCTCCAAAATCCACAAACTCCTTCCAAATCCTCTCCTCTCCAAAATACACAAGACTAAAAATGAAACTTCCAACCCCCAAAACAAACAAGAGGATCAAATAAATAGAGAAAAGAGAGGGAGGGATGATGTGGCTCCAAGTAGGATGCCACCTCCTTTTCCCTCCACTCCACATCATTTGGTCAACATCAAATTCCAATGCACCATTAATAAGTGGTTGAAAGAAAGGCAAGCACCTTACACACTCCAACTAAGCCCACTCCCCAAAGGACAAAATTAAATTTGAAAGAAAGTGCAATTAATATTTTTACCCTTTTATCCCCCCAAAACACCTAAAAGACCCTAAATTTGGCCTTCCAACCCATAGGTAGGGTTGGCATGGGGTTTTAAGAGGTGTGGGACAAGTTTGACTTGTCCCACAAGCTTTGAAATTTGGCCTCCAAGGCCAAATTCGAGTTTCCCATGTGGGGTAGAGTGTGCTACACTCAAACTCAAACACACATCAATCCACACAAAATCCCAAGTAAATCAAGGTTAATAAATGAACTCTCTTAGGTCACATCTTTTAATTAGTTTAGGACAATTTCAAATTAACTTAATTAACCCTCTGACCCATGGCTAACAAAGGGGTAAACTCCAATCCAAGGAAATATGAATAATAACATAAGTAAAATTTCACTTACTAAGAGCAACACATACTAACATAATAAAAGGGAAAAATTAAAACAAAACAACACATGATCCCTAGGTCACAATTTTCCCTTTACCAGATAATTCTAACACACACACATTACTTGTTGCCATGGTGACCTTAGCTGGATTCTTCTCGAATTCCGATGTGGTTGGTCTCCACTCCCCAATATTGTTGTGAATATAATATACTGCGAGAAAGAAAATACCTCCTTCGGCTTTGTTGGCGCATTAAAACATTCATGCCAAATATACAATATAATCTAAAATAAACAACACCTGATTTACTATCATCTATGCAAGTACGATATCACTAACACTTCCTAGCACATTTCTATTCCACATATCATTTATATCAAAACGATCATCACATTAGTCCAATTATCAAGTTCTACTCAATATGATTAAACATATCACATGTCATAATTAAGATAAATAACCCTGTCAAAAGTATACAAATATCGTCATCAAATGTCCACCAGTAAACCATATGCATCATATAAAGATCAAATCAATAACAGTCCAATGTCTATGATATCTACTAACATGCTAAGTCAAGAAGCCATAATAAATCTGCCCCTCTGCTAACGCCTCATGGTGCCACATAGAAGCCTTTGATTGGCTATGGGTTGGCGGGTGGCGTGGAAAATTAGGAAAATTTTCTCAAAAAAATTTCAAGCACTAAGGAAAATTCGGACCCACCTCTCCGCTAAGGAAATTTTTCCCAAAAATAAATTTTCATGCCAAGTGAAGAAAAACTTCAGAAGGCCATAAATTTTGATAGAGAGCTCAGTTTTTAAAAACGAGGAATTTCTAGAAATCTCTCGATGTCCTCTTTGCATAGGATTCATTAAATTCAGGTTTTGATAAAATTTAAGGGGTCAATTTTATGAAAATGATCTGCAGGCATTTTATAGTGTGAACTGGTAAATTTTAACTTATAAAATTTTGTTCAAATTTGTCATTCTTTCTCCTTCAACATGTCAAACAAACATGGAGGTTTCCATTGGGAAGGTGATAGGATAGATTGCAAGTGTAAAATTGTTGGATTGATCGCATTTTGAAATTACAGTTTCTTTTTACAACAAGCAAAAAGCCTACAGATTTGCCTTGGCTCGATTGGAAGATTTTCAAGACATTTCCTTAAGTGTTTTTAGTTTGGTTTGGGATCATTTTGTCCTCATTAAGTCCAATTGATTATTTCATTTTCCTCTTATCTATTTATAGGGTTATTTGAACATTTGATAAAGGAATTTTACAAAGTATACAGTGAATTGAAAGAAGTGTATACATTTACAGAACAGAAATTAACTATCTCTTTTGCCATGAAATAAAACATTGAATTCATTCCATGCTGGTCATAAATAGTTTTCTTTCTTTCAATCAAACATTAAAACAAGAATGCAGTTTCTATTCTTTCCAAAATCATATATTATAAACAAGGTAGAATAATACATTTTCTCCTCATGTGTTTCACTTTTCCACTTTCCAAACAGGGATTTCATAGTGCATGTTAAACATAGATTTCCAATGGAAATAATATCATATGAAAAAGGAAAACACTTCCATTAATTAAAATGAAACTCTTATAACTTCCTTTCCATTTGATTTCAAAATACAACATACAAAATATGTATCATTCTTTCACATTCTTTCCAAAAAAGTAATATAGAGTATAACTCTTTTACATTTCAAATTTCAACTTTCATTGTCAATACAAAGTATCTTTCCATTACAATTAATATATAGATCATCCAATTTAAAGTGGGAAAGGGATACAATAAGATTTCATTTCACAAGGGACTGTCAAACTGTCTTTTTCTCAGCTCTAGAATAGCAACATGCATATTTCTCATTCCTCCAATTTGGTCACAACAGGAGTAGGGGAAAGGCAATGCTCTCCACCCAAACAAGACATCCAATGAAGAGGAGAAGCCATCCTTCTTCATTGGCCCCGAACCCAAACCACAATGCAATAAAGATGTGATCTAAGTCATGGCAAACAACAGATTCCAAAACACACAAGCAACATTTTCACAACAAAATCACGGTCAAAACATAATGTAGTTTGAGTTTCAACTACATTAAAGCATGACAAACATTACTTGAGGCTTCATCAATAAGCCAAAGGATCAAGAAACTAGGGGATTCTTCTTATTCCTCCCAAAAGGGGAAATGGTATCTCCACCTGAATTACAAAACGCTAAAATATAGTATATCAAAACGCTAAAATTTCTTATGCCTCCCCAAGTACCCCTTATTCCTCACATTTTCTTATGCCTCCCCAACCTCTTATGGCACCCCATAACGAGTAAAGAAATGCAAGATATTTCTTTGTAAGGTGGAACCCAAATCCCAACTCCCTCCTCCCTTATACCTCCCTAAAACACACTTGTGCCTCCCACAAAATAAACCCCATAGTCTTCTCCTACACCATTCCTAGGCCATCTACCCAACAGCCCACAAACATGCCAAAACATTCACACATTAACATTTTCATAAACAAAAAGAAGCATTTCAAGAGCCAAGCTCCTACCTCTCCATGATGGAGTTGTTCCAAGTTCCAAAACAATAGCTTTATCCCAATGTAAGTAATCCAAAACAGCCAAGCACAAGCATACAACAATCTTCCAAAAATTCTTCAAAGCAAAAGCTCTAGAACATCAAAAGAATTCACCCAAGAATGAAGTCTCCAAGGTGAAGAAACCCAAAACAAGGAAAGGAATTTTAATTTTATAGAAGAGGAAGGGAAGACGATGAGGTGGATCCATGTACGATGCCACATCACACATCCTCAACCCCAACCCCAAAATTCAACTTCATTCTCCATTGCATAAAAAATAGGTGGGTGAATAAAATGACAGGTTACACACTCAAATCCAAACCCACACCCCAAAGGACTCAATTAAATCATGTAAGAAAAGTGCAATTAAAACCTACAAATTGCCTTCTCAAAATTATTATAAAAGTAAAATTTCAACTCTCCAACCATAGGTATGGTTGGTAAATAAATTTAAGAGGTATGGGACAAGTTTAACTTGTCCCACAAGCCTCCAAAATCAACCTTCAAGGACAAATTCGAATTTCCAAGAAGATGAAGTGTTTCACACTCAAAATTTAACTTACACATCACTTACACATCTCTTACAACACTTTAAATCAAGGCCAACAACTCTATTAATTACTTTCTCATGATATCTTTTAATTAATTAATATTAACAACATGCTTACCCACAATATTAATACAACATTTAATAAATAAAGAAAGGGGCAAATGCATCACAAAATAAACACATGCAACATTAAACAAAAGGGTCAAATAAATAAAAACACATAACCCCTTGGTCACATTTAAAGGTGATCCCCCATGGGAATCCCTAACACACACAAACACGCACAAACAAATACTAGTTGCCATGGTGACCTTGTTGAATTCATCTAGAATTCCAATGTGGTTGGTCTCTAATCCCCGATGTTTGTTGTGATATTTTAACCTACAAAACACAATACCTCCTTCAGCCTTATGGCCATATCATAACATCCAAAATAATATAAATAAAATTCCAAAATTATCTAGATATATGAATCACAACAACATTTAAGCAACCAACAAGATCATTTGTAATTTTACTCAACAACTATATCATCATCAAATAATTTCCATTTCTAGGTCTACTCACAATATCCAAATATCACATGTCCGAACAACATCCATAATATAACCATGTTAAACAATATATCAACATCAATATCCAAAATGTCTCTAATAATCATCATGCATCATAACTGAATCAAGTCAACAATAATCCATGATCTAACATCTAACATCATACTATAATAAGGTCCATAATCATGTCCATAATATAATTAGCAGTATTGCATGATCAGTATCAAAAGGTGTCAAAGGGAAGTGGGCACTACATCAAACACTATGCTTCTCTAACCGAGCAAATGAAGGTCTATAGATGTAGATCAATATTAGTTAGTCCAATTATTTCTATGGCTAAATTATTTGTTTGGCCTTCCAAATCTACATTTGTCTCCATCATTATATCAAAGTAATATTTCATTCATGGTTCACTCAAACTGCCTGCTCTTTATTGCTTCTTGTTTATATTTTAGTTCAACTTGAGAAATTTTTCTTATAGCTCCCAATATCCATTATCCCACAAGCTTTATGTAGTTCCCAACATTTGTTTTAAATTAAAAATAATAAAACGAAACTAAATTAAAAAGGACGGGAAGCATAGGGAAGTTGAGAGAGAGTGGTTTGAGAATTTATGGTGAGTAGGTGGAGGCATGTGGGAGAGGGAAGTTGGCATGTAGTAGGAGTAGGTGTAGAACATGGGAACCCTCAATGGCCAGTCAAAACCTATCACTTTCCTTGGATAATAATACAAACACTTTATTGTAGTCCAGAGGTAGTAAATACGTTGAAGCCCAAGTAACATTGCAAGTCTAGCAGAAATTGGATAGTTGCAGCAATGACAACGTATAGAAGACATGGGTTTCCTCACGGAACAATTAAACTATTTCACCATTGCAACAAATAGGCTCCAACCTGATCAATTCACATTTTCTAGCCTCCTCCCAACTAGTGCCAAAATCTGAGCTTTAGATTTGGGTATCGACATCCAACAAAGAATACACACAGAGAGATTTTTTTATAAATGTTGTGGTCGCAAATGCTCTAGCTGACATGGATGTAAGACGTGGGAGCATACATAGGCACATGAACTATTTGACAGAATGTCTTTAAAAAATTTGGTTTTTGTGAACTTGAGTGTAAACAAGAAAGATTTGTAGGTTTTGGCATGTTAACAGTGGCGATTGCATGGAGACATCCTTACTTCTCCCGCAAATTCTATCCTAGCTAGAATTTGTGTTGTTACATGGCCTCAAGGTTGTGTTTTATTTGTCATGAACTACACTTTGGGGACTCGTGCCAATTTTTATTACTTGATTATCATGTTCATGGCCTCAATTGTTTTTGAAATAGCGAGGGAATCATAAACTTTAGGCCATTAATCTTCGATAAAGTGTTATGAGTGTTGATTGACTCTAATTCTATGTATTAAAAGTTGAAGAATTTAATATTAAGTTTTTTTTTAACAAATAACAGCACCAATGAAAGTTTTATGAGTGTTAATGCTATGGCCTAAAGGATAAATTTCCTTTATAATTTCGATTTGTTATCCATGTATATGTTGGTGACTAATGCAATAAGAATGTATGTCATTATTTTCTTCGAGGCGAGAACAAGATCAATTTGGAAGGATCTTGGAAAATATACCAATAGATTTACTAAAGGTATATTCAACACTATTTGGGGCGATAAGGAAAGGTTGTCTGAATAAGAGGCTACTTGCATGTTTGTATCACTTTTGAACCAAATTAAGAGATAATGACTAAATGAAGGTCAATCACGCGGGGTAGCACTTTAAGTTTTCTCGTGAATGGTCGATCGGAAGGGCAAAGACATATAAGACCAGCCCATCTACTTCCACAAATGGTCTCCTTACCTTTATATCTTATAATTTTTGTATAATTTGGTTATTCATTTGCAATATAATAGAAATATTAAACTATTAGATACTCAAATAATTGGATATTTTAACCAGATGGCTAGTGCAATCAATAAAACAACACTCTTTATTTTTCTACGAACTCTCAATTTGACCCTCAACCGTGTTACAACCACAACCTTATGCATTGTTAAACCTAGGGAGTCAAAACTTGGTGCTCGTGTCCATTGGTTTTGGCGAGAGATAGATGAGTTAACTAAAACAACCATTTCTGTCTACCTTGCAAAGTTAGAAAATGTAATTTCAAAAGACTTGCAAAACAACATTTTGAGCCCCGTACAATAAATGTCAAGCGTCGTATGTGTTTCGTGTTATGTAGAGATTCATGTCAAGAATCAGCTCAAATTTTTTTAACCATTTGAGCTCTCTTCACCACTCCTCTAGGAGCCCTATTACTCCATTTTGGACTTCTAGGGAGTTGTTGAAACTGAAAAGTTTCCTTTCATTTTGATCCACCATTTGGTCCCTAAACAATGAAATGCTTGCCCGCCTTTGCAAACCTCTAGTATTTTTACTAGACTATTGCCTGGAACCTTTGGTTTGGGAAAATCATATTCCTAGTTAGCTTTGTCAAAGGATTTTTGTAGGCCTCCAGTCACAGTTTTTGACTAAGTCAAACTAGACCAATTACGACCGGTGGCTCTAGAAAACCCGTCGCCATTTGAAACCCGTCTACCCATTCTCAGTTCAGTCGACTCTTAAAAATTCTCCATATATAGGGAAAATGGTAGGAAATTTCTTGTTGCATAGTCCTCCATCAAACATTATTTTTGGAGATGGTTTTGTGAGCCCTCAAGATAACTTTTGATCATTTCCAACTAGTCTAATTATGACCGATGACCTCAGAAAACTAACCGCCAATCGTAAACCATTTTCCAGTTCTGAATCCTGTCAGTTCCTATAAAATTTTGGTGTATAGGAGGACACGTAGAAACTTACCCATGGTGTGTTTGGTCATCAAAGGATAACATTTGAAAGTGGTTCCCTCACCTCAAGCCTTTATTGAATGTTTTTACAACTAGTAGGAAAGTGCAAAAAGAAAATTGTAGGACCCCTATCGAGTTTTCAAAACAACGTAGAAATGTGTTGACACTTATAAATAAATGCTTGAAACTCTACTGTGTGACTATTATGTGAAATTGAATTTTGGAAAAATAGTGTTTCTTGCTCTTCCCTATTTCTTTCTCTCCTTGGTTAAGAAATGAAGTGAACTGAAATGAAATAAATTTGTGTTTGTAACTTTCTCCTTTTGAATGCAAATTATTAGTGTTATTATGTAAATGAGAAACTAAATTTTTAATTATGTTAGATTTGGGTGGATGACATGCCAGGTGATTTATCACTGATTTCATGCTCACATGGCTTTACAGGGTGGAAGTGAGATGGCAAAAAGGCATGGTGTAATCCATTGTTTATTATTGTAATTTATATAGGTTATTGAAAAATGTATATATGTGTAATGTATTGCCATGTTACTAAAATTTATATTTGAAATTCGGTAATATGTATGAGATGCTAGTTTTAGGAATGCCTTGGGAAATGTGCATTTAATCATGGGTACTTTTTTATTTAGATTTGCATATGGAAAAAGTTGGATATGTTAAATGAATTTGAATGTAATATCTTATAGTGCATTTCTAGTGTGTAATATTTGATTAATTAATTGATGTGTTGTGTTCTTTACCTTGAAAATGCAATAAAGAAATCTAAGTGAATTAGTCAACCCTAGTACAAAATTTGTGTATAACTAACCCTCTTGTGTTATTCTTTTTACATATAAAACTAAAAACCTTAGAATGAACTTAAACATGTATGCTCGATGACACCTTCTATCTTAACTAAATAAGAAACCTAGTTTAGTTAGCACCATAGCCTATATATTTAGCAACATCGTTCGCAAACCATCGATTAAGAATGACTTGATCAAACATTTTCTATAGTAAGTGGTTCCCTTATAGGATTGGTTTTCATGTGTGTAGTAAGAAGAATATATTCTATTCAAGTCTGACTTACCTGTTAGGTAATAGAGATCCCAACTAGATCCCAACTACTCTTGAGATGGGATTATCTAACGAAGTTAATGTTTAAACTTGTTGTACCTCTCTCTCATTATAGCCATATTAGTTTGTAAAGTGTTATTGTCTTATAAGATATTTAATCTTCACAACTAAAATTTATGGTACTACACCTAAGAAATATATTCATTAGTTCATTTCTATAACTTAAGAGCCATTGTTTGAAGCAAAAACTATGTTGTGTAACCCTGCAAGATATGGAGTAAGTAGAGCTAACACCTCCTTAGTATCCTAGTCAACTACCAAGTTAGATCTAGAAATTCTCTTCATCATCAAATTAATTTCTTGTGGGTAGAAAATGGTAAGTAACTCCTTGCAAATGAAATTGATTTGAAAGATGTTGACTTAAGAGAAACTAGGAAACTGAAAACTTGGTTCCATAATCCCTTGTTATGCCTTTTATGACATTAGGAATAAAAGAAATTTCTCTTGTAGAATCGTGAAATGTGAAAACATGGGATCTTACTTAGAATTTTTTTTGGGTTTGTATGTAGTTCTAAAGCTTCCAATCATGTACTTCTTCTAGATGTTAGACAATACTTTCGTAACTCCTTTTGTTATAAAACAATGCTAATAATGAGACCATAATGTGATGTAAGAGTAAAGCATACAAGAGTGAAACGAGATTTGAGGTTAGGAATAATGCCACTCTTGGAGTCCTTATAACTCAATTAGACATTTCCTTGTGTTAAAAAGAATATGAATTGCCTTGGAGAGATCAACTTTGAGAAAAAAAAAGATATTTATAAATCTAAATAAAATTTCTTGACTTGGAAATGTTGAATGGATTTAACAATTTATCAAACTATATTAACTATGGTAGGGAAATAAATATATCGTGATCGAAGAAGGTTTATGGGAAAAAGGTATCTTGAATCTAAATCTCCCTTAAATCCTAAGATTTATTTCTTGAAATCACGTCATATTCACTTGTGTAGCAAGGGTAAAATTTAAACATTGAATAAATGTTCGAGAAGCATAATCTTAACATAAGAACATGAGAATTAGGAACTTTATATGCAATTTGAAATATGGCTAATAAATTATGTAAGTTATGGAGATTGTTATAAGGGATAAAGAGCCAACTTAAATGGTCAAAATGTAAGTTGAATGTGAAATGAATTTAAGAATTTGTAGGTGGAAAAGGATAAAATTATCCTTGCATAATAATGTTCTTGGAATGTTAATCGTAACTAAGATGTAATCATGGTAATGATGTGTTGTGGGTTTGTCAATCCTTGGGTCCCTTTCTTATGGTTGGGTCATTGCTAGCATTCATTCATTAGGGAAAGTGTGGCATCATCATGTATATTTTTTTTTCATGTGTCTATGTGAGTCGATGACTTATATAAGTGTATTATGTGTTGTTGAGTTTCTCTACTTGGAGCCCTTGTGGTGATGTCTTGTGAGCAATGTTAGTAAAATTTTTTTATTATTTTGGTCTTTTTATTGTTCTATTTTTGTGTAAAATGTGGGCATTAAACTTTACCTTGTTCAAATAGCTCACTTTGGGTTATTAAATAACTTCAAAATTACTTAAGACACTTTGTACTTAATGCTTTTCTTCTTGGTACTAAATTTCCCTCACTTGACCTTATATGTGTGTCTTACTACCTCTCTTGCTCTAGTTCTCTTTTGACCTCTTAAAGGCTTCTTTTAATTTATCCCTATTTCACACACTTGTATCATTGTTAGAGTCAATGTAAAAATGCATTCAAGGACCTCAGAACCTCCTCTTAATCCTTCTTTTGAATGATTGTGCTATAAATCTCTAGAGGCAAAGTTTCTTGCTCCACTAGTGCTAATCATTTCATAGCCTTACCTACAAGGTTATATCACTTCCCAAAGTTGTATTTTGACCCCTTAGACATGTTGGAAAAATTTCATGGCTTAACTCTTTGTCTAACTCCTCATATCTCATTTTTTTGCATTTATTTCTCTTGAAGAACTAAATTGTGGATCGGTTCAAGGCCTAAGATTTATCATGAAGGTATATTCTCATGTTTTCTTCATGATACACTTACCAAAGTACTACTTGAAGAACTTGAAATTTCATCTTTTTCTTACTTCTTAGACTCGCCCTATCACATGCATACATAGGTTACATCCTCTTAATCACTTGTCAAGAATATCGGGAATACACGCAATAGAATTAAAAGATTCCTTTTAAATATTCAAGGTGGTGATCTTAAGATTCTATATTAGGAGTTTTAAGATAAATTTAAGTGGTTTGAGGCTCCAATTCCTTTGTCCTAGCATACTCTCCATTATCGCATATAATCTACCCGAGAGACCAAAAATCAGCTTATAACTTCAATATGATATCAATTCAAGATTTAAGACTCTACAATATTGTTCCTCTTAACATCATGAAGGACCTTATTCTAACACTAAGAATAGTGGATACCCCAAATCTATAAAATATATCTTACTTTATATGTGACTCGAATGTGCATGTGATTACTTTTATAATTTTGAACACATCCCGTAATAATTTGTAATTTGTTTTCTCTTGCCTTCCAAGATTTGGATTAAAGGACTAAATATTATTTCACATCATGTCTAGACTACCAATAAACAATACCAAACCTAATTTCCATTAGTTTTCATCATTAAAGAAGCTTATAAATGCACTAGACTCAATGATCAACCTCAATACAAAGATAGATACTTGAGTTACCTAATTTCCAAATTCTTACACTCTTGTTTGAATCCCTTAAAAATATGAATTCTATGAATGAGCCATTAAAATTATGTAGAATTCATTCACCATCTTGGTCCCCTATTCTTGTAGTGCATTTCAACACTTAACAAGAGCAATCATTAAGACACCACTATTTGAAGAAATTCTTGAGATTATAAAACATGAGAGAGCTCAATCTTCCTTTATGGGGATATCCCTTTCAAACAAACTTGACATCACATACCATAATATGGATACCCATGAGTGAAAGAAATATATCAAGAACACATAAATATAATTACATTTTTTCCTTTATTTCTTCTCCTTAACATTACATTATGACTCTCAAGGTAATAATTCAACCTTTCCACCCTTGAGTATCCTTGAATGAGCTTGAATTACCATTTTTTTTCTTTGTCCCTCAATTAGTTGTGAAATCTTTTTATAAGCCTAAAATTCCTAAGTTTGAATGATCTTCTCATTCACACTTTAAGGAAAATTTAAGTGATATTCTAGCCATGACTAAATATTGATAATGTAATATCTTTAGATCACCTTAGTTTTCCTCCTACGTAGACCAAGAAGATATGACAACTAATTCTCAACTAAACTCCTATTTTATACCTTTTTATATTTTTACAAGGAGAAATTATGTCACAATTTCAAACTTTTACTCTTAGGACTTGTAATGAAAATTTTACAAGTGCTTAATTCCTTTCAAAGGATTATTCAACAAATGATGCTCCTACATAAATTTCTAGTGGGGTTTGATTTGATGATTTTACTAGATTAAAAGATTAAATTATCTAAATTGTTTTTGCAGATTGTGATTACAAAAATTATTGGAAAGAAATTCGGATCCAATAAAGAAGGAACCTTAGACAAAGGAATATCCATATTGGTGGTGATCTTGGTATGCATATATGTGGTAGCTCTTAGAAGGTCATGAGGGCCTCTGGGATGGCTAGTTCCCAGTGAAATTTTCCCCTTGGAAATCCGATCGGCGGGGCAGAATATCAATGTTTCTGTCAACCTTCTGTTCACCTTCGCCATCGCCCAAGCTTTCTTGGCCATGCTTTGCCATTTCAAGTTCGATTGTTCCTCTTCTTCGCTGGATGGGTGTTGGTGATGAGCATGTTCATCTACATTTTCCTGCCAGAGACCAAGGGCATACCCATTGAAGAGATGAGCCATGTGGAAGTCACATTGGTATTGGGAAGGTTTATTCCCGATCACGATTATAAACCAAAGGTCGAGCTCTCTAAAATTGAAAGCCTTGATTATTAAGTATTATTTGCTAGAATGGAATAAATGAAACTCAAATATATATATAATTCAAGAGGAATTTGATTGTAAAAACTTAGTCAACAAATAAGAAGAGGGGCGATGGTGGGGGTAGGAGATCGGGGAAATCGAGTGTGTCAAAAAATGTTTTGGGTTGTTTTCAGTCATGTTCATGTTGGTGTCATGATTGAAGAGTCATAAAGTGTGTTTGGTGAGAGGGAAAAAGGTGTATGGTATTGTCAGCTTTGTGTTGTTGGTTTATTATTCAATTTGATCTACAAAAAATGGGAATGTGAATGGGTGTAACTTTTCACTTTCACTCTTGTTGAGCCCCTATCTACTACGAGTCAAGATAATCACATCACATGGGCCATAGGCCATGTCGTCAGAGGAAAAATGATAGACTTGACCATGGACTATAGTACATGGTAGTGGTTCATTACATTGAAAATTGTATTCATTAGGGAAATCCCCTCACTCTAATAAGTGATAGACCATTGTCGATCATGAGAAGTTGGTTGGTGAAGTATGAACACTCCACCATACACCTTACACACATTTTTGCATACAAATTTGGCATAACAATCTTTGTCATTATGTCCATGTCATCCCTGTTGGTATCAAAAGTGATTCTCCCACGAGGGTCGTGTAGTATCACGAAACTTGGCAGGAAGCTTAGGGACAAACAGACCATGATATGAGTCATTTTGTAGTTGGAGATGGGATTCATCTAACTTTTTATCACTCGGGGCATTGGAGAAATAAATAACACCTTCATTAAGGATTTTATCTATCCTCACTACTTTAGGTCATGCCTTTCAACCACAAAGTGAGAGGCCTCATTTTGTAACCTCTGTTGGTGAAGGACATGAAGAGATCCTTCTTTGCACAAATTCATGATTTGTCACTTTAAACACTCAAAGAATGGTGATATTTTCTAAACAAGGTTAAGGTTACTAAAGACATTATGGAATCTTGATTACTACTCGCTATTTTGCCGTAGAAATTTATTCATTTGTGGACGTATAAGGAAAACAGGGTAGTTCGGTAGGATTCATTTTTTTAATAATATTTGGTGGGAGATTAAGTAGGATAAACTTGATTTGGCTAGATCTTTGAGAACCTTCACAAAATTGGAAAAATAAATGACAGAGTGCTTTAGAATAGCTATAATTTTCCTTCAACCAGAAGGTGTGCATCAATGGAGGCCCAAATTTACACTTCTGTTTCATAAAATATTTGAGAATTCAACACGAAGGCTCGAGCTAAAGACTCAATTAAATATTAAATACCCCTGGTTCCTCATGCCTAAGATACACTCAAATGCTTATAGACAATCTTTATCAACCAAATGATAGTAAAGTGATTTTAAATTATTTATCTCATTACATGATGAAGGCTCTTCTCATAATGAAATTGAAAATGCAACTAAACTATCACAGGATGAGATCCTGTGTGATTCGAGAGATTTTAATATAAGATTGCAACAGGAATAAGAAAAACTATTTGAAAGACATTCTGAAATAAAAGCAGACACAATTTTGCCCAAGATCAACATAGATTAATTCAAGATTTATCGATTCATCAGTAGGGGAAAGTTTCTTGAACAATCTCAAAGCTTGTCAATGGCTGTACACTTGTAACCATCTTGACGTGATTGAAATCTAAAACACAAGAAATTAACAGGTTTCTCAGATAGTCTCTTAGAAGACGGATTTCTCAAATTTTCTTGTAAAAATTAAACCCCGACCTTAGCCAAGAGTATTCTCATTGCATTTATACAATTCACTCGCTCACTCATCCCAAATTTCCCCCAAAAGAATAATATTCAAGAAATCCTTTGGTTTTTACCAATTTGTCTCAGAAAGTGATGTTTAACAATTTTACACCCGATGTAGCTAGGTGGAAAATCCATGAACTAATCATGTTTCTCATACCTTCAACCATGACTAGGATGCCACACCATAGCCTTTTGATAATTCTTCTAATCATTATTTTATTCTATCATGTAAGAAATCCACTTTTTAATCATTTTTAGGTAACTCTGTATAGCTTCATCCGACAAGGAATCCTTTTCACCCTCGAGGAAACACCTTGATAAATGAGTGCCCTTGCATGGATGCCTACATTCATGCCTCTTAGAATTGAGTTTCCACACATGGATTATCCCACATTACTGCGCTATGAGTCTTAGTTGACCAAGTGTAAAGAGGAGTCAACGGAAGTCTCCATGTGTTTCCTTGGCGCAACTGCAAAGGTGAAGTATAGAGGAAATTTCCCAAACAAGTGCAAGCCTTCCACGTGCCCTGGGCCCAAGAAAATTACCTTTTAGCCTTTAAAAAGTCTTAGTATAAAAAGGAGCTAGTGGAAGCTTCCATGTGTTTCTTTAGCATTTTTGATATGGTGCCCAAAAGTAGAGATCCTAAACAAGCACAGGCTCACCACGTTTCTCAGTCTGAAAAAGTTGTTGAAATAGTTTTAAGGACTAGTGGAAGGTGCCACGTGCCTAGGGTCCGAGAAAGTTTCTTCGGCCATTGAAAATTCTAAGTATGGGTAGGATCTAGTGGAAACCTCCACGTGTCCCTTTGGTGCTTCTTCAAAAGTAAAGTACGGGGCAGGTGGCCAAACAAGCACGGGCCCTCAAGGTTTCCCAGGCCTTAGAAAGTTGCTTGAAAAATTCAAGTATAGAGAGGAGCCAGCGGAAGCCTCCACATGTCTCCTTAGTGCAATTGCTAAGGTAGGACCTAGAGGTGGATCCTCAAATGAGCGTCGGCCCTCCACGTGTCCAAGCTTTGAGTTTGAAGTGGGCCTTAGAGTTTCAAAAGGCCCCAGTGACCCACCTTTCCACTTCTAACTTTTGATGTGGGCCCCGATGGAGTTGCGGGTTATTTCATAACTTTGCTCCCTTGTACAAAGAGGTAAAAAAATAAAAAAAGTTCCGCCGACCCGCCTTCCCACTTGTAACATGAAAAACTACCATGTGTCCTTCTTCATGGTCAAAGTAAGACTTTTCCCTACCACTTCATATTTGTTGAATAGCGAATCAAATACTATCGGGGCCATGGGGCCAAATTGATATTTTTGTAAACATAGCAAAAAGTTACAAGTTATAAAATAGACTCAACGTGCCTCATCTAATCAAAAGAGACCACATAGCCGAAGATGCTTTGAGATATAATTTGATGGGGAAAACACGTTCATCAAACTATAAAATGCAGGGAAATCACCATTTGTGCCCAAAATTGAATTTTTCTTTAAGGACAAAGAATTTGAAAATGATACAAGGCCCAAATGTGATCCAAAACCATGGAGAAGGATCTTCAACAACATACAAATGAAGAAAACCTTTCACACATCCATTCGGGGAAATAGAAAATAAGACTAACTGAGGAAGATTGGGAAATTTTTAGAGCAAACGGGGTGAGATTAAATTGAGCACCAACAAGCCCAATATTTAGCGGTGATAGGTGCGGGAGCAAAACTATTATTTAGATTTAGGGTCCTTCTAATGTGACTTTGTCTTTCCTTTGGATGACATGGTAACCTAGTCGATGGCTTGATATGACGATTTGAAATAAAGTGATTCTATTATTATACAAGGAAAATGATAGGTCTAAAAACACTTCTTAGGATGTGTCACCCTTTATGTTTTGCTTTGGGTTTTGAAGAGCTCTTAGTGGGGGTGGTTGGTTTGTTTGACATGGGTCTATTTTCCCCATTCAAATTTTATTTTGTTGTTAAATACATGGAAAAAAACAATATATTCGATACTTTTGAAGCCATATTGATTGTGGTGACGACAACAGTAACTGTTGTGGTGGCATGATGTCCACAAACACATTCCTCTGAGCGGGTGTATTCATTTGAACATCTACTGATGAAGTCCATAGATACAATAATTTTGAAGCCATACTAACTGTGGCAATAATGAAAGTGATGAAAGGGGTAATAAACCTGGAAAAGAATATTAATTTATGGAAAGAGAATCAAGAGTGAACAAAAAATAAAATTACCTGAGAATTTTTGTAACCAAGGCATGTTTAATGGCGAGCTCCAAGTGTCTCATTTTTGAACATCCCACATCTACCTAAAACCCAAGCACATGTAATTGTGGAAATAGTAATGAAGAATAAGATGTTCGAGGTGCGTGCAAGAAGACAAATCGAGAGGCGTCGATGAGCAACAAAAGAAGTGTATCATTAATGGAGCAATAGTGTCCAAGATTGATGTGAGTTTTAAAGACAAAGGCATGCATAAAAATTCATGCTTTTATGATGCACTCCCCCTCTATCCCATCAATGCTCAAGATGTTATCACCATGAAGAAATTCAAAGATTGATTTCTAATAAATTTTTCTTTGCGTTAACTACAAAGTCGTGTTTTGTACAAATTTGTGGGTTGAAACATGTCTTGTTAATGGTGCTACTAGCTCTATCGGTGACATTTTTTGTCATGCCCACAATTATCACACACAAATACAACAGTAAAAATACCAGGATAATTTTATTTTGACTTACATTACTCACTACACAACACCACATGGGCTCCAAGTAGAGAAACTCCACAATGCATAAGACACTTACATAAGCCATCGACTCACATAGACACAAGACAACACCATATAAATGTCAATGCCACACTTTCCCCAAGGAATGAATGCTAGCAATGACCTAACCACAAAAAGAAAGGACTCAAGGATTGGAAAACCCACAACACATCATTACCATGATTACATCTTAGTTACGATTAACATTCCAAGAACATTATTTTTCAAGGACACTTTTATCCTTTTTCTACCTACATATTCTTAATTTCATTTCACATTCAACTTACTGTTCAACTATTTAAGTTGGCTCTTGATCTCTAATGACAATCTCCATAACTTACATAATTATTTGGCATATTTCAAATTACCTACAAAGTTCTTAATTCACTCGGTCTTATGATAAGCTTATGTTTCTCAATGTTTATTAAATGTTTAAATTTTACCCTTTACTAGAAAAGTGAATCTGACATGATGTCGAGAAGAAATATTAGGATTCAAGGGAGATTTAGATTTAAGGTACCTTTTCCATAAACATTCTTTGATCACGGTATCTTTATTTCCCTACCATAGTTAATATAGTTTGATGACTTGTTGAAACCATTCAACATATTTCCAAGTCAAGAAATTTTATTTAGATTATATATATCTTTTATTTTCTCGAATTTTGATGTCACCAAGGCAATTCATAATTTTTTTAACACAAGAAAATGCCTAATTGAGTTATAAGAACTCCAATAGTTACATTATTCCTAACCTCAATTCTTGTTTTACTCTTATATGTTTTAATCTTACATTGCACTATGGTCTCATTATTGGAATCAAATTATAACAAAAGAGTTATGAAAGTTCTTGCCTAACATCTTGAATAAGTACATTGTTGGAAGCATTTTAAACTCCACATGAACCACAAGTGATTTGTGTTCAAGGTAAGATCCCAAATTTTTGCATCTTGCGATTCCGCATGTGAAATTTCTTTAATTCTTAGTGTCATAAAAGGGCATTAAAAATGCTTACAAGACCAAGATTCCATTTTTCTAGGTTCTCTAAAGTCAACATATTTCAAATCAATTTCACTTGCAAGGAGTTATTTACCATTTTCTACCCACAAGCTAACCTCCTATTCAACTGAGGTTTAGTTATACATAAATTTTGTACTAGGGTTGGCTAATTCACTTAGGTTTCTTTATTGCATTTTCAAGGTAAAGAACACAACACACCAATTAATTAATTAGCTATTGTAAACTAGAAATGCACTATAAGATATTACATTCAAATTCATTTTAAATGCCATATGAAAATCTAAATCCAAAAAGGTACCCATGATTAAAAGCACATTTCCCAAGGCATTCCTAAAACTAGTGTTGGTGCTCAAAATAGTCTCACCCCAGTTTGCCTTTGAAAATCTATCAATTTATGGCCTTTGACATTATTTTTCCCGTGTTGTGCCTGGTTAATCTTTGTTGCCATTTTTAATCTTTCTTGGGTCGTAGATCACTTATGGGTCCATGGTTTTCTCCTTGTTTCTTTGTTCCTCTGGAAAAGGTCTGTAATTTGGGTCTCCCATTCTCTGTTCATCTAAAAACTTGAGTTCTCCCATATTTTCCATTCTCCACAGTAGATTTTTCTTCCTTGTCATTTATGCCCTAAACACTTGAATAAAAATGAATGGATGTGTCTCTGATGGATGTATTTGAGCCTTGTAACATTTCTAAATTCTCTTTCCTTGGAAAATTTTCATTTTTGGGCTCAAATGATCATTTTTCTGTATTTTATGGTTTGACAAGTGTTTCTCCTGGTCAAATTTACATCCTTGCATGGACAGGAAGCGTGGCTCCCTTTGGTTGGTTAATGGCGGTGGATGAATGCTTTAACTTATCACTTTTTGCTTTTTGGGAAAAAGGAAAATTTGGTTCCGTAGCCCCGCTCAAATCTGATTGGTTCTTTTGGTGCTTACGTGGTTTTTTCTAGTTGGATGGGGCATGATGGGTTTTTTTTTTGAACTTGTTCTTTTAGTTACTTTGGAAAAATTTGAACCTACCCCGTGACCCCGTAAGGATTTTACTAAAGAAAAATTTAAGTGGCAGGGAAAAACTCTTACCTTGACCCTACGAGAAGGACACTGGAAAGTTGAATCAGAGATGTGGGCTTTCAGAGGAAAATTGGATGTTTTGCCTTCTTGGTAGAATGGAGTAAATTCTAAAATGGAAGTGTTCATGCCCCTGTCAAATCATTTTTGAAGCCTTAAGGTTTTTTAAGAAGCATCAAGAGGACACGTGGTGAGCCTCGCGCTTGTTCAAGGTCTCAATTTTGGGGACCATCTCAAGGTGCGCCATAGTGACACGTGGCAGTTTGACAAGTCAATCGGAGCGCAGAAGTAGACCATCATGGGTAAATTGAAATTTTTTCCCCTAAGGTTCAAAAGATTAAAACATCAAAATGGACCATAAGCCCAATAAAGAAAGGTCAAAGCTTGCTCCAATTAAAGACGGAGTGCGGACTGCGGAGGAAATTTGGAAAATTTTCCTTTTGAGAGAAGAGTTAAAAGTAAAAAGGAAGCATAGTTCCACTAGGACCCACATTAGGACATGTGTCAGAAGCATTTCTCAAGGGCAGAGCTGGGAAAACTTGGAAATTTTTCCCTTTTTCAAAAAAGAGGTGAAATGGTAGAATCTCGTCATGCGATTCCTTTGGGACACACCTTAGAACACGTGTCGGGCTCATTTCTCGAGGCGAGAGTGCGAACTAAATGTGAAATTTTCCATTTTTCCAAAAGTTGTAAAAATTCAAAGGAAACCCCGGTCTATTTTTAAATTTGAATCTTCCACGTGGATGGCCCAAATTCAAAGTAAAGATCAATGGAAGCCGAGTCTGAATCTGATTTTCCCCCCATTTTTACTAAAACACACTTGGAAGTGCGAGTCTTCATGATTTCTTGGTATCTCCTACATGCTAGGCAGAGAGGGGAGTTAATGTTGATATATGAGTTTGGTGGGGAGATCTGGAAGATGTCTTTCGCCATTAAAATGGTCTGACTATCGTGCTCGATCAGATTTTCTGTTTTTCTTCTCCTAAGCACGCAAGGAGCCAAATTTGACAGATTAGGGGTGGAAGTGGTTGGAAAATTGAAGAAAGAGTGATCTACTAAAAAAGGATTTGAATGTGGGAGATCTTTGATGAGATTTTCCCCCTCAAGACCTGGAAATTTTTAAGATATGATTCTTTTAATCATGATCGTGATCATGGAAAGCACTAGTAGCACTCAAGGTCTAGATTTTTGGGGGAAAGGGGCTCTATTGTAAATGTTATAAATGGCACAAATTTTTCATGTAAATGGTTGGAGTGTTAGGGGTCGGGACTAAATTTTCTAATAGAAAAAGCTTGACAGAGCCCATCATTTTGAGAAGTCATTTGAGAAGCTTGTATATCTCTTTTGTATTAAATATGATCATGTCAAGGTGGTTGCAAGTGTACAACCATTGACAAGCTCTAAGACTATTCTAGAAACTTTCCCTTGCTGATAGATTTAATCAAATTCAAGTTATTCTGTGTTGTCTTGAGAAAATGTGTTTGTTTTATTTCTGAATGTATGCGAGTAGTTTTTCTTGTTTCTATTGCAATCTTGTATTAAAATCTGATTCAATCACATAGGCCTCAATCCTTGTGATAGTTTAGTGGCATCTGCAATTTCATTTCTACAATGAATAAATGGTTTTTAAAATCACTTTTCTTTTTTATCTCGTTGATAGAGATTGTGTGTAAGCCTCTGGGTGTACCTTAGGCGTGATTTGACTCAAATATTGATGCTTTGTTAGATTTTCTAACTTGAGCCTTCATAATAGAATCTCAAATATATTCTATGAAAAGTGCTAATCTGGGCCTCCATTGAAGCACATATTCTAGTTAAAGAAACATTTTAGCTATTATGTGGCATTATGTTGGTTTAACCTTCCATTTTGTAAGATTCCTCAAGGATCTGGTGAATCAAGTTCATCCTACCCCACCTCCCACAAAATTTTATTCAAAAACAACCAATCCTACCTATACTACCCATGTTTGTCCTGTGTGCATACAAATGCATAATCTTTGTTACTAAAACATGCAAAAGCAATTAGGGTCCCAAATGTCTTTAGTAACCTTTTCCTTATTGTGAAAATATCTCCATGATCTGAAGTGACAACTCGTGAGAGTTATATTTGGTGTGTTGATCATATTTTCCCAAGGTCTTCTCTATAAAATTTATGCAAAATAAGGATTTACCAACATTCTTCATTAATAGAGGTTACAAAATAGGTTCTCTTACCTTGGTTGAAAGGCATAACCTAAAATAGTTAGGATCAAATCACATCTTTTTAAGGTGCTACCCACCCCTTTCAAAACATGAGTGCTAACAAGTCAGATAGATTGCTTCCCCAGCTACAAAATGAAATACATGATTATCTATCTACCTCTAAGTGTCTTTTCAAATACATGATGTTGCTTAGTCTTTGAAGGAGATTAAATTTGGGTACCAACACACTTTTGGCACCATTTTTGAGGACTTACAACTCACATTTAGACCCTAGTAAAACACTTCTTGTATGCTCCAAGTGCTATGTGTAGTTCTTTCAATTTTCACACCTAGTGCACTAGCTTTCATTTGATAAATTTGGGTAAAGAAAGTTTAGAATCTTTCCATTTCTAGTTTCTAGCATTAACAGACATTTGACAGATCATATTTAGTGCATTTGCACAACTAGGGTGGAAATCCTTAGTGGCGACTCCCTGTTGATCTATTTTTAATGAGTACTAGTGTCTTAAAACTCTGTCAAAGTCAGATTTGTTACTAATATTGGAAAAGCTAGAAGGAAGAAGATATTTCTTTGTTAGGATCCTATTAGGACATTGTTTCCAGAGCTAGGAAAAGAAAAATCAAAAGGAAGAAAATCCTAGAGAGTTGTGGGAGAACAACAGACAAGAAGAGGGATCTCCATTGATGAAAGTGATCAGCCTATCATTGAAGACTACCATTCAAGTGACTCTAAATCAGGAAACCTCTTTATGGAATTGAATTCTCCAGCTGGAGAAGGGCCTTCATTTGATTTTGAATGGTTTGCTTCACATTCTACACCTATCTTTTCTGAGGTTGATAGGGATTTCCAAGAGACAAGGCCTTTAGGGGGTATCCATTTTGAAAATTATACTCTTGTGTTCCAAGGACCCTCAACCCCTTATCAATTTTTCACCCCTCCAGGGTCACCTCCTCAAAACAGTATGGCCCAACCCCCACCCAGACCTCCATTTTTTGTAAACACTTTTGGACCTATAAATTTTGTGGGAATGGCTAGTTATCCAAATGCAGTTCCTCAAGATGTAAGGAACATAAATGCCAAAGTTCCAAGGAAACAATGCTATAACTAGTGATCAACATCTAAAGTTTTTATCAATATGATGGAAGACTTTGAGATTGAACATGAAGATGTATATATCAAGTTGTTTATCCATACCTTGGAAGAGGATTCCAGGGATTGGTATAAAGCATTTCCAGATAACTCTATTTATTCTTGGACTGAGATGAGTAATGCATTTAGATTGCAGTATGGTGATAGAACTGACCCTAGGTTTCTTTTGATAGAATTTGAAAACATCAAAAAGTATCCTAATGAGTAAGTACATGATTTCAACACAAGGTTTAATAAGACCTTAAGTAGATTTCTGTTAGGATAAGGCCTTTGAAGAGTCATGTTTGATCAAATATTCGATGCATTTGATAAAAAGGCTGTATATTACTTAAGAGACAATAACCCCACAAATTTGAGGGAGACTTCACCTTGGCTCGCCAATAGAGAACAACATCAAGGCAATTGAAAAAGCCTCCAAAAAGGGAGGGTGTAAAGCTAGTTAACCCAAAAATCCTCAAACAAGCAAGGCTGTTGATTTGGAGGAGGTTGTGAAAACTTTGGCAGGGGCTGTCAAGGAAATTTCCTACAAACTAGCCCGGGATGAGAAGGGAATTGGGTAGAACTCACAAGGTCAACACAAGCAACAAGGCTAAGACAGGTTTACAAATCACCAAATATTTGATGATAGAGGAAAAGGACCTATTGGATTTGGAAATAGGCAGCCCCAAGGCAGGGAAAACAAAATGGTGTCTTGATCCTTTGGCTGCCAGAGTTATTGTTGTGGAGGAGACAGATATCATTGATTGGTGTGAAAAATGTTTCATGCCTCATGCTCCTTGTGAAGAAGATCAGAAAGAAGAAGAAGCATGATGACAATGATGATGATGTTTGCATGATGGGTTGTTCCACAAGCTTACAACAAGGGGCAACTTCAACTGAGGTGATAAGTGCCCAGACTGCTGCCACTTTTTGGGACTGCATTCATAGGGTACCTATTCTTCCTCCCTCTCATATTTTAGAAGTAGATACTATACAAGATTTTGAATTGCCCAATAATGACTTTGAATATTTAAGGGATTTAATGATAAAGAAGTATGATGGAGGAATTCCATCTAAGGAGGATAGACAATTACTTGATGAATGTTGTTGTTTCTCAAGAGAAGGAATATAACACAAGAAGTAAGGTTGTCAAAGGGACAGGGCCTCAAGCCAAGCCAAAATCTCCCTTACTTTCAAACATTCCTAAAGAGGCTCCTAAGAAAGAGGCATCTACGCCAAAAGCCCTGCAGTTCTAAACAAAAATCATATCCCTCCTCATGCCCAAGTTATCAAAAATCCTGTACCACCTAATGAGTGTGTTGGCTTTCCTTCCAATACTACCTTGCCAAGGAATGTCCCATATGATATTGCCCAAGTTTTAAGTCAAATCAAAGTCTCTATTCCAATTGTTGAGTTGCTTAGGATTCCTAAGCACAAAAAGAGAGCATTTGAATACTTGGGATTGAAAGAAGAGAAGACTAGCCCTAGGCAGAAATGTAAATATTATGGAGACTCCTCCAATCATTCAAGAATTAGAAACACCACTAGCATTGAGGAACTAGGTGAACCTCCTAAGGTCTATTTGGGGACATCCTTGGTGGACTCTCAGATGAATGTGGATCCATTCTTCACCACTTTGATCATTAAGGACAAACTGCTACACAACTGCATGTTTGATTCAGGGGCATCATGTAATGTCATGCCTCGAGAAGTCATGAACGAGCTGAATATCAAATTGACATAGCAGCATATGTGAAGTGCACTGCCATGGATTCCAAAGAAGTGCCAGTAGTGGGATGTGTGAAGGGTTTGATGGTGCAACTTGCAGCTTACCTAGGTAAAAATTTAAAACTTGATGTTGTCATCATTGATGCCCTGCCCAAGTGGGGCATGCTACTGTCAAGAAAATGGGTTGCTAGTGTTGGTGGGAGTTTCCAAATGGATATGTCCTATGCCACCATTCCAATTGAAGGCAGCCTTTTCAGGTTATATGGAGAAAAGAAAATGTTTCATCTTATTGAGGATCCCAACAATGTATCCTATGAAGTATTGTACACAAATGTTGATGCTGAACAACTTTGTAGGATTTGTTGATGGAAAGGAACACAAGATTGGGGAATGCGAATCTTGAATAAGTCTCCTTGGACTCTACTGTTTGATGGAGCTTGCTCCAAGTTTGGGAATGGTGCTAGTGTTGTTCTACTTTCTCCAGGTCAGGAAAAATTTTTTTTTCCTTCAAACTCAACTTTGAGTGCACCAACAACATTGCTGAGTATGAGACATTGTTGTTGGGTTTAATAATTTCTTGGAAATATGGTATCAAAGACATCATTGTCAAAGGAGACTCAAAATTAATTGTGAAACAAGTTAGAAAACTGTATGTCACAAAAATCACGAATGAAACAATATAAAAATGTAGTTTGGGGTCTTATTGAGATGTTTGATTCATTTAAATAATACATCATGATAGGAAATTCATGACTTAGCGAGAAAAATCTTGCAGTGTTAGGGTCTTGGTTTGACAATTGTATAATGTCCCCATATTGTGAATATGATGTTGAGGTATTGACAAGACCTTCTGTCCCTGACAACATTAAACACTGGAAGGTTTTGATGATGATGCTCAGATTAGAATATTTCTACAGAACAAGGGAGAGTTTTTATCAATGCATTGATTTGGAGCCAATGGTATGTACAACAGAAGGAAAAGAAACCTTGTTTGGCAAGGGCATCATCTAGCTAAAAACCAATACCATTCCTAGAGGACTGGTTGCTCTTGAGTCCAATTTTGATAATGTTGATCGCATTGTTAACATATGCATAGCAGACCTCAAGGATATTGAGGAGCATGACCTTGGAACAAAGGAGAAGCCAAGGAAAATTTGGTTAGGTAGTAATCTCAACAAGGAGGAGAAGCAGTCATACATCCAATTGTTGAAGAAATACGAGGATTGCATGGCTTGGACCTATTTTGAACTAAAAGCATATAGAGAAGGACTGTTTCAAAGATGAGATTCCCTTGGAGTCTAATATAAATCCATTTAGGTAGAAGCAGAGGCCCATCAATCTACTCTTATCTCTCAAAATGCAAGAGGAACTAAGAAAACTAAGGGATGGAGGGATTATTCACCCACAAGGTATTCTTCTTGGGTTGCAAACCTAGTGCCAAAAAGAAGAATGGTGACATCAAGTTGTGTGGATTTCAGAATCCTTAGCAAAAAGGATAATTATCCTTTACCAAATATGGAGAAAATGCCGCATTAGTGACTAGTTCTCGAGGTTCTTTTCCACCTTGGATGGTTTCTCTAGTTATAACCAAGTTGTGGTGAAGGAATAAAAAGGATCAAGATAGCCTTTACTACTCCTTGGGGACCTATGTTTATGTTAGATTCCCTTTGGTCGATGAATGCTTGAGCCACCTTTCAAAGAATAATGGATGTTGCTTTTTTGGTTACATCAATGAGTTTATTGGTGTCTACCATGATGTGAGTGTATTTTCCAGAAGAGAAGTGATCACCTCACGCTTGGAGAAGATGCTGATAAGATGTAGATAATATGGCATCTCACTCAATCTAAAGAAGTGCCATTTTGGAGTGCAAAAGGCAAAGTTTCTTTGTCACATTGTGTCACAAGGAGTGATGATTGATCTAGAAAGAGTAGAGGCCATCAACAAGGTCCCAATCCCAAGAACCAAGAAAGGAATTCAGTCCTTCTTTGGGAAGATAAACTTCATCAGAAGATTCATATCAAACTTTGCTAAGTTGACCATTCCAATCACTTCCATGTTGAAGAAATACCAAGTCATCAAATGGGAGGAGGCTGCCATCCAAGCTTTCAATGGGATTAAAGAGGCACTAAAGCATGCACCTATTTTGGTAGCAGCTCTAGACTATATGAAACATTTCCAACTATTTTCCTTTGCTTTAAGAACACTATTACTTCTATCCTACTACCAAAAAAATATGAAGGGGCTGAGAGGCCAATTGCCTTCTTCAGTAAGGCCTTGCAGGGGGCTAAGTCAAGTACATTCTAAGTTCTAAAGTGGTTGCTTATGTTCCCCACACCATGGTGAAGGACATTTTGTCAGAGATGGAAGTCTCAAGCAAAAGATGCAAGTGGGTGAACAAGTTATAAGAATATGATATGGATATCCAAACCACAAAGTTGGTGAGAGGTTTGGGCTTAGCTAAGCTTATGGATGAGAGCAACTTGAAAACTATTGAGGTAAATGAGGTATAAGAAGAAAGGGCATGTGTTTTTGAAAGGTTGATGAGTTTTGAGTGGTACAAGGATGTAATTTTCTATCTCAGACACTTATACTACCCTGAGTATTTAAGTAAGAACTAGAAAAGAGCTCTTAAGTTGGCTTCCCAAAAATATGTCATCACTAATTATGGGTTAGCTTGGAAGAACCCAGAGGGAGTCCTCTTAAGGTGCATTATTGAAGAAGAAGCCCCCAAGATAATTTCTGATCTCCATGGAGGAGTTTGTGGGGGAATTTTGCTGTAAGAGTAATAGCACACAAGATCCCGAGGACTTGGTTATTTGTGGCCAACTCTCTTCAAGGATAAAATTCTTTTGGTTAGAAGATGTGAGAGTTACTAGCACTTCTCTAGAAGATTGAAATCTTTAGGCTCCCTTCCTTTACATCCTGTATCAATTGAAGCCCCTTTTCAAGAAATGAGGAATGGATTTCATTGGTGAGATTTCAGACCCTTCAAGTGATGGCCATAAGTGGATTCTTGTAGCCACTGATTACTTCACCAAGTGGGTGGAGGCAATCCCCACCAAAAGAGCAACACACCAAATTGTCATGGATTTTCTATTAAACCATATCATCTGCAGGTTTGGGGTGCCAGTCAAGATTGTTGCTAAAAATGCCATGAGCTTTAGAGCTAAACCTTTGGTGGCAATGTGCAAAGAATATGGGATCAACCTAACATATGCCTCTAATTACAATCCCCAAGGAAATGGACAGCTAAGTCTAGTAATAAAAATTTGCTAAAGATTATCAGAAGAACATTGGAGCAGAACAAGAGAAAGTGGGGTGAATAGTTGAAGTTTGTTGTTTGGGATGATAGGATCACTGCTAAAAGAGCCACTAGAAAGATTCCATTTGAGTTGGTATATGGGACTCAGGCCTTACTGCCCCTTCATATGCAACTATCTTCATATCAATTTATGCAATAGTTGGAAGATCAAGAGGTAAGTCCTTATGATGCTCGCATTAACTAGATTGTTGAGCTTGATGAAGAGAGGAGGGCATCCCACTAGAGGCATGTAAAGTTCAGAGCAAGGCTGAAGAAGTTATTTGACAAGAAGGTCACTCCTAGGGCTTTCAATGTTGGAGATCTTGTGTTGCTATGGGATAGCAAGCATGAAGATAAGGGCAAAGCATGGAAAGTTTGAATCATTATAGATGGGCCCTTACTCCATTGATATTAGGATTGGTGAGCATACCTTCTTCCTCAAGGACTTAGATGGTGAATTTCTTGAATTACCTATTAATGGCAGGCATTTAAAGCATTTCTTGGATTGATTCCCAAAATCAAGGCATAAATCTTGTGTATAGTGTATAGTTTGTTGTTTATTTCCTGTCTTTTGTGTTTTTGTTTGTTCTGGTCCTCGGTGACCTATTTTTGTTGGTTTCTTTGTTTTTTTTTTACGGGAGATGGCTCTGTTTCTCTACTCTCAAATTGACTCTGTTGCCCAATGGATATTTTTGGCACTTGGTCTACCTTTGTTCTTGTGGCACTCATAGGGAGTGCCCATCCCCAAGTCGAGTTGATGTTGGTGCTCAAATATTATCACCCGTTTGCGCTTTGAAAATCTATTGATTTATGGCCTCTATCACTTTCTTTTTCCCCATGTTGTGCTTGGTTAATATTTTTGCCATTTTTAATTTGTTCATGGGTCATAGATCACTTATGGGTCCATGGTTTTCTCCTTGTTTCTTTGTTCCTCTGAAAAGGTCTGTAATTTGGGTCTCCCATTCTCTGTTCATCTAAAAACTTGGGTTCTCCCATATTTTCCATTCTCCACGGCCGAGATTTGTCTTCCTCATCATTTCTACCCTAAATACTTGAATAAAAATGAATGGATGTGTCTCTGATGGATGTATTTGAGCCTTGTAACATTTCTAAATTCTCTATCCTTGGAGAAATTTTCATTTTCGGGCTCAAATGATCATTTTTATGTATTTTACATTTTGACAGGTGTTTCTCCCGGTCAAATTTACATCCTTATGGACATGAATCGTGGATCCCTTTGGTTGTTAGGGGATGAAGGCGATGCTTTAACTTATAACTTTTTGCTTTTTGGGGAAAAGGGCAAATTTGGTCCCATAGCCCATCTCAAATCCGATTGATTCTTTTGGTGCTTACGTGGTTGTTTTCGGTTGATGGGGAGCGGTGGGTTTTTTTTTTTGAACTTGTTCTTTGTGGCTACTTTGGTAAAAAAGTTTGAACCCACCCCATGGCCCCGCCAGGATTTGATTAAAGAAAAATTTAAGTGGTAGGGAAAATTCTTACCTTGACCCCAGAAGGACACTTGCAAAATTTGGAGCTCGAGATGCGGGCTTTGAAGGAAAATTGGATGTTTTCCTTCTTGGCGGAATGGAGTAAATTCTAAAATGGAAGCGCGCCCCCACCAAATCATTTTTGAAGCCTTAAGGTTTTCTAAGAAGTACCAAGGGGACACGTGCGGGCCCACACTTGTTCAAGGTCTCAATTTTTGGGGACCATCTCAAGGTGCGTAATAGTGACACATGGCAGTTTGACATGTCAAAAGGAACAGGGAAGTAGACCATCGGGGTAACTTGAAATTTTTTTCCCCTAAGGTTCAAAAGATTAAAACATCAAAATGGCCCACAAGCCCGATAAAGGAAAGGTCAAAGCTTGCTCCAGTCAAAGGCGAGGTGCGGACCCATGGAGGAAATTTGAAAAATTTTCCTTTTGAGAGAAAAGAGTTAAAAGTAAAAAAGGAAGCGCAGTTCATTGGGACCCACATTGGGACACATGTGTCAGAAGCATTTCTCAAGGGTGGAGCTGTGGGGAAAACTTGGAAATTTTTCCCTTTTTCAAAAAAAGAGGTGAAATGGCATAATTTGGTCATGGTTCTTTTGGGACCCACCTCAAGACATGTGTCAGGCTCATTTCTTGAGGGCGGAGGTGTGGAACAAAATGTGAAATTTTCCATTTTTCCAAAATTTGTAAAAGTTGAGAGAAACCCCGGGTTTGTTTTTAAGTTTGAATCTTCCACGTGGATGGCCCAAATTCAAAGTAAAGATAAACGAGAAGCCGAGAGTTTGAATCTAATTTTCCCCCATTTTTACTGAAACACACCTGAAAGTGTGAGTCTTCATGATTTATTAGTATCTCCTACATCCCAGAAAGAGATGGGAGTTACTTTGTTGATATTTGAGTTTGGTGGGGAGATCTAGAAGATGTCTTTCACCATTAAAATGGTCTAACTATCGTGCTCAATCAAATTTTCCATTTTTCTTCTCCCAAGCACGGAAGGAGCTAGATTTGATAGATTAGGGGTGGAAGTGGTTGGAATTGAAGAAAGAGTGATCTCCCAAAGGATTTGAATGCGGGAGATATTTGATGAGATTTACCCCCTCAAGCACGTGATAATTGTTTATAGATTTGATTCTGGGAATCGCGATCGTGATCATGGAAAGCACTCATAGCACTCAAGGTATTGATTTTTGGGGGGGAAAAGGGATCTATTGTAAATGTTATAAATGACACAAATTTTTCATGGAAATGGTTGGAGTGTTAGGGGTCATGACTGAATTTTCTAATAAAAATATTGACATAGCCCATCATTTTGAGAAGCCATTTCAGAAACTTGCATATCTCTTTTGTATTAAATATGATCATGTCAAGGTGGTTGCAAGTGTACACCATTGACAAGCTCTGAGATTGTTCTAGAAACTTTCCCCTGCTGATAGATTTAATCAAATTCGAGTTATTTTGTGTTGTCTTGAGCAAAATGTGTTTGTTTTATTTCTGAATGTATGCAAGTAGTTTTTCTTGTTTCATTGCAATCTTGTATTAAAATCTGATTCAATCACACATGCCTCAATCCTTGTGATAGTTTAGTGGCATCTTGCAATTTCATTTCTCAGAAGAGATTTCATCTGGGATTGGAATAAATGATTTAAAATCACTTTTCTTTCATCTATTGACATAGAGATTGTCTGTAAGCCTCTGGGTGTACCTTAGGTGTGATTTGACTCAGATCTTGATGCTTTGTTGGATTTTCTAACTCGAGCCTTCATGATAGAATCTCAAAGATTGTGTGAAAAAGTGCTAATCTGGGCCTCCATTAAAGCACATATTCTAGTTAAAGAAAAACTTTAGCTATTCTGTGGCATTTTGTTGGTTTAACCTTCCATTTTGTAAGATTCCTCAAGGATCTGGTGAATCACATCATCCTGCCCCACCTCCCACAAAAAAATATTCAAAAACAACCAATCCTACCTGTATTACCCTTGTTTGTCCTATGTGTATACAAATGCATAATCTCCATTACCAAAACATGCAGAAACAATCAGGGTCCCAAATGTCTTTAGTAACCTTTTCCTTATTGTGAAAATATCTCCATGATCTAGAAGTGACAACTCGTGAGAGTCGATTTGGTGTGTTGATCATATTTTCCCAAGGTCTTCTCTATAAAATTTATGCAAAAGAAGGATTTACCAACATTCTTCAATAACAAAGGTTACAAAATAGGTTCTCTTACCTTGGTTGAAAGGCACAACCTAAAATAGTTAGGATCAGATCACATCCTTTTAAGGTGCTACCCACCCCTTTCAAAACCTGAGTGCTAACAAGTTAGATAGATTGCTTCCCCACAAAATGGCATGTATGATTATGTATCTACCTCTGAGTGTCATGTCAAATCCATGATGTTGCTCGGTCTTTGAAGGATATTAAATTTGGGTACCAACAACTAGCATCTCATACATATTACAAAATTCAAATATAAATTTCTGTAAATGGCAATACATTACACATATATACATTTTTCAATAGCTTATATAAATTACAATAATAAAGATTGGATTACACCATGCCTTTTCACCATCTCACTTCCATCCTTTAAAACTATGTGAGCATAAAATCAGCGATAAATCGTCGACATGACATCCACCCAAATCTAACATAATCAAGATTTTTAGTTTCTTATTTACATAAAAATATTAATAATTGAATTCAAAAGGAGAAGGTTGGAGACACATATTTATTTCATTTCAGTTCACTTCATTTATTAACCAATGCGAGTGAAATAAATATGAAAGAGAGAGAAACACTATTTTTCCAAAAGTTAAAATTCACATAACAATCACACAATAGAGTTTCAAGTAGTTATTTACAAGTGTCAACAAGTTTCCACGATGGTTTGGCATCCAAACACAAGTCCTACAACTTTGGTTTTTACATTTTCCTACTCATTGCAAAAACATTCAATTTAGGCTTGGAGGTGGAGAAACCATTTTCCAATGTTGTCCTATGATGAACAAACATAACATAGGTGAGTTTTTATGTGTCCTCCTATACACATAAATTACAGAACTAATGACATTTAGAATCGGTGAAAACGGTTTATGATTGGTGGCCATTTTTTTGAGGCCATCGGTCATAATTTACCTAGTTGTGAGCGATCAAAAATTAGCTCGAAGGCTCATGGTCCCACGTCCAAAAAGATGTTTGATGGATGAACACACAATGAGAACATTCCTACGAGTTCCACTATATAGGAATAAGTCACCGAGTCAACGGGACCGAGAACTAACAAATTGTTTTGAAAAGGCGATAGGTTTTCTTGAGCCACTGGTCGTAATTGGTCCAGTTTTGACCTAATCAAATTGTGACCGAAAACCTATAAAATTCCTTTTCCAAACTATGAAGAAGAGTATTTTCCCCAAACTGAATGTTCCAGGAAATTTTCAAGTAAAAATTCTAGAGGTTTGTGAAGGAAGATAAGCACTTTTTGTCTAGGATTCAAATGGTGGTTCAAAACGAAAGCCAACTTTTCACTTTGGTAGCTTCCTTCCTAAAATTTCAAAAATGAGGTCATAAGGCATCTAGTGAGAGTCGAAAAAATCAAAACAATCAATCAAGGTTGAATAAAGTTTTTAAGTGAATCCTCACATAACAATGAACATGGAAGAAACTTAACATCTCTTTTCCAGATTTACGAAGGTTGACTTTGATTTTCCAAAAAATCATGATTTATCTATTTTAATAAGGAAGCGGTCAACATATTTACAGGGAACTCAACTTCATCCTGTCAATTAAAAGGGGTATTGTAGCAATCTAGTTTAGTCATGAAGTTTTCTAGATCATCACAAATGAGGGTTTGAGTTCATGGTTGTCTACCAAGTAATATTTTAATTGTGTAAGCTACGGTATGACATCTTTTTGTTTTGAAAACAAGTTTATTTAAAACTATCAATTCTATGATACTACTACATTTTAAAATTCTATTTCGCTGCAAAGGAACAACTAAAAACAAAAATTATGAGAGATAGGGAGAGATGAACCATGCCTATAGAGAAAGTTGATCAAACTAACGGATTCATTCTCCATCACAATTAAGCATTTCGTGAAATCACAGTTCTTTTCACATTTTGACAAATATATTGTGAGCGGTCTCAACGATCCCACACTTTGCATACACACTACAAGGGAAGAATGAGGTGCTTGCAGGCCTCCACCAAAATTGATAGATGATATAAGATAAGTGGTTTTGGTGATACATGATCCGGTTATAGATGTTAGAGAGGTTTCAAAGCCATTTTCACCTAGCCCATATCATATATCTTAAGGTTATATTGTTTCTTCAAGGTTTCTTCCTTTAAGTTGTGCATCTCACTATCTTCCATCCACACAACACTATAAAGATCTCCAAGACATGTATCATATTCTGGAGGAGGATAAGGCTCCATTCTAAGATAGTATGTCCCCCAACTATTCTCCTCAACATTTGCTTGTATTGAAGCATATATATTGAGGTCTTTTGGTAACAAACCTTAAAAAATGCTTCTACTTTCACACGCTTCAATATAGATTACCATTTCTTTATAGGTTTCGGCATTGTGTTTCTTTTTCAATATTTACACAAAATCATGTACATAAAGATAAGGTGGGAGAGGCATCCAAAGAACTCCAGCCCCTCCATGATCAGATTAATAAATGAAAATATGATCATTAGGACCCCTATAGACAACCTTTCCACTTCCACCCTTTTACTGAACTTTTATTACCAAGAAAAACAACAAACAAATTTTCCACAGTGACATTCTCCCCTGTATAATCCTTTGGAATACCTACATAGGTATCATCTCCTTGAGGATGATTGATGATAGTACCCCGCTTGGGGTTTTCTCCATTTTTGCTATGTCATCATACATAAACACCACAATGTTATCTTCTTTCAAACCTCCTCTTCTCAACACTTGGTAGGCATGTAAAATATCATCTTGGTATCTGTAGTCACATTTCCTCATGCGACGCATATATGTCATTCTCTTCTTCATATACTTCAAGAAGAATTCACATATGTAAAGCCTGTGTATATACGTGTATTCTTCAGGATATTGAGAGTAGAATCATGTATCAATCTCATATTTTCCAAGCTCCTTAACCTGAACTATCAAATATTTATTCCAAAGGCTCACATCAAAGGACCAACAAAGGAACAAATCCATGGCTCGGGTAAGGCACTCTAAACTGAACGTGAGGCATCAAATCCCCAAAATCCATCTAAACCAGTTGATACAAAACAAGATAATAACTACCATAATAGGGAGCTTGAAAAACAATGGCCACCCCATTTTTTATGCAGAGTTTTAGCCAAAGGTTATACCAAATTGAGGAGTCTCCTAACCTCCATCTCCTTCTTCTCTTTTGTATACATTAAATAGAAGAACAACAACAATTTTTTTCCCTTTCACATATAATAAAACCCACTTTAGGTACAAAAATAATTTAGATGGATCAATTTGTATATAGTAATATGAGGAGATAATAGAATTACAAGTATATCTCTATGCACATAAATGATTCAACCCACACTGGTACTTATTTTAGGATGGCTATAAACAAGATATACGCTTATTTTACTTCCATGCAACTGTGGCACCCATGAACCCACAGACTTCTCCTGAAAAGACCACTCGCAACCTCTAGAACACCATTTTGTGTATATTATCCACTCAATGCATTCCATGAGGCCATGGCGCAAGTATGTAGAGGTAATGGATCGGGTAGGTACATGTTGGATACATTTGCAAATGTTTCTAAAGCCTCTACAAAGTCTCCACTTGCATAGACTGGGAGCTTACTCGTATGGGTCGACTGGAAGGTTAGAAGGTGTGTTGACTGCCTTTTTGGTGGTTGGATTGAATGCGTGTGAGGGCACCCATTCTTTCCAACTAGCACACTCAACCACCCTTGTTGTAACTATCCAATTACTGCCAAAATTTCAATATTAGCATGAGTTTCGGCGTGATTTAGGGCCTTGGATCCCAAATAAAGTATTGAATTATTGGGCAAGGACAATGACAAGTCAGCATGCCACCTACTCCACCAACAACGCCGACTCCTTCCACTCACCCACTAACGTGTCAAACCTCATAGCCTTTATCATATTTTATTTTAAATTTATTTTATTTTTATTTTTTAAAAATGTTGGCACTACATTGTTTGTGACAAATCTTCCGTCCACCTAATTTGTCTTTACTTATTGTCAACAACTTTAATCGATATACAATGCTTCATTGTTTACTTCAATTTCCTTTTCCACTTACCGTTATTTCTCTTTTGACATTATCATCGCACACTTCACGTGTGATGGCCAGTCATTAAGCTTTGAAAAAGGTCCATCTTAAATCACCATAGTTAATCACCATAGTTAATCTTTCACCCATGTTTGAGTTAACCCGAATTAGCGACAAAACCCTAATAGTGCCAAACTTTTGTCATTTTACGCATTCGGATGCTTCTCGAGACTCTGCAAAACCCTACCATGGCCGCCATGATCTCTTGAGCTGGTATCTCGCTGGTTCTCTGTGTTTCTGGCCTGAACCTGCCTTTTGTATTATTTTAAAGCTGCCCGTTGCTCAAGTTGGCCGCCATTGCTGCACTTCTCTGTTGACTGGGCAATTGATGCAACCTGCTATGCGATTTCCACGTTTCGGTTTTGGGATCTGAGTGCTGGCATATGAATGAGCTCGGTATGGCGACCCAACTCATCCCAACTCATCCTCTTTAAGAGCTCAGTTTAGCTTAATTCGAACTCATGATATTTAGGATAGATCTGGTTGCTTTGTCAATGTGTTGCCCAAACTGGGTTTTGGTTTGCCCAAATATATAGCTACGGTTGCGTATCTTCAAACTCTTGTTTGCACCTTGCTTTGTAACTTCTGTTTGCTTCCTTTTTCGCACAGATCTTTAAATTAGTCATACACTGTATTGTTACGTTTGTATTTGCTTCATTATTTTCTGTACCTTCATACTTAGCAACTCATCTATTTCTTATATAGACTCGAGCTTTTAGTGATCTGGTTTTAAATTCGATCTTTTCTTCTGCATAAATCACATTCAAAATGGAACGGTTCTTATAAAGCATTCTTCTCCCTTCCCTTTTATACTGCAACTTATACCTTCGGCTTTTAGATGCAAAAATCTGTATTTGTTGGAAATAACTAATTGGAAGCTTTATGGAGATGACACTTTTATTCTTCCTGAATGTAGTGTATGAGTATGAATTTGTTCCTCCTCATTTGAGTGGATATATGTTGTAAAACTGGACTTTTGCATATCTGGAAATTACTTCGAAAGCTTTGCATCTTTAACCTGTTGTAAGCACGTTCTGAAGTACACTTTTGAAGATTTACTCCTCTTTAAAGCTGTATGGCAAATGAATGGTTGCTGTGAATATAATAGGGACTGTAGATATGGACTCTGGCTTTGTTATGATTCCTTTGAAACCATTTAGTTTATGGTAGCAAACTACATTATTCAACTAACTTGATGCTTTCAGAGACGTTGATTGTCAATATTTATTTGAAAGGCACTTTGTTGAACTCATGTATGCTCAATTAGCTCTTGTATAAATAGCTACAACAGGCTTAAATTGCAAGTCTTCGAGATATTTGTGCTTCATTTCAAACTCTTTCGTAACCTTTACTTGTTGAAAATTACATGCCTCCGTCAAAAATATGCCTGTTGCTGAATCTTAAGATCTGTTTATTCTAGTTGTATGTATCTTTGAAAATGTAATCTGGAATTTCATCTTTTACTCATAAACCTGAAATGTCCTGGAACAGTGATGTTTTTGCTCTTATTTGTAATCTGTGTTTGACCATATAGCTGTGCTGTGACTTTCGTTTAATTCCTTCATACCTGTACCTTGAAACTGTATGTACCTTGTAGAGATCCTGGAATGTTCATTTTAACAGTGAATCTAGTACTTTACTTTTTCTTGAATGATTACTTCTTCCTTGCATACTTGTTTGCCTTTTCTTTTCATAGATTGCAACTGTATCTTTGATCAGCTGATTTGAACTTGAAGATTGCAATTTACATGTCTATCCTGGAACTTTATAAAATCTGAAAAGGATGATTTAGTTTCTGCAGCAATGTTTCTTTCCTTCCTTTATCGTAATCACTAATGCATATACATATAAAACTGGCAACATGAGAGATCAGTGACCCCGAGCTCTAACCCCTTTCCATTTCTTCTTTTCAGGTACTTGGAGCAGCAGCTTTGAGCAGTCCGGAAAGCTTGGAGCGACCTTCAAACTCAGGCAATGACGGGTTACTCATCCCTCACGCTTTTAGCTTTGTATTTATATGCATTATCTTTCTTGATAAGAGCCATATCCCACAGCTTTTGTGGGATCGATGTACTATTTATTTATGAATAAATGAAATTATCTTCTACTATGATCTTTTTAATTTCCTATTACTTTTCTTTTCCATAATCATGGTGTGAAATGAACTTAAGCAACTCAACACATAATGTAATTTCACTTAACCAAAAGGAAATAATCTGAAATTAATTGTACCTACACTTGACTTAATCTTTGGAATGCAAGTAACACCACCGATTGTAAATCAACCTTCCCATTCTCGCAAATAGACAACTGAAATTGCTATTTTAGAATGAAATTCTTAGAATTTTCTATGCTTCCCATCTTCATCAAGGCCTTGCAATGGTCTTACATGGTTGTTGCATTGGAGAAGATAATATCTCGAGAGGCCGTATGTGCGAGGCATTGCATCCTCGAACAACACTTTAAGCTACTGATTTCTTATAAGCCATTTTGTTTTGTTAAAAAAATCAACAGATTTTTTTACCCTCTCCCAATGATTGGGGAAAAATGGTCAAACATAACTAATGGGAAGGTTTTCTACCTTCAACATGCTTTGTTGCATTTCCATAATGGTGCATTTTTTTATTTTAGCCACGCCAATTTGTTGGGGGTAAGTTTCTCAAACTTCTAGTCATGAGTATGATATACCTTTAGTAGATCCCGCTGATATACAGTCTCTTAAAAAGAAAAAACATTTAAGTTTGCTCATATAGGTTGTGTTCAAATAGGTATTACTCCACTTTTTCGTTGTGGTTTAAATGCTTCTGTTTTATGTTGTTTAATGGATTTACGTTTTGAAAGTTTTAAAGATTCCCTTTTAGCTGCTATTCAAACTGGTCTTCATAATGGCCCCATATCTTTTGAGGTCTATCCAAATTATCCAGTAAGCCTTCAAAAAGAAGATTTGTTAAAACAAGTTTTACGTCTACATCTTGCTACCACAGGTCTCATATGAAACCTAGTGCTTGTCCTTGGCTATTCATTACAAGGTCATCTATCACCTTGTTAACACAATGCATCCTGCAGTCAAACATGGTATTTCTAAAGGCAACAACGTGGTGAGTCATACCAGTATAGAAAGTCAAAAATAGAGCCCGAACTTATCTCTATGGTCCCAAATTAAAGTCCCAAAAGAATGGACCTTATCTAAAAAGTTTCTTGAGAAAAATCAGCCTAAGCTAGAAAATGCTACAGCAGTAAATGAGTCTAAGTCAAATGTAACTTTGTCTTTTAGATCTAAAAACCTATGTCTAATATATCCCGATCTAGTTCTTTTAGATCAGATACTTCTATTTTCTCTCATGTGAACCTTCGAGAAAATCTCTGAAAGAACAAACTTATATTTGTAGTCATAATAGTTTGATTCATGATCCAAATACATATTACCTTTGGTGTAAAGATTGTGAGCAAATTATAAAGCAAAAGTATGTCCCTTCTAATGGTCCAACTATTAGTATGGCTTCTAGAGAAACCAATATTTCTGCATCTTTTCCATCTCTTGACAGTAGTGAAGTCTTATCATCTGATGAAACCCAAAAGGCTATCTTTTGGTATCAAAGAACTGTAGACAGACATGTAGACCCTCTGAGTCCTCAAAGATGTTAAACTGATGAATAAAGCCATCAAGTCTGTACATGATCATCTGCAATCTCAAGAGTCTATTTTAGCAGAAAATGGAAAAGACATTAAAAGCCATAGAACTCCACCAAAAAGGAGATATAACTTCTGCTCTTAGATTATTAAATACTAAAGTTGATGATGTTACTACCCATATGAAAAAGTTGATAAAAGTCTTGAGAATACTTCTAGATATGTATCTACTTGTCCTGATATTCCCAAGATTGTGTCTAGAGAAGTCATTGATGTTGTTCAACCCCTCATTAGTCAGTCTGAGGATACTAAAAAGATATTGCTTCTAAATTAGGTACTACCCATAAAATTGTACAAAATAGTTTGCATCAGTTGCATGAGTCTATTTGAGTTAAGTCACAAAGTTGATCAAGTTCAAGAATATGTAAGTCCTATTCCTGAGATAGTCCCACAAATAGAGAAAATTTTGGACAATACAAAAAAGCCAGAAGAGATAGAACCAGATTGGTCCCATAAAGTGTCCTGGAAGGAAGTTGCCAATTCTTCCGGATCTTCGACCATCATAAGACTGTTCTACTAGAACATAGTCCTTTGTTCATCACAGATAAAAAGAATCCAGATAAAGGATCAGTCAGTATGGCTAAGCTTCTTCCAGAAGAAGCTGAAAGTATGGTTTTGATGGAGGAAACTTCAAGAGCTTCAACATCTGAGCCTCTTCATCATACTGCAAGAACTCAAACCTTGCAGCCCAATTAGTATAAGCTAGATTGCTCTACTCCTGAACAAGTGAAGGAATTAATACATGGAATTATAGGATGGGCTAATTCTCAACTCTTGTTATATAAGAAAGATCCTAGAACTATAGTTGAGGTTATTGCAAATGGATTTGTTGGTATAGTAAAAGAATGGTGGGATGCTCATCCACACCAAGAAGAAATTTTGACTGGTGGATATGCTTCATTGACCGCAGCTCTCATTCATGAATTTCTAGGAACTATTGATAATGATAAACTTAAGAATACTTCTTTATTCTTAAGAGCCAGATTATGTGACATGAGTAGGATTAAAGAGTATCAGTGTTATATGTAAAAATTATATTATAATTCTGGCAATATAAATGATCCTACTATGAGACTCCGCTATATAGAATCTTTTCCCTGCATTCTTTGCAACAAATATAAGAAATCCCTGCATGGAAGGAGTACAGAAGAATTGAGTCTTGGTGCTTTAAATCAGATCATAGATGAGATGAATGCTCATCTCTGCCAAGAGAAAACAAGACCACAAAGAAGTTGCTAAGGCCCAAAAAGCCTTAGGAACTAAATTTTGTCAATTGTTAGATCTTGACCCATTTGGTTGTAAACCCCAAACAAATTCAAAATCAAGAAACCTTGTAAAGAGTGTTCATCTTTTTCAAAGGGGAAGGGTCAGTATAAGCATAAGAAAAAATATAAGTTTTCTAGAAACAAATATTCAAAAGATGTCCCATATAGAAAGCAATATTTCAGAAAAAAGAAATATATGGGAAAGAAAAGAAAATTTATACCTACTTGCTTTATCTGTAAAGGAAAGCATTATGCAAATGAATGCCCAAAGAAGGATACAGAGAAAGGCAAGGCAAAAATAAATATGCTTACAACAAAAGGTATAACGGATCAGGATTATTGTTTAATCTCTGATTCTGATTGCTATTCTTCTAATATATCATATATATCTTCAGAAGAAGATTTTCAAGTAAATATTATAGAGCATACTGAGTCAGATTCAGATAGTACAGAATCTGGTTATGATTCATTTCCCTCTTTTGTAAATATGATTGCTAGTTTTCCTCATCCTCTCATGCCTGTGTCTTCTGAAGTCATATTTAAGCAGTTAGAACTAGGAAAAGTGAATTTGAAGATTGTCCCCCATGGGATACTGCTAAGAAGACTTTTCTCTCACAAAAAGTCAGAGAGTTAGAAAGAAAATATACAATTCAAGTCAGAGCTGAAAATGAAGCCTAGAGAGAGAAAGGAAGAAGAGGAAGAAAAACAAAAATGGTCTCTTCAACAAAGGTCATCACCTACTTCAAGGCCTCCTATACAAGGATGTATTCATCAAAGACAAACTCCCTACAGAGGAAGAGGTCGTGGCAGAGGAGGAAGACACTCTCCACCTAAGAAGAAGCTTTCCATTCTTATTTCTAGAAGAAGATCTGGACAATGAATTTTAGGTAACTACTCCTAGTACAGATATTGTTATTCCAGTACCTGAAACAATGAGATTGTGGAGAAGAAATAGAATAGAATTCTTACAAAAGGTGATTGCTAAAGCTACAAATGAATATAAGAGACTAGTTGAGAAGAAAAACAGGGAGAAAAGAAAGAAGCTGAAGGTGATGAACAGTTTCTAGAAGAAGCCTATCAACAGCAAATACTGCATCAAGATGCAGAGAGAAACAATCCCAATAGAAGAAATCAATATAGAGGTATGTACTATAAAAGGAGCTCAAAATCCTTTTATTACTATCAATATCTACATTCCAAATATCAAGCCTTATTCTATAGATGCAATGATAGATACAGGAGTAGATATAAGTTTTCTTAGAACTAGAGCCATACCTCCAGATTGTTGGACTGAAACATATTTAAAAATAAATTTTGATAAGAAAGAAGTAATTTCTAGATATACAACATATGTGCCTATCGGATAGAAGGATATGAAAGAACACTACAGTTTTATCAGCATGATATGCTTTCATATGATTGCTTGATAGGAGTAGATGCTTTACAGAATGTGGCACTTTCAGTTTAAATAAAGATTTTATATCTTTATTCAATCCTGATGTTCAGATCCTAGAAAGTATTCATTCAGAACCATCATTCCTCTACTGAGAAAAAAGAAGAATCCAATCATGAATGGATTCATAAATCTATAGCCTTATGTAAAGGTAATATTGATGACATTGTTGCAAAGATCAAGAAAGATCTTTGTTCTGATAATCCTCATATTTTTATTGAAAGAAAAAAGCATTATTGTTCACTAGATTTGTAGTTTTAGAAAGATGATAAAGGGAATGATATCATTCCAAAATTCAAAGCTCATCATAAAGGCATGATCCCTTCTGAGAGAAAGGAATGCCATGAAGAAATTAAAAAGCTAATCCAAGGTGGTTTCATCAAAGAATCTAACTCTCCTTGGGCATGTGCAACTTTTTATGTGAATAAGAGAAGTGAACAGATTCACCAAAAGAAAAGACTTGTTGTTGATTACAAGCCTTTGAACAAGTTTGTGAAAGTTGTCCAACATCCTATTCCTACTAAGGATGATCTACTATCCAGAATCAAAGGATCAAAAGTATACAACAAGTTTGATCTAAAAGTGGCTTTTGGAAATATTCTTGAAACCAGAGGACACCTACAAAACAACTTTTGTAGTTCCTGGAGGACAATATGAGTGGAAAGTTCTTCCATTTGGATTGAAGACTGCTCCATCCATCTTTTAAAAAAATGGATTCTATCTTTGGTGAGTTAGCTGATTTCTTGATAGTTTACATTGATGACATATTAATATTCTCTAAATCTCCCAAAGAGCATATTGATCATCTAGAGAAATTCTATGAAATAGTCTACAAGAATGGTTTATGTTTATCTCCAAAAAAATGGAGATTTTCAAAGATGAAATGGATTTCCTAGGGATTAGAATTAAAGATGGATCCATTGAAATGCAATCTCATATTGTTTCAAAATTCAAGAATTCCCATATCAGATCTCAGAAAAGATTCAGTTAAAGATTTCTGGGTTGCATCAATTATGTTGTTGGTTTTTATAAGAATATTGTTGCAGATAGGATACTTCTTAATAAAAGATTGAAAGAAGAATGCTCCCAGCTGGTCAGAAGAAATGACCCAAGTTGTAGAAGAATTAAAGCACAAGTTCAAAAGCTTCCTGCTATGTCCCTTCCTGACAAGGACTAAAGATCATAGAAACAGATGCTAGTGAAAATTATTGGGGAGCTGTGAAAAGAAAAAATAGATAATGGAAAAGAAAAGATATGCAGATATACATCTGGATCTTTTCAAGGATCAGAGCTGAAATATCATTCTACTCATAAAGAAATTTTAGCTGCTAAGAAAGCTATAAAAGCCTTCTTATTTTTTATACAGAATGAGCACTTTATTCTACGCGCTCTGATTTAAAAGATTTTAAGGCCAGACTTAATAATGGAGATCCTGCCAACAAAACTGCATTCAATAGACTTCAAGAGATGGGGAATGTGGTTTGACAATTTCAGTTTTGAAATTGAGCATATCAAAGGAAAGATAATTCTCTAGCTGATTTTGCCAGTAGAGAATTAAATTATTCAAAGAACATAAATGTTACACAGGTGATCCATGAATTTGTTGAAACCATCTGGCAATCTTCTACTTGTCACAATTACCTTGAATCTCTAAAGAGGAATGACAATGAGATGTCATATGAAGCACAACATCTATTACTCTCAAGAGGAATTATTTGTATCACCTTATAATATGATAGAGGTGGCATCCAGATTTGTTGATCCTAAAATTCCTACCACAGAATTTCATACCAGTAAGAACCTATGGTTTTTGCACTTTATAGTGGCAATGGAGACATTCAAGGTACGTGGAACCTCCTCTAGATGATATTCCAGTAGAAGGAATTCGGCTAAGACAATTGGTCCCAAGACCAAAAACATTATGGAGGTTTGAATTTTCTAAGCTTTGGCCCGAAGGACATCCTATGGAGAATGATGCATGGAACAGGCCAAGCATTCTAGGAGACAGGTAGTATATTGCTAACCATTTTAAGTATTTTCTTTCTAAATATCTACCTACTAAGATTTCTGACAGTCCTCTGCTTAATGTAGAACCTGATACTGTTAGAAATATTTTAATCAATTGTAAAATTCCTTGGTATGTAAAAATATCCTATTATGTTAGGACTAATCCTCTACAGGGACATCATGCTAATCCAAATGGACAATTATGGAAAAGAATCTATCTCCATCATACAATGAATGTCCATCCTCCTACACCTGGTCACTTCCTTCAGATTCCAGATCACTATCTCTTTCCATCACGAAGGCATCTAGCTCCAGATAATGATGGAACATCCTCTGTATCTAGACTTTGGTATGAAAGGAACACTCGTGACCACTACTTTGCTGAAAGGAGAGATTGGGAAGAATCTTCCAGCTCGTCGATAGTGACAATAGCCCTAGAGTCCATTTCAGTCCATAAAGCTATGATGACAGGCTTGTTGTCATCCATCTAATAAAGCTTTGAGATGACTCCACTTTAGTCATTTCGAAAGCATGGTGGACCTCCCCACTTTCTAAAGGTGTCATATTGAGTGGCATGTACTCAATCATTGTTTCCCACTTTTCTCTGTGGAATCTTCTTGTTTACCTAGGTTACCAGTTCCTGGTTTCTAGGTTGCCCATCTATCCGGTGAAAAGCCTCTCACATTCCTATATAAAGGTATGCTGAGACTCATTCACTACATCGGAGAATTGGGAATGCTTTACAGTTTAAGTTAAAGCTAGAGTTTGAGGTTTTGAATATAGTTTGAGTTCTCAATATTTTAAATATTTGTAAGCTTTGATTAATTTGTAAAGGTTGATTGTGGGTCGTAACTATAAAGAGGTTGGTTTGGACTTGGTTATTGAAGTTGGTTTGGACTTGGTTAGTGAAGTGGTATCGTATCCTCGGTCTCTATGTAATAGAATTTGAAAATCAATAAAATTTGTACAAGATTCTGTTTTGTTGTGTTTCTATCTTGATACTGGTGTATGATCTATTTTTCTTCATCTGCGAAATAAGTTTATACCTCGTAAGACAGGCAAAGAGGTGAGCCTCCCACTTTGTAAGTCACCGTGGATGTTTTAGGTTAAAGGCCGATACCATAAGCCCTATCAAGAGTTTCTTATCGCACTAGTAATGGAGTTTGGAGATCGTACTAGTATTCAAGGAGAACAAGAAGATCAAGATCTTGTAAGTCTATCTGATGTCTTTCTTGTTAATTCTCTTCGTTGATATACAACACGAATCGGACACTTTACCTACTTGAAATTGCCTAAGATCTCATACAACTAGTCTATTCAAAGTACCTAGAGATAGCAACAACATTTCTTTTAAGCCAATATTTTAAAATTCTTGAAGAATTTGGAGGATTTTAATTCCCACTTTAGAAAATAAATCCATGCCCGGTGAGGTAAATTGTTAATAATGTCAAAAATAAATATTATTACCGAAGGATATCTTTTACATCCCTCCACAAATGTCGGCATGGACAAGCTCACGAGGAGATTTCTACACTCCATGTTTCGTTCACTAAAAATCTATCTCAATGCTACTTTTTCTTTCAAGTGCACATTACAAAAAAACTTCTTCCTTTTGGTTGAATTACCAAAAGTCCTTTTTCTACTAGACCATTTTTAGACGTCCTAACCTCTTGTAAAAATCATAGGTGATCGTTAAAAGCTCAAACATCCATAACCTTTGTGCCATGACCAAATCATATGTGATTGGTTTGAGGGCATGTAGTTTTTGGTTAATAAATTACATAGAATAGTGTATGGTTACTTTAATACAATAATTCCCCCTTAAGATGTAGTTCTATTAATGGAAAACGAGGAATCATTGAACTATCCCCCTTGATGACCTTTCTTTGGTGTCCAAATTTTTCTAAATTTCAACAATTTTTTTCTCGAGCAAGGGATGTCTGAATATATTGTAACCTAATCTTTTATTAAGTAGAATTTGAGATCAATAACCTTTTCTCATATTAATTTTTTAATATAACACGTACGAATTTCAATGAGCTCTTTGTGTCTCTAATTGTCACACAAAAGTGTTGTTGTTTGGGTATATAAATAACCAAACTTGGAAAGCATTTGTCAAATCCATACTAACTTGTGCCCAACAATAGTGCCATTATACTCAGCGTGTATACTATACAAAGAAATGGTAGTCCTTTTGCAATACTAAATTCATGAGACCTCTCACAAGATGGAAGATGTGTTCTTTAGTTGACTTGTGATTGTCTCGATCTCCTACCCAATCACTATTTGTTTAGCCTTCAACCATTGTTTTCCAACTAGAAGGGGCAAGATTTTTCACCCTTTTCTCTTAAGCACAACTAGAAGTTGAGGCATTGTTGCCTAACTTGCACTTAATTCCATAATTAGTAGTACTATTTAGATATTGAAGAATGCATTTAGTATCTTGCCAATGGCTTTCATGGGGCTCTTAACTCGCACATGATATTATATTGAATGTAAAAGAGATATCATGACTTGTATAATTCAACTGTAGTAGACTTCTTACCAACTAGTTATAAATTTTTCCATTCCATAGATGAGAAAACTTGGCAAAAATTTTGATCCTAGATTGAAAAGGATTCTTTGAAGACTTGTAGTTTTCTTTGTAGAAGTGACATAGAATATCTTAAACATATTTGGATTGATGACAAAAATACCTTTCTTAGAATATGAAATTTGTAGACCAAGGAAAATGTAACAAACCTATAACAATCATCTCAAAATACTTCATTAAAACCGGGCGTTCAAATCATGAATTTGCTTTATAGAAGCTCTTATAGTGATTAAGTCATCAACATAGAGGACAAGTATTACAAGTTTCCTATCTACTTTTCATGGTGTAGACTATATGGATGAAGGGACTCTGTGTAAAACCAAAATTGATAAGAAATGGGTTGATCTCTTCATACCATGCTTGAGGAGCTTGTTTCAAGCCTATTAATCTAGAAAATAAATTTATCTTTTGTCATGGCTTGATTCCTTCTTTAAAAAGAACATTTACAATATGATACATGCAAATCATTTACACTATTATGCTATAAGGTCATTGATCTAGAATATGATTTAATTGATACACATGTTATAGCTCCCCATTCTATTTCTTTTACTACTACATCTTCTACTTCTTCACCTCTTCCATTTTTAAGCATCCTCCATGGTCTCCATCTCCTCCACCTCGCAAGCATGTACCATCTCCTCCACTACCTAAACATCCTCCATCTCCGCCATTGCATCACACTCCACCTAAGTCCAAGCCATCTCCTCCTCGGGAGCCATTGCATTTACCACATTTTGCTAAGCCTCATGATGTGCTACGTGATTTTTTTGATATGTGCTTCATTCACTTTCCTTCTAATCATCATCATCCTTAAATTTCTCCAATCACTAGAGTGATCTTCCTTATCGCAACTATCATGGCATTAATGGCCATCACGTGACAATCACACTTACACCCTTTATGAAAATTGCAACAATTAGAGGAAAAGGGTGTCATTTCCATCGCTCTCTCTATTTAGAGTGGTCTATTTCTAGATTCCATAGAGTGTCTTTGCTACTCTAATTCATTTATCTCCTCTACCTATTTTGTGGCCGTTATTCATCCACCACATACGATTACCATTCATGCATGACCTCCACCTCACTCATCCATCGTTGCACCTCTCATATGCCGTGGAGTTCTCCTACTTCACATGGGCTTCTTAAGCCATCGACACATGTGCTTTCCACTACTCCATCTCCCATCATTGGCACCATCTCATTGGACATTCAATTTGGCTCATACACTTATGTTTCTTCCACTTCACATGCTTCTATTGCTCCATGTCCGCTTAATCTATGGTGGGTGATTCATCTCTCCTCACCTCTCGATGACACTCTTGTTCTTATAGTTCTTAAAGCTCTTAAATGACTATTGAGGGATCTATTACAATAAAAACCCCACTCCATCTTTGTGCTATATGCTTCATTGATCTATCTATCAAGCGTACACTATCATACCATTTCCTGATGATGCATTCTTGCTTCATAGTTCTTTCATTCTTGATTTTAAGGGGTCTTATATAAATGATCCTTATTGTAGAACACACATGCTAGGGGGAATCACTATTCTTCCCATCCTCTTCATCATGGTTAGATGCGATTACATATAATCATTTCAATCACACGCTTTATCACATTATTCATTTCATACATACATCTATCACCATTTCCCAAATATATATTACACAATGAAATTTTCATTAGTCATTAATCTATTATCTAATCAACATCATCATATAGTCGAGAATACTATCATTTATGTGATGCACATCAAACAACTACATATACACAACAATCATCACATGCACAAAATTTCAAAAACTACAAATCAATCATCTATCTATATAATCATCCAAAATCATACACAATAAATCAAAAAACTAAATAAAAACCACTACTATCAAATAATCATGCTTTGCTATCGTTGTTTCTATACCATCGTCATTTAGGACTATAGACTACACCTCTACTCCAACTAGTGGTGCTCTCGTTGAATTCACAATGACTAGAGATAATAACACCCATCGGTGCATTGCCCACGATGCACAATATGCCTCAAGGTATAGCCTCGACATCCACCTATAGCATTATGGCTGCATCCTTCTCATCTATACATGGGGCGGTAGATGTGCTCTTGAAGGTCCCTATCTCACTCCCCATCTCCTCGGCGCTCTAGTGGCTAACACCCATATATATGGCTATAGGGACACATTGTCACCATGCCAAATAGACATGATACAAGCTTTTCCTGAAATAGTTCAGCCACTTCATTAAATCTATCTTCTAACTACATAGTAAGTGAAATACATCATCGGTCTACTCCATCATCGGCCATCCACCATAGTCTTGATATGAACTCCATATAATGGCCACATGGCCCATACGATCAAGCACCAATAAATATATATTGGTGGCTGACATCCTCTATGTAGACACCATCTCATTTCATAGGGAATATATCGGCCTCACCCGCTTGCACGTGGCCCAAAAAGGGTGTCAATATAGCAATATAGGTCCCTCGTAAAAATGCACCAACACGCATCGCACCTACACATACCTCATGCCATCCTTCTCTATAAGAGATCCGTTATCATGCATCTTATACAAGATGCCCACTCCTCCAACCTCTAGTGCCATTAATGAAGTAATAATGACTATAATGAACTTCCGTAATCATGGATCACCCAACCTTAGCATGGAATCCAAGCTAATATGGGTCACTTTTTGTAATAGTGTACCTAAAAATTTTCCTAAACACTTGCATCTTCCTCTCGAGATTCCACTATGGCCATCATGTATACTCTCTCACCCATAACTTGCAACCGTAATATGTAATATACCTCCTCTAGGGTCATAGTCATCTTTCTCGGTAGGTAAAACCAAAAAGTTACAATGTTTTCGCACCACCTCTCACACAATACAAGAATCATCAACATATTATGGGTTACCTTCACCAATTTAGCAATGTGTCGCAGTCGACACGATCTAGTATATCCCACTCTACATCTAATAGGCCTAATCTCAAGAGTGTACTCAAGTCTCGACCTCCATAGAACTCTCTCGAATGGATATTCCTCTACACAACACAAAACACCAAAAAAACACAAAGTTAACACCTATTGCTAAAATCAACTACTACTAAAATCTATAAGCATCAATTTTTACATTGGACACTTTCTAGGTCAAAACCACCCTCCTTGGTTGCTAGTTCCTAAGAGCAGGTCAGTAGGCACCCAAGAGTAGGTAATCAATTCCTAGATCTAGCCACCGATGTCTCAAATTACGTTAATGCGACTTCTCTCGATGTTGCCCAAGTAAAAATGCCTAAAAATTAAAAAATTGAATATTTGCAAAAATCCAAAAACTAAGTTGATTTCTACAAATTTTTGATAACAATCATACTAACAATTTTATCTTTCATTTGTATCACCGCCAAAACCATTGCCACCATCTCAAATCGACTCCAATCTTGTTGCTCTAATTTGGGGCATCATCAAAATCTTAGAGATCAAAAATCACACTTACTCAAGTTATATAGAATTACTATTCATCTTTTTACTACTACCGATTATAGTGAGTTTCAATTTCCCACCATAGTATGGTTATTATATGCACATATTGTTTAACTAATAAATGACTAACATTTTTAATCATATCTTGAGTTTCAGTCCATAAGAATTTCTCCCACTATCGTATGAACACATTCCACAATATTAATTTCCAATATGTCACATTATCCACTTCATAAACTCACAATATTATGACATTTCATTACACTCATTTTTCATGTTCTTAATCATTTCAAAATGGTAAGTTTCAAGACAAAATTCATAATGCTTAAAATCTTAAAGTCTTAAGTTTAAAGTTCGAGTAGTTTAGTCCATAAAACTAACAAATAAATTAACCAAAATTTAAAATATTAAGCTTTCTATAAGAGTGTGATACAAAAAGTAAAAGTAAAATTAAAATTTAGAGTCATTTGTTTGAAACGTTAAGAATCTTAGTTTTTGAAGTTAAGGTTTACCTAGAGTTAGGAATGCCGTAAAATTTTCCCAAGTGAGAGAAAATATTGTAGCTACTTTGGAGTCGCACAACACTACGATCTTCTAACATTTCTTAAAGAGTTTTGATTTTTTCCTTTCAAAATGTAACTTGTCTATTCAACATTTTCTATCTTTTAATCTTGATCTTCATTCTCCCGATATTAATAATTTTGTAGAAACTAAAATGTGAGGATTTTCTAAGATTGAGACGAGAATACCTTTTTAAAAATGATTGTTTATATGATTTTTTTCCAAACTTAGAAAATTATATTTTTTTCCTTTTGAATTCAAATTAACCATATTTATATTAATTAATTAATAGTTGGACCATTTGTTGTAAACAAACTTTAGGCCTAAACCGAATTCACAACAGCTTTTACAAAATGAAAGCAATTAGACAATTTAAATCCAAGAATGTCTTTCATCATGCAACCTTTATAAAGTTTCAAATGAAAAAGAAATATGATATTATGATAATAGAATGGTTATAAATTTCAAATGAAACTAAAATCTAAACCCAATTCACAACATTAAATGAGCAGAATTGTTGAAGCATGAAAACAATCAAGGCAAATTAAATGAATAGAATTTGGATTGTTATTTGATAAAAATGTCATAAGCCTTTCTACGAGAGTGAATCATATTTATGATGCAATAGATCTGAAAAAATAGCTAAAATATGTCTCACACTAAGGGAAGGTGGTAGAATAAATCACACACATCTTTTTTTATAAAAAATTGAAAAACAACCCTTCTTGTGTAAATGGGGCATTTAAGCAAAAATGGCCATGGGGACACTTGAGATCACACTGTGTGAACTAGCATAACACAACAGAGCACTCCAAATGTGAGTGTTTAATGGACATTCGTAACCCAAGGCAACCCTATGCTCTATTATCACCATAATGTTTTAATCTAGTTAACAAAATTAGCATATTGTCTCAATAACATATTGATGTTAAAATATTAATGCCAAATGGAACCCTCGTGCTCTAGATTTTTTGAGTTAATCTATGACGGGGTTGGGTAATCTAGGTATCTTTGTGGTATGTAAATCCTCGGGATTTTTCTAGCTCCTTGATTCATATTGGTTTTTTTCCACCTCTTGGATGGGACATGCAATGATGTGGAGGCTTTAACATCAATTCATAGTCTATATTTGACTTTTAGTTGTGACATCGATTGAATTTTCATTTTAGGGGACTTAAAGGTCATAAAAATTCTTTCAAATCAAGAAAATTCAAGGCATGAAGAATCACTATCATCCTTCACCATGCCCAATATCTATTTTCTAAATTCTCCAAATTCAACATTTAACATTGTATTTTAAGAAGATAATATGGTGGTGGACTTCTTCACATGTCATGGAACTTAAAAATTTCTAGATGACTTGGTTGATGACTTGTCAAATCCATGGCATGGTCTATGGGAGTTTCTTTTCATGAATTTCCCTCCACTCTTGTGAATCACCAAGTGGACGATGTCGGTTTATAACACATGTAAGCTCATAATTTCTCGTGGCTTGGAATTTATTATCCTACATGTGTTTACACATTATGGAGTCCTAGTAAAATCTTCACATGCTTACCTCACTAGCTATTTTCACACTTTTTTCCCAAATTGTATTTGCATTTTCTTTTGTAGGTCTACCCTGGCTATATTTCTTCATGAATTGTTTGTAAAGGAGGACCTTAGTTCCATTGATTTCACCGCCGATTAAAATGAGAGATGGCCTTCTTCTTCACCATGTATGACAAGAGGTTACATAACCCTTTGTTGTCATGAATTGGGTTTAGGTTTTAGTTTCATTTGACATTTATGACCATTTTATAGTTTTTAATGTCATATGATATTTATTTTGCATTTAAGACTTTATAGAAGATGTGATGAAAGACCTTCACACATTTAAATTATCTCGATTGTTTTCAATATGTAGAATCTGCTTGTGAATTTTGTTTTGGTCTGAAACAAATTTTGCAACTTCTAGTTAATTAATGTAAATATGGTTGAATTTGAATTCAAAGAAAAGTATATTATTGTTTAAGTTTTGGAAAAACATTCATGTAAGTTGTCATTTTAGGAAAGGAATTCTCATTTCATTGTTAGAAAATCCTAACATTTTGGTTGTTCCAAAATTATTAATATAGGGAGATTGAATATCTAGATTAAAAGATAGAAAATGTAACAAACAAATAAATTATATTTTCAAAACATAAAACACGACTCTTCAAGAAATAGAACAGGTTTGTGGTGTTGTGTAACTACTAAAGTAACTACAATAATTTTCTCTCACTCATAAAATTTTTACGGCTTTGATAGCTCTTGGTAAACGTCTAACTTCAAAACATTAACATTTTTAACTTTAAAAAAATACTATAAATTTTAAGTTATTTTTACTTTTTTAAATCAAACAAAAATAGAAAACTTGAAATTTTAAAGTTTGGTTAATTTATTTGTGGATTTTCTGAACTTAGATTTCAAATATTTTAAATTTTGACTTTTAAGATGTTAAGCTTAAAGGTTTTGAGATCTCGTGTTGGAGTTGGTTTCCATTTTGAGGCTTCTTAAAGCATTTCACTAAACAATTCAAACATTTAATCCCGACATTTAAGGTGAACGGTTTGTTGTATCTCAAATCTATCAAACAATAGTAGTTGTGAGCATTTATGTGTATTTCACCTTCATCTAACTTTTTCCTTTTTCAATATCTACTAGATTACTTGGATAAAAGTAAATTGTCTTGGTCCATATTATTTTGTCATCAAACAATACTCTTACCCATTGCATACTTAACAAGTTCTAGGTAATGGCTTGTCCTACGTATAGGTTTAAAAATACAAGTAGAGAATCATTAGATGAATTGATTGTTGAAGACATATGTTTCTAAAATGCCTATGCTTACCATATGTAAATCAATAATTGGAATGTCAATAAGGTAGGGAGTAACTAGTTTAGAATCCAAAGAATGTGTTGTAGTAATTGATTTTTGCTATCATTACTTTAGGAGCTCTAAAATGTGTATTATATTTCGTGATTCTGTCTATAGATCATCAATTAAATTAATTTTCTTATGAACAACTTAAGTATCTTGAAATATAAGTGTGCCCTTAGAATTAAACCGCATCTAAAGTATGTAATAGATAAGACAATTCAAAACTTGGAAACAAGAAAGATAATGTTTGAAGGTTTTGATATCTCTGTTTGCACGTTCTTTGTGATTGACCCAAATTCTATATTTTGGTTTAGATTTCTCTATAAACCACTATGTGTAAATATTTATTCTAGCAACAATATATATATTAATTTTTTTAGTATTTATATCCACAATCTAATACTAGCCATGATGGCTTGGAGGATGTGTTAATGTTGTAAAACAAATAAAGCTCAATGCGTGCACATCATTTTGATGTGTTAGTGTATTTGTTGCATTGATGGAGTTCATAAATCATTATTGACAATTCTACTCAAAAGTGACAAAGCAAGCCGAATGTAAGAAATAACCACACGTAGAAAGCTATTTTGTTTATCGATCTATTTCACATGTTCCATACTTGTTATCAAATTTTGCACGCTCAGAAAAATTTAAAAACATAAACTTGCACAATGAGAAAATGGATGGATTGATTTAGTCATGGAAGCTCACATTTCAAAACTTCCAAACAAGTTGCGGGAGGGCTTGACAATGGTAGCATGTCGGAAGAAAGGAATTGAAGGAAGCTTGTAGTCGAGCTAAGTGGAAAAATGAGGGACTCCAAAGTCCTAAGTTTTTAGACTTTGGAATTTTTAGATTTTGGAGTTTCGGTGGAGAACTAGTTTATAAAAAAAGAAAAGGGTCCAAAATTATGAAGTCCGAAAAGGTTTGGCATTTTTGGGGTCAAACTTGACTTTTGTGTCAACGAAACCATGGATTAGATTTTTAGATTCCAAACTCTAAACTCCAAACTTTAGAGGTTTGGAGGTTCGGGGTTACATTCTTCACAAAACAAATTCAAAAGCATGAGCTAATGCCGAAATACCGAAATTCCAAAGTCTGAAAGGATGTGGCATTTTCTCGGTCAAACTTGACTTTGGAGTCAACGATGCCATCGATTGGATTTTCGGAGTCCGAACTCCGAAGTCTTAATTTCGGACTTTAGAGGCTTAGAGGTTTGGGGTTCTTTGCTAAACAAACACAAAAGCATGAGTTAATGCATTAAATCCTAAAACTTTGAAGTTCAAAAGGGTTCAACATTTTCGGGGTCAAACTTGACTTTGAGGTCAATGATGCCATGGATCATATTTTTATAGTCCAAACTCCAAAGTCCAAATTTATTCTTTAGAGGTTAAGAGGTTTGGGGTTCTTCACCAAGAAAATGTAAAAGCATGAGCTAATGCCCGAAATCCCAAAATTCTGAAGTCTAAAAGGGTTTGGCATTTTTGGGGTCAAACTCTACTTCGGGTTTTTGGAGTTTCATAATTTTAGGTTTCGGAGTTTCGGAACTCTCAAGCCAACTTGAACAATGAACAATAACCTAAATCTTGAAAGGAGAAACTTTTGAAACCCAAAGTCCAATTTCAGAGTTTGGGGTTTTGGAGGGTAAGGGTTTCAAGCACTCAAATAGATGTACAACCTCCAAAGTCAAAATGCCCGAAAGTTTTTCAAAAAGGTATTTTGGAGTCCAATGAAACAAAGCCAACCACTCGCCATTAGTGCAGTATGGCACCCCAATATTCAGATTGCCATAAATTTTGACCTGGGATCTTGGATTTGTGCAAGAAAGGACTTTTTGGAAAACTCTTAGTGTCAAGATGCCCAAAAGTCTAAAATTTAAGTAAGACTAAGTTATTCAAAATGAAGAAATATAGTCTGCCATTTTATACGATGTTCTAGGTTTTTACCTACCATAATGATGAAGTATGGGCTTCCTTTCTTGCCCAACAAGGCATAACAAATGGAGGTATGGGTTTTGCAGTGGTACCCATCATTGTTACAGCAGATATTTTAATGCATTTTAGGGTGGTTGAAGAAATATTTCAAGTTTCTTCCCTCTCTCCCTTCTCTCATTTTTCCTATATATTGTAAGGAGGGGAACTGTTCTAATGTTGGAATAATTTTTCTTTGCACCCTCCCTTATTCTCTTGTCTACACATGGATTTTGGAGTTCAAACCTCCCATTCAAGATGTAATGCAAGTTTTTCCTCTTGGCCTATCAAATTCATGTGGAGAAATAATATAAGTTTGTGGATGAATTTCAACCCTCTCTTGTGTTCATTGATTTCTTCTGATCTCTCATTGCAATCTTGGTTATTTGTGAATGGTTATTGTATTACATGTTTAATGGTTTATGTTTAATGGTTAGTGGATTCTCATCGCTGAATTGATCTATGGTGTGTTTTCATCCTCCTAAATTTTATTTTGGTTTCCACCTCCATGCAATACATGTGTTCAACATTCCTTTTGGTGCATCACCTTTGTTATTTGTCTCCTTGGCAAGTTAGAATAGATTTTAGTGTAGATCCTCTACGCTTTGATGTGTGTATCAACATAGAGGAATAGGAACCGAAATTCATCTAGAGGGTTATCCCAATTACAAAGTCCCACACTTTAAGATAACTCGATGTTTGACGAATCACACCGACCGCCTCAACCATCCACTTGCAAACAATCGGGGGTGATGTGATTTCGATAAATTAATACCTCTTCCTTGGAATTACCTCAATGTATATGGGAGGTATACCTATAGTGGAACACCCTAACTTGGTATCCATGTGGCACCTAAATGGTTGCACATCAACACTTGGAATATATACCACAATTGACTCATCTTGTGTTTAATATATATTTTTCCTTTGGTGTGTTTAGTTAGATGGAAAGTCATATTTTGAACTGTTCTAAAATGAAAATTTTGGATTGAAACAATACTTTGACATGAACGTAAGTTGTACACTAGGTAGTTAATAGTTGTGAATCTTACATGTCATGGTGTGATTGGTCATTCTTTGGTAAAAATTGACAAATATTAGATATAAATATGACAACTATGGGGTTGTATTATATGATCAATAACCATTTTAACTATAGGACCATGTTTCCTTTATGGCACTTTTCCCTTAACATAGATTTATCTCAAGAATGCCAAGACTAGAAAAATTGATAGAGTTGATGTCTTACACTTCATGCATAAACAAAAGCACCAATATGTAATGACATGAGATACCATGTGTAATTATAGTTATTACATACATACAATATGCCATGTTGTTTTGTTGTACTTTACTCTCTTGAATGATTACTTCTCCCTTGCATACTTGTTTTTCTTTATTTTCATGGACTATAATTGTATCTTTGATGAGCTGATTTGAACTTGAATATTGCAATTTCCATAGCTATCTTAGAACTTTATAAAATTTGAAAAGGATGACTTAGTTTATGCGTTAGTGTTTCTTTCCTACCTCTATCGTAATCGCTAATGCATATAAATATAAAATTGGCAACATGAGAGATAAGTGACCTCGAGCTCTAACACCTTTGAATTTCTTATTTTCAGGTACTTGGAACAAAAGCTTTGAGTAGTCACGAAAATCTTGGAGTGACCTTCAAACTTAGGCAATGACGGGTTACTCATCCCTCAAGCTTTTAGCTTTGGATTTATATGCATTATCTTTCTTGATAAGATCCATATCCCATAGTTTGCATGGGATCAATGTACTATTTATTTATGAATAAATGAAATTATCTTCTACTATGAGCTGTTTAATTTCCTTTTACATTTCTTTTCCGTAATCATGATGTGGAATGAACTTAAACAACTCAACACATAATGTAATTTCACTTAACCATAAGGAAATAATCTGAATTAATTGTACATGTACTTGATTTATCTCTCGAATGTAAGTAACACCACCGATTATAAACTAAACCTTCCTATTCTATAAATTAACATCTGAAATTGCTATTTCGTAATGAAATTCTTGGCATTTTCTATGCTTTCCTCATTCATCAAGACCTTGCGGTGGTCTTCCAAGGTTGTTGCACTGTTTTGGTGAATAACACATATCGGAGAGGCCATATATGTGAGGAATTGCATCTTCGAACAACACTTTAAGCTAATTATTTACTATAAGCTATCCTTTTGTGGCCAAAAACAAACAATTTAAATTTTTATGTACCCTCTCCCGATGATTGACCACAAATGGTCGAAAAGAATCTAATAGGAAGGTATTTTGCTTTCAATATGATTTGTGTAATTTCCATAATGGTGTGGTTCTTTATTTTAGCTAAACCATTTTATTGGGGGTGTAGATGTTAGTCAACTATCTTTTGATTCCATAATTACTATAGAAATATGAGATTTGTTTGTAATTCTCCCTCTCTATCAATTCAAATTACCTAGAGATAGAAACTAGTTTTCTTTTTAACCATTATCTAAAAACGCTTGAAACATTTGTAGGATTTTAATTCCTATTTTAAAAAATAATTCCATGTGTGGCGAGATAAATCGTCAATAAAGACAAAATAAATATTATTACCGAAGGATTTCTTTTGCATCCCTTCACAAATATCAGCATGGACAAGCTCAAGAGGAGCTTTTGCACATCATGTTTCGTTCACTGAAAATATATCTCGGTGCTACTTGTTGCTTTTCAAGTGCACACCAAGAACAAACTTCTTCCTTTTGGATGAATTACTAGAAGTCATCTGACCATTTTTACTAGTGAAGCAAGCTCAATCCTTAAAAGGTCAGACATCCATATCCTTTGTGCCATGACCAAATCATATGTGGTTTCTTTGAGGGCATGTAATATGTTGGGTAATAAATTACATAGAATAGTGTATGGTTAGTGTTATCACCAAATAATAACATCCCTCCGATTTCCACAAGTGTGTGTACTTGAGCACATGGTGTGATCTGGGTAACATGGGTACTATCTCCAAGTCATAAGATTTTCTACTTGAGATAGACCTCTAGAGAAAGCTCGTTCTTGCCCCTAAATTAACCACCAAAATCTGATCTAATGTAGGTGAAACTATCTTATCCTAATCTAAGTTTACAAGGGACCAGGAGAGAGAAGAGCATGAAAACAAACCCTACACTAAAGCGGTGATACACCATAGAAAGGGAATGAGAGTATCTTTCTAATGTGTGAAAAATAAAAGTAAAGTACATATTAGAGAGGGTGATAATAGTTCTCCACAGTATAGAAACTTGCATTCATAATAATATTTCATACACACACTATGATAATGAATCCTTGCAAGAGCATAAGGTAGACAATATAGTTCCAATAAGGTCAAGAGGCAAGAAGAATGCAAACAAACACAACAAGGGAATATATATCCACAAACTTGCATCTATTGTTTCATTGATATACACAGTTCAATCTATTACAAAATAAAGGCATGGATCACCATACAAGGAGTCCATGATAAGGGCTTTGAGCACATCGCTTCACAAAACAAAAATTCAAGAGTTTTACTACTCAAAAACAATCCCCCTTCTATAATGAGCATAGCATTCCTATTTATATAGTTTAGAAGAGAGGATTGAAATTTTTCAAATATGATTTTCAACCCTTTGCAAGAGGTCATAAATGGAGTGAAATGATGGCATTTTTCTTGCACAAGACTCCCCATGCTTTCTCATAACTTGGAGTAGTGAAAGAATGATTTCCCATGCTCATTCAATGTCCTCCCAACCACCAATAAAATCAATATTCTAAACTTGACCATGTTTTTAGAAAAACACCATCAATTATTCATCAAATTTCAGATTTTTTAATCCTTGTGCATCGGGCTCATATCCATGATTCCAACCATACAAATTTTGTGCAATTCAGGTTGATAATTGAAAAGTTATGGTCCTCTAAGTGTGAGAAGCTATTTTGAGTTTGCCAAATATTTCTTGCATTTTACAGGATTGAGTATTTAAATTTTTGGAGCTGGATATGTTTCTTTCCTTTTCACCCACCTACCCTCATTAAAAATGGATGTCATGCCCTTTCTAAAAAGTTAAATTTTGTGAAAAATGGAGCTCTGGGTCAAAATTTATGACCATTTGAAGTTTAGGGTTGGGATGTTCCACGTAGGGTCTATCATGATCCACAATACACCGGTTGTTTACTCCCTTTTACTTTGACATGCGGGTATTAGTGATTTATGGATCTCATGTTCTATGGCACAAGGGCCACCTAGGCCGCCAAATTCCACCTTATTCGCATCATACTCTAATTCCTTCGATATGTGGCATTTTTTGGGGTTTGTGGGATTTCACGTCCCCACGGTACTTCGATTGTCTAGGATCCTTTCTCTGCATCACCGAACTCGAGATTTTCTGTCCTGCGTGTCCATTGTTGACCGGGCCAAGTGGATCCGTTGACTCTAGAAATATCCGCATTTCTTTGAGTGTAGCGATTTTGGTGATTTCAGGTACTTTTGCCCCAATTGTCCCATAGCGGACCGTGCGGGAAAAAATATTCTGCTTTTTCCACATTTCTCTGGTTGTGGTTATTTAAGATTTTCAAGGCCCACACGTACTTTTGTCCCAACTTTTGCCAAACTACTCGGGATATTTTAATCCATTTTTCTACATTTCTTTGGTAAGGCTATTTCAGATTTTTGATAACTTCGGCAATGTAGGGAATGGTGGCCCGACTAAACTTGTGTTCCTCGGATGCCGAGTTGACTTAGCCACAATACATTTCCTCTTTGTAAATTGGATCTGAACTAGGTATGATGAACCCCAGATAATCTGCATTGGTTCCATCTGTAGCCCCAAACCTTATTTGCACTAAAATAGGACCTTGACTTAAATTTTTCATTTTTTTGCAATTTTTCATTAAATCCTTGGATTTTTCTATGGATAGGGAAGTTATAGAAAAGTCAAGGGATCCCTCAAAACCTGATTTTAGCCTCGAACCTTTTTTTCTTGCTCAAGGTCAAGAAATTATGTAAGTTATAAAAATTACCTTAGGAAGTGAATTTTGGATAACAATTACTTTAATACAATGACATCCCCTTTAAGATGTAGTTCAATGAAGGGAAGGACAGAGGAATCATTGAAAAATTCCCCTTAATGATACTTTATTTGGTGCTCAAAAGTTTCTAAAGTTGAAAAAGTGTTTTCTTGAGCAAGGGATGTGTGAATATATTGTAATATGATCTTTTATTTAGTAGAATTTAAAATTATCAACCTTGTCTTGTAATAGTTTTAAATATAGCACATGTGAATTTCAATGTGCTCTTCGTATCTCTAATTGTCACACAAAATTTTTGTGGGTTGGGTCTATAAATATCCATACTTGTAAAGTATGTGTCAAATCCATATTGACTCATGTCCAACAATAGTGCCGCTATACTTGGCTTTTGTAGTGTACATGTACATCGTTCATACACTCATGTTGCTTCCACTTCACATGCTTCACCACTCCATGCCCGCTTTATTTATGGTAGGTGATATGTCTCACCTCACCTCCCGATGACAATTCTTATTCTTACAAGATTGATGAGGGATTTGCTACGATATAAACCTTGCTCCATCTCTACGCTATATGCTTCATTGATCTATTTATCAAACGTACACTATCACAACATTTCCTCATGACACACTTTTTTCTTTATGGTTTGTTCATTCTTAATTTTTGAGGATTCATATATAAATGAGCTTCATTTTATACACACATGCTCAGGGGCATTTCTATTCTCCCCCTCTTCTTCATGCTTACACGTAATTACATACTATCATTTTAGTCGCATTGTTTTATCATAATATTCATTTCATGCAAACATATACCACTACTTATCAAATGAATTTACACAATGTAAGTTTCTTTACTCATTAATCTATGACCTAATCAAAATCCTCGTACATTTGAGAATTGGTGACCATTTTGAGTCAATCATTGGGTATGGGTAGTAAATTGTTTCTATTGCTAGAAGATAGTCATTTATGGGAAGGATGAAAAGCAAACACGAAGCTATGTGTGCTATTGCAGGGTGCAACACCTCACATATGCTGCCATTCCAAGTGTCACTTTCAACAAAGAAATGTAGAAGCCTCAAAAGACTAGTGCACAAATCGTGATGAAGGCGTGAGAAGCACTAGATGTCAAAAATTGACCCTGAAACAACGAATATAGTTATTGTTTGCATTCGAAAAGTACAATTTTCAAGTACATGTGCATTAATTCTTGTTATTTCTTATGTCTGAATGAGATTAATTATGTGTTGAGTTTCTTAGTTCATTCCACAATTACCAACTATAATAATCAAATATAAAGGAAATAGACAACTCAATTACATAATTTAATTTCATTTATTCATTAAGAAATGATATTTCAATGTTTCCCACACAAGCCATGGGATCTAACTCATGTGTACAAGAAAAATAAATACATATGCATAAATTTGTAAATGAATGAGGAGAGAGGAAACCCATCATTTCCTGGATGAGTTGGTTCCCCATGCTCCTTTCTTGCATCTTCATCATCTTCATGCTCCTTTCTACCGCTGAGGCACCTATTGACAAACAAAGAAGACTGTGACTATTAGAGCTCTGAGTTACTCTCTAACCATGTACTTACAGTTTAATGTGTATGAATTTCTTAAAAAAGTACAAATGAGAGGTATGAGAAGGAATCAAAATGGAATCACAAATTATATGTCACTATCACTTGAGAACATCTAGCCTCCATTTTCGTAAGCATTTCAAGAAAGAAAATTCGGATGAGAATGAAAATAGGTTACCCCATATTTTCTAACTAGTTTTTTTAAGTGTGTGAGGTATAGGGAACAAGAAAGAAACAAGATCGAAAACTACATATAGCACAACTATTGGCATCTTCAAAATAGGTGGAAATTTCATTTTGGATATCCTTGAAGATTGCAAATGAGATAATTAAAAGTGCATATTTATAGTGTAAACTAATTAGAATATGCTAACATTCAAAATAGAAGTATGCTTTCAACTCCTCAAATCAAAGAATGTATATTCATGGAGCACAACTAACTAGATAATGTTGAGTATGGAGCTAAATTACTCATTTTTTAGCATGTAGTTAGAACTTGTTGGAAAATATAAGAATCGACGCATCGGTTAGATAGACCGCATCGGTTAGAGTGATTGTCATCGGTCGAAGGAAAGTTGGAACCGCGATGGTTGGGTAGAACCGACATCGGTTACCTGTGCAACGAGATTTTATTAACTCTCAAGTTTTATTCTATTTTTAACATTGGAATAGATTTAATAAATGTAATTGTATGGCTAAATACCCTAAAGTCTTAAATGACTATTTAAAGCATAGAGCTAGGGTTTAGAGGAGAGGATTGATCATAATTACAAGATAATTGTGTAAGAGAGAATTCTTGGTGAATAAGCAAAAGGTTGAGGAAGAAAGTATTGAACATCTCGAGAGATGTGGAAGATTATAAATCTTCATTATATATCTTGTCAAAGCTTTGGATAATAGATTGGCTTGTTTCTTGGTGGACGTAGCCCACATTGGGTGAACCACATTAAATCTGGTGTTGATTTATGTCTCTTGTTTACTATAATTCTTCCGGTAGAATATCTATTTTTATTTGCATGTATGCTTAGATCTCGATATATTGTCTATACAACCATGTGTGCTAACCCCAACAACCGATATCGAGTTTTGTTTGAGGGTTTTGTGTGTTAAACAGATTTACTCACAAGGGTTTTTGATTGAGTGGGAGCTACAACAATGATAAAGATAATAAATACAAGGTAAAGAAGTTTGATGGCTAAAATTATCAATTATGGAAGATGTAGATTGAGGATTATCTGTATTTGAGAGATTTGTATTTACCATTGGATGAGAATTCTAGACCTACGAATATGATTGATGAAGAATGGAAGATTCTTCACAAAAGACTTTTGGATCTATAAGATTGAGCTGGCAAAGATCCGTGGCTTCCAATATTACGTAATCGGGCTTCTACAAGAGACTTAATGAAATCTTTTGCTAATTTATATGAAAAACCTAGTGCTTCAAATAAAGTTTATTTGATGAAGAAACTTTTTAGTTTAAGATGCATGAAGGTGAATTTGCTATAGTCATTTGAATGATTTCTGATCTATTGTAAATCAGTTAAAATCGGTTTCAATACCGTTTGATGATGAAGTAAAAACATTTTTATTCTTATGTTCTTTGCTTGATAGTTGGGACAACTTGGTAATGGTTGTTAGTAATACAACATCTGCTAATAATATTTTGAAGTTTGATGATGTGGTTAGTATAATATTGAATGAAGAAATTCATAGGAAAAGTACAGAGGAAACATCATCTGGAAATGCTTTGAATGTAGAAAGCAGGGGTAGGCAGAAGGAGATATCCAAGAGTAAGAGTAATGGGAAATCAAAGTCAAGGGATAGTAGATCTAAATCCAGAGGTAAGGGAATTACTTTTTGGAAATGTGGAAAGAAAGGACATGCAAAGAAAGATTTTGGTCAAAAATAAAGAGAATCAACATCCAAAAAAAGGTAAAGAGGTGAATCTTGTTGCATTAAAGGTAATGCAAGATGCTCTTATTCTTTCTTTAGATAGTAGAATTGAATCATGGGTTTTAGATTCAGGAGATTCTTTCCATGCAACCTAATAAGGGTTATTTTAGAAATTATGTCCAGGCAATTTTGGGCATGTCTATTTGGGTGATGATGAACCTTACATATTCGGTAAAGAGAAGTTCATCTAAAATTCCAGAATGAAAATACATGGGTATTGAAAGATGTGAGGCATATTCCAAGCCTCGAAGGAATCTTATTTCTGCAGGAAACTAGGTGAATCGGTTTGCATGGTTACTTTTACAGAGACTCTTTAAAAGTTACAAGGGTGCTTTTGTTGTGGCAAGAGGTAAGAAGGTAGGAACGTTATATTTATCTACATGTATTACTCGATTCCTTTTCTATATTATCTACTTCAGATTCGGATGCATGTATGTGGCATAATCATTAGGTCATATGAGTCAAAAAGAATGTAGATCTTAAAGGCTAAGGGTAAGTTATCATATTTGAAAGATTTAGATCTTGATTTATGTGAGCATTTTATCTTTGGAAAGAAAAAGATAGTGAGATTTCTCAAAGTTGGGGCAACTATGAGAAGAAATTAGAGCTTGTACACTCGGATGTGTGGGGACTAGCTCGGGTAGCTTCTCATGGTGGATCCCAGATATTATGTTACTTTCATTGATGATGCTAAAGAAAGGTATGGGTTTATTATATTAAACAAATCTAATGTTTTTGAAACTTTTAAAAGATGGAAAGCCCTTGTTGAGAATGAATCAAATTCAAAGTTAAAGTGTCTTAGATCCGACAATGGTGGTGAATATTGTAGTAAGGCTTTCAATGATTATTGTTCGTGAATGGATATGTAGAGAAAGAAAATGGTTCTAAGAACACCACATGAGAATGATGTTATAGAAAGAATGAAACAGGACAATAATGGAACATGCTAGAAGTATGAGGATACATTCTGGATTGCCCTTGCAGCTTTGGGTAGAAGTAGTTATAATGGTTTATTTGATTAACCGTGGCCCTTCAAGTTCACTAGATGTGGAATACCGAGGAAGCATGGACCGGAAAAGAGGTAGATCTTTCTTTCTTAAATTTTTTTAGTTAGAAGATTTTTGCATGTTGATAGAAAAATAGAAAAAAATGGATGCAAAATCCAAGAGGAGCACTTTCATTAGTTATGGATCCGGTGATTTCGGTTTTTATTTTTGGGATTTAGAGAATTCTAAAATTTTAGAGTCGTGATGTTGAATGGAATGAAAAGAGAATGTACAGGATCAAATTTTGGTACCAAAGGATGAGAAAATTGAGAATTTTATTGATGAAAATGAACTCTTGGGTTTTAAAGAAACACCTACATAAATACATAGTAACCGTGGTTGGTTAGGCCCTAACCGACATCGGTCAGATGAACCGCCGATAGTTACAGAGGATCCAACCGGTGTTGGTTAGCCAAACCAACGTCGGTTAGACATGACCATCATCGATCACTATCAGAAGTTGATACTAATGTCCAGGAGGTCCAGATTGAGCCTCCGGTACCCCAAACTCCTGTGAGAAGGTCACAAAGGGTAAGTAAACTTCTAGAAATATTTTCACCTTCTCTATTTTATCTATTATTGACTGATAGTGGTGAACCAGAAAGCTTTGAAGAAGCAATGTAGGATAAAACTCACGTTCAGTGGGAGCATGGCATGGATGAGGAGATGAAATCTTTGGAATAGAACCAGACTTGGGATTTGGTTAAATTGCCAGTAGGAAAGAGAACATTGTAGAACAAGTGGGTTTACAAAATTAAGGAAGAAGAGGGTGGATAGAAAAGGTACAAGGCAAGGCTTGTAGTAAAGGGATTTACACAAAAGACAAGTATTGACTTTGGTGAAATATTTTCTCATGTTATTAAGATGACTTCTATTCGTATTGTATTGAGTTTAGTTGTAGTAGAATATTTGCATTTAGAGCAACTAGATGTGAAGATGGCTTTCCTTCATGGTGATTTGGATGAAGATATTTATATGCAGCAGCGCTGTTGGGTATGAAGTCAAGGGTAAGGAGAAATTAGTGTAGGTTGAAAAGAGTTCTATATGGGCTCAAGCAAGATCCAAGGCAATGGTACATGAGGTTTGATAGTTTTATGCATGAGCATGGTTACTTGAGATGTGAATCTAACCATTGTGTTTATTTCAAGAAGCTTGAAAATGGGAGCTATATTATTTTTTTACTGTATGTGGATGATATGCTTATTGTAGGATCTAGTATGTAAGACATATGTGAGCTTAAGAGAAAGCTAGCTCACATGTTTGCAATGAAGGATTTGGGAGCTGCAAAAAGAATCCTTGCATATGAAAATACATAGAGACAAGAAAAATAAGAAATTGTATTTGTCTCAGGAGGATTATATCTACAAGGTGTTAGAAAAGTTCAACATGTAGAATGTAAAGCCTATTAACACACCTATGGCTGGAAAATTCAAATTGAGTAAAGATCAATGTCCTTCATCACAAGAGGAGGTCAAATACATGACATGAGTGCCATATGCTTCAACAGTTGGAAGTCTCATGTATGCTATGGTTTGTACAAGACCAGACATTGCATGCGGTGGGAGTTGTGAGTAGATATATGGCTAATCTAGGTAAAGAGCATTGGAAATCAATCTAATGGATACTCAGGTATTTGAAAGGGACATCTAGCATGTAGTTATGCTATGGAGGTTCGGATATTTCATTACGTGGCTATGTTGATTTGGATATGGCTGGAGATCTAGATGGTAGGAGGAGCACTACTAGATATATTTTCATAGTAGGTGGAATGATAGTTAGCTAGATTTTGAGATTACAGAAGGTTGTGGCTTTGTCTACTACAGAGGCAGAGTATGTTGCAGCTACAGAGGCTAGCAAGGAGATGATATGGATGAGTAGGTTCATGGAAGAGTTGGGAAAGGAGAAAAGTAATTGTAAAACCTGCTCAAAGGACACTAGAGTGTAATTCATTTGGCAAAGAACTCAACATTTCATTCGAGAATGAAACACATTCATTTAAGGTATCACTTCATATGACAGGTATTGGAGGATGGATAGTTGAATCTGGAAAATATTCATACGAGCAAGAACCCTATGCGATATGCTAACAAAGCGTTACTAAAGGAGAAGTTGAGCTACACTCCACTTCTATTGGTCTTGAGTTTGGAGACTTGAAGAGGAAGAAACAAAGCTAAGGAGGAACCATGAATGATATTATATAGGTATAGTGCATTAATTAATCTTCAAGTGGGAGATTGTTGAGTATGGAGCTAAATTACTCATGTTTTAGAATGCGCTTAGAACTTGTTGGAAAATACGATAAGGCATCACCAGATATACCGACATTAGTCAGAGTGTGACCGTCATCGGTCGGGCAATTTAGAACCGGTGACAATTGGGTAGAACCAACATCGGTTACCTGTGCGATGAGCTTTTAATTAACTCTCGGGTTTTATTCTATTTTTAACATTGGAATAGATTTAATGAATGTAATTGCATGGCTAAGTACCCTAAAGTCTTAAATGACTATTTAAAGCATAAAGCTAGGGTTTAGAGGAGAGGATTGATCATAATTACAAGATAATTGTGTAAGAGAGAATTCTTGGTGAAGAAGGAAAAAGCTTGAGGAAGAAAGTACTGAACATCTGAGAGGTGTGGAAGATTATAAATCTTCATTGTATATCTTGTCAAAGCTTTGGATAATAGATTGGCTTGTTTCTTGGTGGATGTAGCCCACACTAGGTGAACCACGTTAAATCTAGTGTTGATTTATGTCTCTTTTTTTGTATAATTCTTTTGGTAGAATATCTATTTTTATTTGCATGTATGCTTAGATATGATATATTGTCTGTACAACCGGTGTGCTAACCTCAATAGATAAGACCTCCTTAATATGAATGAAAAAAATTATTTATTGGAAGGCAGATCTTCAAGACATGGAGCAGGGGAATATACCTATTTGGGAACCAAGAATGGCATTCAAGACATTTAACCATCTAAAGGGCAAAATATATGAGAAGACAACAAATATATTTGTATAGCACAATTTAAAATAAAGGTTCATAATGATCTTTGAAGAATAAAGAGTTCAAATTTAAAAGTAGATCACCATAAAAGAGAGATTTCCAACTCATCAAAGAAAAAAGTCACATGCATTCTTTCACAATATTTTGGAAGGTACATTTGCAAGATTATCATTATGCATCACTCTCGGTTGTGATTTGGAGATGGAATTTGGATAGACATTAAAGAACTTAGGAGTTGAACTTGAAACCAACAACCGCAATGGAAATGGAAAGTGCTGAGAGAAGCTTACACTATAAGTTGTGAAATAGAAAGTAATACACTAGAAATACATAATCCCAAAGCCTCACATGAATGAGAAATATGTAAACTCATATCTTGAGGGAAAATGGCCACAACCCCGATCTAAACTAGATACATGGTGTCCATAGTCAAAGAATGGTGCTAAATCTAGAACCCATCTTGAAAATCAAATAAAAGACAATAATAACTCATAGGCGTCCCAAAATGAATCGGAATAAATAGATCTCATATCTATTAAGATCGGTAGTATTCAACATAGCCATGCTTTTCGAGAAATGGTCGAAAAAGTATTGTAGAGATGGAGAAGATGATTACCTCGCTTTGAATCCACTGTGAGTATTGGAAGGGGTCACCACTAAGTTTTAGGAGTTCCAACAAGGAACTTATAGAAATGAGCTCGAAACCAGAGGCAAAACTTTTACAAGAGAATAGGGCAATAATCTAAAGGCCAGGTATTAAGTGATCCCAATAATGAACAATGAATCAACACAAACTATATGTAGGTTACATCAAACAAACTTAGTTCTAATCATAACATAACACTTAAATGACTCGAACCCATCACTTACTTAATAAATGTATAATCAAAAGCTCAAACAGATTTGTAATAAAATTTTGGAAGCTTGTTTATTTTTCAGAAATTATTTAAAGGGGGACAAACAAGATATCCATGATTTTGTGAAGAGAAAATATGAATCAATATAGACAAATCCTAGATTTAAAAATTATGAAGCAAGGAAAATTTTTAAGTACCTATAGAGACAAGCCTTACCTTCTTTTCAAGACAATGGTAGAAGTAGGGTTGTAATAGCCTCACAGGAGTCTCGTAAGATCATCTCAACAAAAACTCATCTCGTCTCAAGTACAAGTAGTCACCAACAAGCTTCCATGCCCAAGCTCTAGAGCCAAATAGAAATAACATATTCTGAAGTTGTAGCTATCATTTCAACACCAAACAAGCTATAGTCCATGGGTACAAAAAAAAAAATCCCTAAAAGAAGCAACCTAGCTCATGGAATAAGCACCGATTGATAACAAAATACAGAGATCCAAAGGAAAAATCTCAAATTTTTCTCCCATGATGACACGAACCCAAAAAAAAAACACATAGTTCAAAACCCTTCATCGAAAACTCAAAGACTCGAGCATCCACCCATGGAAGTAAATATTATGCAAAACCAACTCCAACAAATACATGGAATCACCGTAAGGCCGAGATCGAATACAACCACCATGATAATACAAATACCTCCACTTCAAACTCAAAAATTGGAGAGGAGAAAGATAAAAACCTTCATGGCCAACTCAAAATGCATAATGCTAGTCCAAAAGCATGGCCGCCATTTACAAGACCGCTAGGGTTTTCCTTTCTTCTCAATGAATTTTCCAAAGGTTTCAAAACCGTATATGCTACCCTAATTACTCAATTATCTAGAGGTGGTGAAGGATATAGGTTTTTTTACCCTAATTACTCAATTATTCATCAAAGTTACCATGCCATGTGGTTACTTTCAACCAGCAGCTTAATTCAATCAAACATTTTCAAGATTATGCCACATTATCATGTGAAAAGTGGCTCAAGGTAATTTTTGGTGTTAATACAAGCCATGGTCAAAAGGGTATATAATTACTTACATGTAATCTACAATATTCATCTTATGCCAACCATAAATCCATGTGATGCTCAAGAGATAGGAGATAACGTTTCCATAAAGGACAAAATTCATTTCTTTAAATGTGCAAACAAAAATCCAAAAATAGCTTTTGCAAGTGAAAACCAAAAGTTCTAGTTGTAACCTTGCTCATTCTAAAGGATTTTGTACGCTTTCCAAAGAAAAGAGTTTGAGTAGTCAATAAAGTGAGTCGATTGTGGGAGAAGGAAAGTTGGAAATCTATTATTAGCTTTTTTTTTATTTTAAAATTATATTTTTTTGAAAAGCTAAAAGTATGCATGTATGGGGATATAGTTGGAATACATGTTCTATTTTTGAGGCTAGAGGGTGAATACTTTTTCTATATACTATGTGATCTTGCAAAGCACAAGAGAGGAAATGTTTTTGCACTGTTATGTTGCAAATTTGTATCAAGAATCCTTGATGAATATAATAACCTAATTTGTTCATCCATATTTAGAGTATTTTTGCAATGTATTACATTTGATTGAAAGTATGCACAAGTGAATCTTATTAATTACTATTTCACGTTTTAGTTTCTTAGCACCTATAGGATTTTACTTTTTTTTTACAAACACACAAGTGCACTCAAGAGCCTTGTGAATGTAGAATTCAATAGATAGAGTATGGAGTGAAGTTTTTCAAATTTTGCATTCTTTATCAAGTGTTTGGTACAATACAACCCTCAAACAAATTTTTGTGTATCACCTTTATTATTTTCAGTTTTTATCATCTAACCTTCAACTCATTAAAAATACATATTTTCAGTGATTCATCAAAGGGAGCTAGCCCTTCTGGAGGTTTCCCTCATTCCGAGACGCCCACAACTTAGAGGGAATCCCATTGTTTCGATCCAAGTTAGAATTCATATTTCCATCCGTAACAAGAAGTATTTTTACCAATAACAAGAATATCATCATTTATACGATGAAATAAAACAACTACATATACACAACAATCATCACATCACATTGCAAAATTTCAACACAACACACAATAATATCTATCATCCATCTATATATATCATCAAAAATCGTAGCTACAAAAATAAGATCATTGGGAGGCAAGCCCCATGCATTGCTACATCAATACATGTCATACATCGTGATCACTATTATTGGGTACAATTATAGGATCTCTAAAACTACATGCTTTGCCACTCAATCTACGATGTTGGTCGCGGCCCTATATATCTCCATCCATCTATGTAATAAGCCCAACATGACTAAATGCTCTGTGAATCGACATCAGTAGCTCTACTTGCTTCATGAACACATCTTGCACTAGGGCCCATCTCCCGTAACCTCCTTAGTTCACTAAGTTTCAACTCATGCCTCAACACATCCTCTCAATAATATGGTACATGTTGATGACACCATCGCCATTGTCTCAAACAAGTGGGCATGCTTGCCCGTAGTGGAATCTACTCACTCCATCCAACATACCACCTTTGAAAATAACATACATAGGTACATTCCCACATCAACGTGTGGATATATGAATCAAGGATCAATGACCAATAAGTATCCCTTACGTAATCATTTTAAAATCACATTAGTTATTAGGCATGATACAATATAGTCAAATAACTAAATAAAAACCACAACTATCAAATACTCACACTTTTTTATCATTGTTGTTATACCTTTGTCATCACGGACTGGAGACTATTCCTCTACTCCAACCGGAGCTAATCCCACCATATCCACAACAAAAGTAACAATAACACCCATCGGTGCACTACCGCAATGCACAATATGCCTCGGTGCATCCTACGTCATCTACCCGTATGGGCTCTAGGAATGCATCCATCTCATTTCTACGTGTGAGCACTAGATGTGCTCCCGAAGGTCCTTTTCTCACTCTCTATCTTCTTGACTCTTGTATTTGCGTGCACCCATATAAATGGCTTAAGGGGCACATTGTTAACCATGCCAAATTGACTTGATACATGATCTACCTAAATTATCTTAGTAATTTCAGTAAATCTATCTTTGAATGACATAGTATGTCGAATACAACATCGTTCTACTCCATCATCTAGCCATCCACCATAGTTTCGATATGACCTCCATATAATGGCCACAGCCCCAAACGATCAAAACATCGATCTATATATATTGGTGTTCATCCTCCTACTCCGTACACAATCCCATCACGCAGGGAATATTTTAGGCCTCTCCCACTCCTCATGTGGTCCACCAAGGGGCCTCATTATAGCAATCTAGGTCCCTATACAAATGCACAAACATGCATCACACCAATTCATACCTAGCATCATCCATCTCTATACACCAACCGATAGCATGCATCTTATATAAGATGAACACTCCTCCAACCTCCAAAGTGACATTGATGAAGCAGTGACCACTACAATGAACTTCCGCAATCGTGAACACCCAAGCTTATAATGTCATCCAAGCTAATATGGGTCTCTTTTTGTACCCATGTACTTGTAAAATATCACCTAGCTACTCATATGTGTTTGAGAATCCACAATGGCCATCACGTATACTATCTCACCCACAACTCGACAACCACAATATGCAATAGACATCATTAAGGGTCACATATTCTTATAACTAATAAATGACAAACATTTTCTATCATATCTTGAGTTGCGCTATTTTCTTTTCTTCCCCGTCTATTGAATTCGGTTCATAATTTCTCCCACTATCATATGACACATTCTGCAATGCTATATGCCAATATTTCACATTCTCCACTTCATATACTCAAAGTTTTATGGCATTTCATTACACTTCATTGTTCCCATTCTTACATTTTTTTAAAATGGCAACTGATTCTAGAACAAAACTCAAAATCTTTAAGCTTAAAATTTTAAAGTACTAGTTCAAAATTTGGGTAGTTTAGTACACAAAAATTAACAAATAATTTAACCAAAATTTATAATTTTAAGCTTTCTATAAAATTTTGATGCAAAAAAGTGACAATAAAATTAAAATTTACAGTCATTATTTTTGAAAATCTAAGAATATTAATGTGTTGAAGTTAGAGGTTTACCCAAAGCTAAGAAAATTGTAAAGTTTTTTCGGGTGAGACAAAATTATTATAGCTACTTCAGATTTTACACAACACCGCGATCTTATGACATTTCTTAAAGAGTTATGCTTTCTATTTCAAAATGTAACTTGTCTATTTGTTATATTTTCTATCTTTTTAATCTTGATCTTCACTCTCACCATATTAATAATTTTGCATCAACCAAAACGTAAGGGTTTTCTAAGAATGAGACAAGAATTCCTTTTCTAAAATGACCACTCACATAAATGTTTTTTTAAACTTAGACTATTATATAATTTCCTTTTAATTAAAACTCAAAAATAATTATATTAATTAACTAGTAGTTACAAGATTTGTTGTAAACAAACTTTAGACCTAAAGCAAATTTACAATAGTTTCTACATGGTGAAAAAAATTAGACAATTTCAATTCAGAAGGTCTTTCATCATGTAACCTTTATAAATATTCAAATGTAAAATAAATATGATATTTTGACATTAGGTTTAAATATGGTCATAAATTCTGAATGAAACTAAAACCTGGACCCAATTCACGAACCCAATTCACAACATCATTGTGAATACAATCAACAAAATAAAATGAGTAGAATGGTATCAAAGCACTTTCCTTTGGCACAAATTAGAAAAAGAAAAAAAAATAGGGATGGAACAAATTTCTTCATATGCAAAAAATATAATCTAAGATTCAAAGAAAAAAGACAAGATGGACTATTATGTGATAAATATGTCACAAGCCTTTCTACGAGAGTGAACTCATGTTTATGATGTATATAGTTCGATAGAAATAGATGGAAAAATTACGTCTTCCACTAGTATGTCGAAGGTGGCGGAACTAAGATTCATATGAGAGATTTTCTATAAAAATTTGAAAATATATCTGTTGGTAAGAAGACAATCGTTCTTGTGTGAAATGGGTATTTAGTGGCCATGGAGACAACATGAGGTAGGGTCACACTTCTCTATATGGAACTAACATAACATAATTGATCACTCAAATGCAGAGCGTTCTGGAAATTAAGAACACAAGCCCACCCACATGTTCCATCAAATACTACAATAAAACAATGTGATTGAAATGATTGTATGTAATCATATGTAAGAATAACGAATAGGGGGATGGCGATGGCCCCCAACATATGTGTATGCAATGAGATCATTTATATAAGACCCCTCAACAATAAAGAGCTAACCATTAAGTAAGATTTCATCATCAAGAAAATGGTGTGATAGTGTACACTTGATAGATAGATAAATGAAGCATATAACGTAAAGATGGAGCAGGGTTCTTACGAAGTAGATCCTTCAAAGTAAGAAGAACACGACAGCATCACTAGCTAGTGAGATAAAAAAATCACCTACCGAGAGATTAAAAGGGCATGGAGTAGTGGAAACATGTGAAGTAGAAGAAACATGAGTATATGAGCCAAAATGAATGTCCAATGAGATGGTGCCAATGATGGGAGATGCAATTGTGGGAAGCACAGATGTTAATGGCTTAAGAAGACCATGTGAAGTCGGAGCACTATGCGGCGGATGAGATGTTGCAGCCATGGATGTGTGAGGTGGAGGTTGTGCATGAATGATGAACTTAGGTGGTGGACAAATAATGACCATAGAAGTAGGTGGAGGAGATAAGTGAATTGGAGTAGCAGCACACTTTCTTGGAATCGAGAAATAAACCTCTTTAGAGAGAGTGCCAAAGAAAATGACACCCTGTCCTCTAATTGTTGCAATTTTCCATTAAGGGCATGATATTCATTATCACAATAGACAATGATGTCATAATAGTTGCAATAAGGATGATCGCGATAGTGATAGAAAAATCTAAGGATGATGTTGATTAGAAGGCAAGTGAATTAAGCACTTATCAAGCAAAGCACGTAGCACATCATGAGGCTTAACATAATGATATAAATGCAAAGGCTCCTAAGGAGGATATGCAAAATACTTAGAAGGAGAGAGATGTGGTGGAGAAGATGGAGGACACTTAAGTGGTGGAGGAAATGGCACATGTTTACGAGGTGTTGAAGATGGAGACCTTTAAGAATACTTAACGATGATGGAAGAGGTGAAGAAGATGCAACAATAGAAGAAATTGAAGGTGGATCTATAACATGTGTAGCGATTAAATTCCATTCTAGATCAATGACCTTATGGCATAAGAGTGTAAATGATTCACATGTATCACATTTTAAGTATTCTTTTTAAAGCATCAATCAAGCCACGACAAAAGATAAATTGCTTTTCTAGATTAATAGGCTTGAAACAAGCTCGCCGAGCATGGTATGAAGAGATCAACACATTTATTATCAATTTTGGTTTTACACGAGTCCCTTGATCCTCTATTCCACACAAAGAAAAGTATACAGAAACTTCTAATACTAGTACTCTATGTTGATGACTTAATCATTACAATAAATTCTATGAAGTAAAATTCATTATTTGAACGCCTATGATTTTAATGAATTATTTTGAGATGATTTTCGTAATTTTTGCTTACGTTTTTTCCTTGGTCTACAAATTTTATAGTTTGAGAAAGATATTTTTTTCATCAATCCAAATATACTTAAGATATTTTTGTCACTTCTACAAGTAAAATTACAAATCTCCAAAGACTCCTTTTCAACATGGGGTCAAACGTTTCACCTAAGTTTTCTCCTTTATTTAATGGAAAACTTTACAACCAGTTGGTAAAGTCTACTAGAATTTACTTACACATGTCATGATATCTCTTTACATTGAATCTAATATCACGCGACACTTAAGAGCCCCATGAAAGCCATTGATAGGATACTAAACACATTCTTCATTATCTCACAATACTACTAATTATGGAATTGAGTGCAAGTTACACAACAATATATTAACATATCCCTTACTTGAGCAAAAATTGTTTAACTTTAGAAACTTTTAGCCACAAAATAAACTATCATCAAGGGGGAATACTTCAATGATTCCTCCGTCCTTCCCTTCATTGAAATACATCTTAAGGGGGATGTCATTGTATTAAAGTAACCATACACTATTATATGTAATTTATTACCCAACAAACTACATGCCCTCAAAGAAATCACATATGACTTGGTCATAGCAAAAAAGGCTATGGATGTCTAAGATTTTAAGGATTGAACTTGGTTCACTAGTAGAAAATGGTCGAAAGGACTTCCGGTAATTCAACCAAAAGGAAGAAGTATGTTCGTGTTGTGCACTTGGAAAGCAACAGAAGCACCGAGATGGATTTTTAGTGAACAAAACATGGAGTGCAAAATATCCTCTTGAGCTTATCCATGCCAACATTCATGGAGGGATGCAAAAGAAATCCTTACTAATAATAATTATTTTTGACTTTATTGACGATTTATCTCACCACACATGGATTTATTTTATAAAGAAGGAACTAAAATCCTTCAAATGTTTCAAGCATTTTAAGATAATGGCTGAAAATAAATGTGGTTGCTATCTTTAGGTACTTTGACCTAATAGAGGGGGAGAATTAACGACAGATCTCTAATTTTTGTAGTAATTGTGGCATCAAGAGATAGTTCACTAACACGTAAACCCCCAACAAAATGGTGTGGCTAAAATAAAGAACCATACCATTATAGAAATGGCACAAAGCATGTGGAAGGAAAAAAACCTTCCCATTAGTTATTATTGACCATTTTTAGTCAATTATCGATGCAGTGTACCAAAAAAATTTTAGTTCCTTGTTTTTAGGACAAAATAAAGCTCGCTTATAGAAAATCAATAGCTTAAAGTGTTGTTCCAGGATGCAATGCCTCACATATGTGGCCTCTCCGAGATGTCTTCACCCTAACAAAGTCAGCAACAACCTTAGAAGACACTGTTGCAAGTCAATGATAAAGGCGGAAGGATAGAAAACATGAATACTTTATTTATGAAATAGAAATTTAAGATGTTGATTTGCAAAATGGGAAGGTTCAGTTTATAATTAGTGGTGTTACTTGCATTCCAAATATTAATTCAAGCACATGTACAATTATTTCGATTATTTCCTTATGGTTAAGTCAAACAAGGGTGAAATATTATCTATGGTGATTTAAGAGGGGCCTTTTTCAAAGCTTTAATGATTAATTATTTACATGGGGTGTCAATTATTCTTAACCAAGTTGATCCAATCAAATGGAAATGATGCATATGATTTCCTTTTAGTAGTCAAAAATTCAAAGATGCCCCGACATGTGTTCCAAAGTTATAGGATAATTATTGCACCTTATTGCAAGAAGGTAGGTGAGATAAACATGCCAATTAATCCAAAGATAGATAAGATAAGATAAGATATATTAATGTCTAATGAATGACCATAGAATTAGGTAAATGGGACTACAACCCAAACAATATACTAAATGCGAGTGGGGAAAAATAAAAAAAATGAGTTCCCGGAGAAAGGAAAAGAACCAAAACAAATAGAGTAATAACAATATACTTTTACCTTGATTTTTGCAAAGGATAAGACAAAATAGCCTTTGGGGATAAAATAGGAAAACCACTTTTACCATTGATTAATGAAAAGGTACCTTATTTTTTCCAAGATACCTAAACTTTTGTGACCATGTCCGGGCCACTATTGTAAGAAATTTCAATTCTTGATCAGTCATTTTTATGTTGGATATCCAAATCATGGACCATTTTGTTTAAAGTTCTCTTGAAACAGTTTTTGTATCTATGTGAACAAAGTTTTTCAAGAAAATACAAACCTACTCAATCAGAAACTACCGAGAATGTATCATAGCTTTTCCTATTAGTTTATTAGGCCACAGAGTGTTTTAAATTAAAATAAAACAAAATGGCATATTATATGTCTATAACAACTACAATTACACAAGATATCTCATGTCATCCTACATTGTTTTTATTATATATGCATGAATTTTAAGACATGTCAGCTCTTACCAATTGTGCCACGCTTGACACTCATTGAGATAAATAAATTTTAGGGGAAAATTGCCATTAAGGAAACATGGTCCTATAGTTTAAATGGTACTTGATCACATAATACTACCCCATAGTTATCATAGTAATATCCAATAGTTGTCAAATTTTTACCAAAGAATGACCAATCACACCATGACATGTAAGATTCACAACTATTAACTACCTAATGTACAAATTACACTCATGTAAAGTTATTGTGTCAATCACAAATTATCATTTTAAATTAGTTCAAACTGTGACTTTCCATCTAATTAAACACACTAAAAATATAAAATATATATTAAATACAAGATGAGTCGAGTGATGTGCCACCATTTTGGTGCCACTTAGATACCAAGTTAAGGTGGACCACTACTTGGTATACCTCCCATATACATCCCAATTCAAACTAATGAATAGGTATGGAAAATGTGGAATAGATATGATAAACACAATATCTTTCTACGTGATGTTATTTTTAATAGTAATCTTATTTAGGGTTACATCTTGTTATCTTACTTTAGAGGATAAATCTCACATGATGATTCATCAACTACGTCAACGTAACATATACACTAACATATCAAAATGATGTGCACACAATGAACTTTATTTTGTTTACAACATAAACACATCCTCAAGGTGCTTGGATCCATTCTCCATAGCTAGAATTGGATTGTAAATGTAAATAGTAAAACCAATTAATTTATATCTTGCTCAATGGAATAAATATTTACACTTGGTGGTTTTATATAGGAATCTAAACAAAAATATATAATTTTGGTCAAGTACGACATCACATTCATTGGATTCTAAACCAATAATTACCTACTTTGTTGACATTCTAATTGATGATTTGCATATGGTAAGCATAGGCATATTAGAAACATCTATGTTGAACAATCAATTTGACCAATGATTCCATACTTCAAGGTTTTTGAACCTATACACAGGATAAGTGATTACCTAGAATTTTTAAGTATGCAAAGGTTAGGTATTATTTAATGAAAAAATTACGATGAGACAATTTACTTTTATACAAGGAACCTAAAGATACACTAAAAGAAAAAAGTTAGATGAAGGTGAAATAAACATAAATGCTCACAAATTCTATTGTTTGATAGACTTGAGATACAACAGACCATTGACCTCTAAACATCACGATTAGACTTGTTTGAACTATTCAATGAAATGGATGGAAAATCCTTAAAATGCCAATCGACTCTAGCATAGACTCAAAACCTTTAAGCTTAAAATCTTAAAACTCAAAATTTAAAATTTTCTAGCATTTAAGTCAAGAAAAGTTTAGAAATAATTTAACCAAACTTAAAATTTTGAGCTTTCTATTATTGTTTGATGAAAAATGTAAAAATAACTTAAAATTTGCATTCATTTTTGTAAAAATCTAAAATACTAATGTGTTGAAGTTAGAGGTTTACCCAGATCTAAGAAAGCTATAAAAATTTTTCTGGATAGAGAAAATTATTATAGCTACTTCAGAGTTATGCATACAAGATCTGAACTCTTGATATTTCTTAAAGAGTCATGTTTTATGTTTCAAAATGTAATTTATTCGTTTGTTAATTTTTCTATCTTTTAATCTAGATATTCACTCTCCCCATATTAGTAATTCTACAACAACCAAAATGTCGAATTTTCTAATAATTAGATAAGAATAACTTCCCTAAAATGACCACTCATATGAATGTTTCTCTCAAACTTAGACAAGAATATACTTTCCTTTGAATTTGAAATCAATCAGATTTACATTAATTAACTAACAGTTGCATAATTTTTTGAAAACAAACCTCAAACCAAAACCAAATTATAGTAGATTCTACATAATCGAAAACAATTAGACAATTTAAATGTGTGAAGGTCTTTCAATAGTAATTTTTATGAAATCTCAAATGAAATAAAAATATCATATGACATTACAAACTATACAATGGTCAAAAATTTCTAATGAAACTAAAACTTAAACCTAATTCATGATAGATTAGAGTTATGTAACCTCTTATCAACCATGGTTGAGAAGAAGGTCATCTACCATTTTGAACCCTCCCTGTGGAATCATGGGAGCTAAGAGTACTCCATTGTAAGCATACATCGAGGAATATAGCTTGGGTAGAGCTCCAAAACAAAATACATATCCAATGTGGAAAAAATGTGAAGGTAGCTAGTCGAGTAAGCATGTGATGAGTTTACTACGACTCAATCCTCGAAGCATGTGTAAACCAAGGGTAGGATAATAAATTTCAATCCAAGAGAAATTCTGATATTACATGTGGTATAAACCGACACCATCCACTTGGTGATTCACAAGAGTGGATGGAAAGTCATGAAGAATCAACTCCCATAGACCATGTCATGGCCCCGCCAAGTCATTAACCAAGCCATCTAGAAATTGTTAAGTTCCATGACTTGTGAAGAAGTCCGCCACCATATTATCTCCTTGAAAGCTATGTTAAATGTTGAATTCAGAGAATTTTAAAAAATAGATGTCCGACATGGCCAAGGATGATGTTGATTCTCCACACCTTGAATTTTCTTGATTTGATATTATTTTTGATGACCATTAAGTCCCCTTCTATGAAAATTCAATTGATGTCACAATTAAAAGCCAAATGTAGACCATGAATTGATGTTAAAACCTCCCCATCATTTCATGTCCTATCCATAGCTGTAAAGAACCAACATGAATCAAGGAGCTAGAAAAATCCCCGATGATTCACATAGCCCCAAAGATCCCTTGATTACACATCCCCATCATAGTTTTAACTTGAAAAATTCAAAAATTAAAGGTTCCATTTGGCATTGTGAATTTAACTTTGCTTTGTTATTAAGACACTACATTAATTCCATTAACAAGAGTAAAACATTATTATTCCATACATCTATCACCATTTATGAAATCTCTATTATATAATGCTATTTTCATAACTCATCTATCATCTATCTATGATCTAATGAATGCCATCATACAAACAAAAATATCATTATTAACACATATTTAGCATTGTTTCTCTTTTGCATCATGTTTGGGGACTTTCAACTTCCTACGCACCTAGGGATGGGTATCTCTACATTGCCTATCGTTCCTCCGAGGCTATTGCTCTTTCTTATAGTATAGTGGTCTCTCTCATTGTTGGTATGTCTAAGTCTTGCATTTCTTGGCTCATTTGAGATTCGGATGGACCACATCCCACCTTACAGAGATACTCCATGTGCGTTCTTGCCCATCTCCTACCGAGTAAGTAGGATCAACATAGAATCATCAATGTTTGGCTTATTAGCCAACCCACATATATATCAAAACACTTGTTTGAGGCATTCCGCATACCCCTAGGCTAGTTTAGAGTGGGATCTCATAGACTTCAAGTTGGGGAACACTAGCTCTACTGCTGGAGAGGATTTTAAAAATTTGTTCTCTCCAGGAGGTTGAGACAGACAAACTCTTCATTTTTCAAGTGCCCAATGATCTTTGGGGTTACGTGCATCATCAATGACTATTATGGCTTCTTGATTTGTGTTGGTTCTTTCCACCTCCTGGATGGGACATGCAATGATGTGGAGGCTTCAACATCAATTCATGGTCTACATTTGGCTCTTAGTTGTGACATTGATCGAATTTGCATTGAAGGGGACTCAATGGTTATCATAAAAGCTATCAAATTTGGAAAATTCATGGCAAGGAAAATCAACATCATCCTTGGCAATGCCCGACATCTGCTTTCCAAATACTCTAAATTCAACATTTAATGTTGCTTTCAAGAAGATAATAAGGTGGTGGACTTCCTTCACAAATCATGATACTTCAAAATTTTGGATGACTTGGTTATGACTTGACAAGACCATGGCATGGTCGATGGGAGTTTCTTCTTCATGACTTGCGCACACACTCATGTGAATCACCAAGTGGATGGTGATGGTTTATACCACATGTAAGCTCATCATTTCTCATGGCTTGGAATTTACTATCCTACATTTGGTTTACACATGCTTTGAGGATGGAGTCCTCAGAACTCTTCACACTCTTCCCTCACTAGCAGGCCTTCACACTTTTTTCCCAATTGTATATGCATTCTTTTTGTAGCTCTACCCTGGGTATATTCCTCCGATGAATACTTTGAATGAAGGACCCTTAGCTCCCCACCTTTCACTTGGCTAGTTCAAAACATGTGATGACCTTTTTCTCAAGTGTGTCCGACAAGTGCTTACATCACCTTTGTTGTCATTAATTGGGTTTAGGTTTTAGATTCATTCAACATTTATGACCATTTTATAGGTTCAAATGTCATAATATCATATTTATTTTATTTTAAGCTTTATAAAGGTTGTGTGATGAAAGAACCTTTTTGAATTTAATTTGTCTAATTGTTTTCAACATGTAAAACTACTATGAAGTTGGTTTAAGTCCAAGGTTTTTTCAACAAATGGTGTAAATGCTACTTAATTCATATAAATATGGTTGAGTTTGTATTCAAAGGAAAGTATATAATTGTCTATGTTTGGAAAAAAAATTCATGTGAGTGGTCATTTTAGAAAAGGGATTCTATTCTCATTCTTAGAAAATTATGACATTTTTTTGGTTGAAAAATTATTAATATGAGGAGAATGAAGATAGAGATTAAAAATGTATAGAAACATTTTTGTGGTTACAAAATTATTAATATGGACAAAATTTTACGGTTTTTCTAGTTTTGGTTAAACCTCCAACTTCAACACACTAATATTTTTAGTTTGATAAAAAAATGACTATAAATTTTAATTTTATTTTCATGTTTTTTACATCAAACTCATATTAAAATCTTGAAATTTAAAATTTGGTTAAATTGTTTGCAGATTTTTCGGACTAAACTACCCAAAATTTTAGACATAGACTTTTAAGACTTTAAGTTTAAAGGTTTCAAGTTTTGTGCTTGAGTCGGTTTCCATTTTGAGGCTCTATAGACCATTTCAAAGAGTAGTTCAAACTAGTCTAATCATGAAGTTTAGAGTCAAACGGTCTATGTATCTCAAATTTGTCAAACAATAGCAATGTGACAATTTATCTCGTATTTCACCTTCTTCCGACTTTTTTCAGCATTTGTAAGATTGTTTGTATAAAATAAAATTGTTCCATTTATAAATTTACCATTAAACTATAACCTTACCCATTGCATACTTAACAAGTGCCAGGTAATGGCATGTCCCTACGTATAGGTTCAAAAAACCTTGAAGTAGGGAATCATTGGTCAAATTGATTGTTCAACACAGATGTTTGTAAGAAGCGTATGCTTACCATATGCAAATCAACATTTGGTATGTCAACAAAGTAGGCAGTTATTGGTTTAGAATCAAAAGAACGTGCTGCAGTAATTGATTTTTTTTTGTCATTACTTTAGGAGCTCTAAAATGTGGATTATATTTCGCGAGTTTTTGCCTATAGATCAGCAATTAAATTAATTTGTTTATGACCAACTTAAGTATATTGAAATATAAGTGTGCCGTTATAATTAAACTGCATTTAAGACATGCAATGGATAAGACAATTTAAAACTTGGAAACAAGAAAGATAATGTTTGAAGACTTTGATTTCTGTTGGCACATGCCTTGTGATTGACCCAAATTCTATATTTTGGTTTATATTCCTTTATGAAACCACCATGTGTAAATCTTTATTCCAACAACGAGATATAAATTAATTGGTTTTACTATTTATATCCATAATCCAATCCTAGCTATGGAGGAGCGATTCCAAGCACTTAGAGGATGTCTTAATGTTATAAACAAAATAAATTTCAATGCGTGCACATCATTTTGATGTCTCAATTTATGGTTGCATTAACAGAGTTGATGAATCACTATGTGAAATTTTTTCTAAAGTAATATAGCAAGTCGTAACCACTGAGTAAGCTCAATGTTGGAAACAACCACCCGTAGAAAGCTATTCTATTTATCGGCTCTATTCCACATGTGCCATATCTATTCTTTAGCTTGACTCGGGATGTATATGTGAGGTATACCGGTAGTGGACCACTTTAATTTGGTATCCATGTGGCACCGAAATCATGGCACATCAGCACTTGGAATATATACCACACTTGACTCATCTTATGTTTAATATATATTTTTCATTTTGTGTGTTTAGTTAGATGAAGGTGACATTTTAAATTATTTACAATGAGAATTTTTGAATTGACATAATATTTTACATGAATGTGAGTTGTACATTGGGTAGTTAGTAATTGTGAATCTTACATGTTATGGTGTAATTGGTCAGTCTTGGGTAAAAATTTGACAACTATTAGATAGTACTAGAACAACTATGTTGTAGTATTATGTGATCAAGAACCATTTCAACTATAGGACCATGCTTCCTTAATGGCGTTTTCCCCCTAAGATTGCTTTATCTCGATGAGGTCGAGTCCAACACAATTCATAGAGCTGACTTATCTTAAACTTCATGCATAGAAAATAACACAAACATGTAGGATGACATGAGATATCCTATTTGATCAGAGTTGTTACGATGTACATTATGTTTTTTTATTTTGTTTTAATTTCAAACTCTCATGTGTGCCCAATGATTAAACACATGTTGATTGGATAAACTAATAAGGAAAGCCACAAAACATTGTTAGTGTAGTTTACAATGATTAATTACACATCTTGATTGGATAGAAAACCACTAAGTAGTTTATAGTTTGAGCAGGTTTGTATTTCTCTTGAAAATCTGTCCACACAAATACATAAAAACTTTGTCCACACAACTTTTAACAAAATGGTCCATGATTTGGATATGAATCATAAAATATGACTAATTGACAATTAAGATTTCTTGCAATAGTGCTTACACATGCATGGATTAATAAAACAATTTTTTTAAAACGTGGCTATAAAATGAGGTTTATAAATGAGGCACATCAATTATTTTATTCGGGGATGCTTCTTAATGGGAATATGAATGAAATATAAAACTAGTTAGAAAATTTGGGATGTTTCTTAATGGTGTCACTTAATGTACAAATTCCACAATTCTACCAGTAATAGAATTTTTCAATAACCAATACCTCGAGTGAGAAAATGGTCCATTACATATGTAATATGTATGTGTATAGAAAACAATTTCTTATTTTTTTATAGCACAACATACACAAATATTCATTTTTCTATCATGTTCCCATTTTGGTTTCTAGTAATGTATGACTCTTATTGTTGATGCTCTAGCTTCACTCTTCTTTCCCTATAGATGGAGCTAGCAATGGATGAAAAATGTCAAAAAAAAATGCTCACACATATGAATCCAAAAGAATATTATTTATTGCTTCTCTGCAAAGAAACAATATTAATCACTAGAAATATGATATTTATTGAAACAAAGCATATAATATCTCCTTCGAGAGGTCTCGAACACATAGAACTACTATTGTGCCTAATTATCTTCAACCTTTCCTCATAGAGTGTTACACATAATGAAAGAAACTAATGCTATTAATAGATAAAAACATGCAACTTATTCTAAAATAATTGCATGTGGTTATGAGTGAAAGACTATAAAATTGCTAAAAATCACTAAAACATTATTTCTCTTAACTACATAATAAGTCAACTACATAATTTTAAAATGTGGTGGCCATTTCTTATGTCTAATAAGTGTTATCGGTATGAAGTTCACTTTTGATCTAGATAGGATATCTAACTCTAACTTCGCCAAGATCAATGGGATCTCCTCCGAGTTGAGGGTGTGTCGGACCGAGGAGAACCTCTAGAGCATGTTGGTTCCCTTAAGGGATCACCTAAAACTACCAAATATGAACTGAAATAACTCGAAAGTGGAAAAGGGGTGATACACCAAATTTTTAGGAAACTCAAATCCACACAAGACGCACTAATTAACTAACAAAGACCTACAAGCCTCACTTTAATTGTAGTTTAATTGACTTTGACACTCACAAAAGGCATGCACAAGTTCTCAGTCAAGCATGGGAGGTGTATTTCCACTTCCAAGCTGATTGATACACTAAATCTTCACTTAAATGACCTATAAAGCTTCACAAAAACATTAAAAGAGGTGTTATAATAGTTCACATGCATGCAAAGGAAATAAATATTCACTAAACATACCAATAAATTGTTGTGACACACTTTGAAAAGCTGCAAGTGGAGAAAATCAGTTTTTATTCATCAAATAGGTGATATAGTACAAAACTAGCATGACCTAAGCACATGACCGTAACAATGAGCTCACTAATGCTCTTGTAAAAGAAAATTTAAATAAAAAATCCCAATCCCCAAAACTCTCCAAAAATAGCACAAGCATCCTAAAATAATTTTCCACATGTGTGACTTTTTCCTTCTTACAAAAATACAAATTTTTAATGAACACAAGGCTGAAAATAGCCTACTCAGGTCCACTCTCCACCTTCATTCAAGTTGTATTTGACTTATTAACTCCTTCCATGTATAAAAAAAGTGGCCAGACATGCTCAAAAAAGTTAAGGTAGCTTAGAAAAAATAAGGAATTTTTTGAGTAATCAATTGTAAAAGTGGTGTTCCTATTTTATCCTCATAGGTTACTTTGTCTTATTCTTTGCAAAAAGTAAGGTACAAGTCTATTTTTTTGCACTACTCCATCTTTGGATTAATTGGCCTATTTGTCTTATCTACTTTCATGCATGAAGGTGAAATAATTAGCCTATAACTTTGGAACACATCCCCTAGCATCTTTGACTTGCGGACTTTTGAAAGGCAAACACATGCATCATTGCCATTTCATGGGATTAACTTGGATAGTCATAGTTAATACCCCATGCAAGTAACTAATCATTAAATATTTGATAAAGCCCATCCCTCAAGGTATTGGGAAGGAATAAGGTTTTAAATGATTATTAACTATGGTTAGATAGCCATAGCTAATCTATCACCCATGTTTGACATAGCCCGAATTAGGGTCAAAATGCTAAAAGTGCCCAATTTTTGTCATTTTGCACATTTGGATGGTTTCAAGACTCTACAAAACCCTACCATGGCCTCCATGTTCTTTTGAGCTGTTTTCTCACTAGTTCTTTGTGTTTCTAGCTTGAGAAAGTGGGAATCATGTTTTTCTTTCCGACCTGGTTAAGCTTTCTAGGGCTGGTCGCGCTTTGTTGTTATAGCCAACAAAGGGTGTGAAGCTCAACCTTTTGGAAATGTGCTCGAGCTTAAGGATTTATGTCATTGACACTTGAGATTTTGGTGACCTTATGGTTGTGGGGGAACTCTATACATTTTTGTCACCATTTCTTTTGTTATGGGGTCTACTTTTGACATTCAAGATCTACATCATACACGATTTAAGTGCATTTTTTTATCGATTAGCATTCACCTGGTGGAGCTCTTACCTTGTCGTTAACTCAATGTGCCCTATTTTCAATGGATAATGGTATGTTGTAACTTGTTGAGGGTATTTTCCTTTGAGGATTTCCTCTCATGAGGAGCTCGACCATTCTTTTCATCTTTGTGTATTATGGCTCGCTAGCTCTCCATATTCGAGCTCTAGGCATTTAGAAGGAATCAGGTTTTAAAATGATAATTAACTATGGTTAGATCACCATAGTTAATCTTTTACCCATTTTGACTTAACCCAAACTAGGGCCAAAACCCTAAAATTCCCAAACTTTTGTCATTTTACGCATTTGGATGCTTCAGAGACTCTATAAAACCCTACCATTGCCGCCATGTTCCTTTGACCTAGTATCTCAAGCTCTCTATGTTTCCAGCCTGAGATATTGGAAATATAGTTTTTCTTTTGATCTAGATAAGCTTCTAGGGGTTGGTTGTTCCTTCCTGATATGGCTGACCATAGGTGTGAAGCTCAAGCTTTTGGAAATCTGCTTGAGGTCAAGGAGCTCTATCATTAACACTTGACCTTCTGGTTACCTTATGGTTGTTGGGAAAAGTTTGTACATTATTGTAGCCATTGTTCTTATTTGTAATTTGTGTTTGACCATATAGTTGTGTTATGACTTTCTTTTAATTCCTTCATACATGAACATTGAAACTATATGTACCTATAGAGTATAGATATTTTTTTTAGGTTCTTGAATGTTCATTTTAACATTGAATCTCGTACTTTACTTTATTGAATGATTACTTCTTCCTTGCATACTTGTTTATCTTTCTTTTCATGGATTGAAATTGTATCTTTGATGAGCTGATTTGAACCTAAAGATTGCAATTTACATGGTTGTCTTGAACTTTATAAAATATGAAAAGGATGATTTAGTTTCTACAGCAATTTTTTTCCGTTATCATAATCGATAATGCATATACATATAAAACTGGCAACATGAGAGATAAGTTACCCCGAGCTCTAACCCCTTCCCATTTTTTCCTTTCAGTACTTGGAGCAGCAGCTTTGAAGTCCAAAAAACTTGGAGTGACCTTCAAACTTAGGTAATGACAACTTACTCATCCATCACACTTTTATCTTTGTATTTATATGCATTATCTATCTTGATCATAGCCATATCCCACGCTTGTGTGGGATCAATGTACTATTTATTTATGAATAAATGAAATTATATTTTTCTATGAGATTTTTAATTTTCTTTTCCATAATCTTGATGTAAAATGAACTTAAAAAACTTAACACATAATGTAATTTCACTTAACCATAAGGAAATAATCTGAATTAATTGTACTTGTACTTGACTTAATCTCCAAAACACAAGTAATGTAATTAATTGTAAATTGAACCTTCCCATTCTGAAATTCAACATCTAAAATTGCTATTTTAGAATTAAATCCATGGGCATATGCTATCCTTCTTGCCTTCATCAAGGCCTTGTAATGGTCTTCGGTGGTTATATTGATGATACATGTTGGAAGTTTCCTATAGAATTACATCCAAAGAACCGAACTACAAACTCCAAGAAGTTCATGAGAATAATAAAGAATAGATGGGGAGGTAGAGATAGAGGATAACTTTGATCTAGATGACTTGCTGGGATACACAACCACCAACATGAACAACGAGGAATAAGTGGAAGAAATCATTAAGCTATTTCAAATCAATATCCATATTAAAAGGACTAAGGTAAATCCTTTGGATGATACTTATTCTCAATGTAATTTGATTTTTGATGTGGTTGTAAATAATGTTATGAGAATCCACATCATTATCCTTTGGGATGGGTGAAGAAGGATTTAGAATTTTAGACAACATAAATATGTTAGTTCAAGTTTGGGATCAATTCTCAATATATAGATGTTTTAGAAGCTGATGTAATTTTACTTGATGCCTTTGATGTTGTTTTTAATACTCCTTACTTATCTATTAGGGATGCAATATTCATGATAAGGAGAATCAATATAGATAGGTCAAGGATGGAGTCGGGCCACAACATCTACGAACATGAATGTAACCCAAAACTTGTTATGGTATGTGTTAACCAAGTAAGTGCCTAATTTTAGAAAATCATAATAATTGTTTTTTTATTGAAGGATAAACAAGGTGGGGTAGAAATTAAAATGTTTCTCACCAAAGGATAATGGATTTGCATAGCATAATTCATTATTTTTAGAATTTTTCCAAACTCCCAATGGGCTACCACCAAAATGAGAAGTAGAGCATAAGATTCAAGTGTTTTCGAGTCTCGTCTACCAAGTATCGTTGTATAGGAGATCCTTGTTGGAGAGTAGAGAGGTAAAGAAAGAACTCCATGAGCTATTAGACCAAGGGATGATATGCCCAAGCACCTTGCCACATGGTTCACCTATTGTGATGGTGCCAAAGAAGGATGTTCTCGGAGAATGTGCATCGACTACCGTGTTTTGGAAAATATTACCATTAAGAACATATATCCACTTTCATGCATAGATGATCTTTTGCACCAACTTCAAATGCAAAATTATTCAAAAGTCAAATCTCAAGTTTTCTTATCACCAAGTTAGATGAAGGAGGAGGATATATGAAGACCGCATTAAAAAAAAATAGGGTTTGTATGAGTGGTTAGTACTTCCATTTGGTTTATGTAATGCATCTAATACATTTATGGGATTGATGAATGATGTATTAATGGAATTCATAAATACATGTGTCATTGTATATTTAGATGATATTCTGATTTTTAGTGCCACATGGGAGGAATATCTAACACATTTATAGCATGTCTTGCAATTTCTCAAGGAGAAATAAATGTTCTGTAACATGAATAAGTGTTAATTTGCCAAACAATCACTTATCTATATTGAGAACGTGGCTAGAGCAGGATAGCTATGAGTGGATCCAAAGAAGGTGGAAGTCATCATAAATTGGTGAACACCAATAGAGCCACATATACTAGGAGTTTTGTGGAAGAAATATAATACATGAGGAAGTTCATTATGAGATTCTCCTGCTGCTGCAACACCTCTATCCGCAAAGTGGTTGAAAGAGTAAGGGTTTTGACTGGGTAAAGAACAAGACTAGGTTTTTGAATTTTTAACATACAAAATTATACATACTCCAATACTTGCTTTCTCTGGTTTGCAATAACTCTTTGAAGTAGAGATAGGTTCCATCATTATGGTATGGGACTAGTGTTGATACAGGGAGGTAAGTCAAGATGTTATCATTTTGAAAATTTCACTTCAGCAATCAAGGGATATTCAATATACGATGAGGAAATGTATGCACTAGTTTAGGAAATAAAGAAATAGAAACATTATTTTTTTGGTAAAGAAACCATTGTGCACACCGACCAAAACCTCTCCATTGTTTGCAAGCACAATCTAAATTTTTGTATACAAGGCACTACAATTGGATGGGGTTCCTCCAATAATTCCATTTGGTGATCAAATACAAGAAAGGTAGCACAAATTTGGTCATAGACATGTTGTCTAGGCTGTCCACACAAGAGAAAATTCTATATTTGCCACTATCTCTCATGTCGAGCCCTTCACGAAGGAAGCTTTGGAGAGGCATATGCTCAAGAAAATATTTTTGGGGTGACATCATTAGTTATAGTCCAAGGGCTGAAAAAGATAGGTATTGATTATTTTTATCTCAAAGATGGGTTGTTGGACTGATGGGGGAAGTTTTGTGTGCCAAAAGAAGAAAGGCTTCTATTGATGAGGGAAACACATATCTCAAAAGTATTAGGACATTTTGGAGTTGAAAACACCATGGCCCACTTGCTCAACTATGTTTATCGCCCAATATTTAAGAAAAAGTATCTAAATTCATAAGAGGATGTAAACTTTGTTGTACAAGCAAGCTTAAAATCGGAAGAAAGGATTGTATATGCCTTTATCGGTCCCTACTTGACCATGGGAGGATATCTCTATGGATTTTATAGTAGGACTACCTATATCCGGAACATGGCCATGATTTCCATATCTTGTAGATAGATTTAAGATAATGTGTGTTTTATGGCATATAAAAAGACAATAAAAGGATGTGAGGTAGTTCAAATATTTTTGCTAATGTATGTATGCATTTTGGTTTGCCAAATATTCTAGGTTCTTGGGGACATTTTGGACTACTTTGGGGGACAAGATGGACACAATTTTATAGAGAATTTGACCTTCCATCCCAAACGGATGGGAAAATAGAGGTGCTAAATAGGAATTTGGTACAACGGATTAGAGGGTATAATAGCAAATATCCACGGACTTGGGACGAGTCCTTAGCCTACATTCAACATTCCTACAATAGGGTGGTACATAAATCTAGTATGTAATCAAATTTTAAAATATTTTTAGGATATCTACCTACCAATCCACTGACATGATGGTTGGACAATAGGAAGAAGGAGAGATACATGATTCAGAAATGACTAGAGCAGCGAAGTTCGTTGAGAGGATCCGACAAATCCATCTCAAGGTGAAAGAACAATTGGAGAATTCTCAAACCAAGTACAAGGATAGACATAATCAACATTGTAGAGAGCACAAAAACTTCATGTTGGAGACAAGGTTTAGCTATACTTGAGCAAGAAAAGACAACAAGGTCAAACAAGAAAACTCAAGTAACTACAAGGTATGGACCCTTCACCGTACTACAAAAGGTTTGAGAAAATTCTTTCAAACTTTGTTTGCCACACTTCATGTGGATGTACATGGTAGTAAATTGTGAGAAATTGCACCTATATGAGCCATCTATGCTTGATGAGGAAGAAGAATGTTAGTTTCTACCTTCTATAGAGGATTGCATCTTGGATTCTCGGGGTGAGTTAGAGGAGGATGTAGTATCGTAAATGAAGGTTAGGGAAATAAGGAGTGGTCCACATGAGTCTTGGCAGGTTGGAATCAAGGGGAAGACACCAAGGAAAAACCAGTGGTATGTGAAGGAGAAAATGAGGGAATTGTTTCCTCATCTACTCCTCCACTAAAGTTTTGTGGGGCCAAAATCCTTTTGAGCACGGGAGTTTGTGATCCATAAGGATCGAGAAAACATAACTTCATCAAAGCAAAAAAATGAAAAAGAAAAATAAGAAGAGACAAAAGAAATGGTTATGTGATGTCACTCACAATGATTGCGTATAATCCCCCTATGCATTCATCAAAAGTCCCGTCACTCATTTAAACAAAGAAAATAAACATGTGAACATTTATAGATTTTGAACATATCGTATCTATCTCTTCCTATTCTCTAGTACACGGGAGGACATATGGAGAGAGCTATAAATACAAGGGGAGAATGTAGAATTGAGCAAGAATTGATGGGAGAAGTGAGCAAGAAACCAATGGTTCTTTAATTGATTTGTAGAAGCAAGTTGTATGAGCAGAGAAAGCAACTAAGGAGGGTGGAAGTAACATTGTTGTCTTTCTTCAGCTTTTTGTAATCTGTAATCATTTTAATTGGCCAATCTAATACTAGGAAGAAAGAGCAATTTCTCTTCTTTATTGGTTATCCCTCAAACAAGGGGTTTTTCAGATAAAAATATTGTAATTTTGTGTTGAATTATTCATCTTATATTTTCTGCAAGTAGTTCTAAGCACTAGAATTCATCCACTAAGTTTCAGAATGTCATTTTCAAGTAAATTGGAAGTAGGAATAGCAGCTTATGTGGTTTTGTAAGATTTCAAAGTATAGATTTGCAGATCACCGTATAGTTTTCTGCCCTTGAGGGATATTAGTTAATGTTCTAAGCTGATTTTGATACCATAAAAGTGTAATTTCCAGCTTCTCGCTAAGGTTTCTAATATTGTTCAATATGTTATAAAAATAAGATTATTTTTAATTGGGTGTTGGTGTATTTTCAGATCTGATTTTTAGGGTTTTCTTGGTTTAAACCCTAGAAAGGGACATTACATAATCTCTCATACATTTGGAAAATGAGATAGTATTACCTTTTGAGACTCCAAGGAGGTATTTTACATTATGGATGATTTAGTGACTCAAGTCCGTGGTAGGCTCATTTTGTATAGGAAGAACATTATTTCTCTTGATATGAGATACCATATTAAAAATACTTTCCTCTCATTTTAGTGTGGAATAATTAGATGTTGCACCATAAAGGTATACCGTACTTTGCATTTTATTTGTTAAATATGAGCTGAATTTTCTATAGAAACAAAAAGTGTCATGTAACATATTGTCATAAGCATATGAGGCAACCCTTGATATATTATTGGTTATTTCCAAATTATATAATCCGAGGATATCTTTGTCGGTCATAAGTTGTTAAGTAGATGAACCTTTTTGTAGAAAATCTTCAGTCTTATATAACAAACAATATAAAAGAAATAAATAGAACAATTAAATAACTTGTATAAACAAGAATATTTGAACCAACACTGTTGTCGCAATATCCATTAATAAAAGCTTCATCATACTCGAGCTTCAGCTCTTTATAATCAAGTTGTGCATGCAGTTGTGCTTTCAATGCACATCCTTACTTGCTTGTAAAACAATAACAAACTGCTGCTAATAAATAAGCTTCTACAGCTCTAAAAATAGAGCATTCTAAAATTAAACTCTTTCTTTAAAACAGTTGCATGTTGTGCAATAAAGTAGATTTATTATTTGAATTAAATCTAATCCTAAAAATAGGAATTTAACTAAAGCAAGACTCATGCTAAACTAAAGCAAATTAAATCTATTTTTAATCCTTCTAAAATAGCTACGGTTGGAATTAACAATGCATGGTGCATGCATATTTCCAACACTCCCCCTTAATTTCAAACTATAGCTTTCACTCTTTTGGAGCTTCATTTGCTTTTTCAGATTTTCCATGTGCAGGATCACAAACTCCCAAACAGTCTCTCAAATATTCAAAAACTTCTTTTGCCAAAGCCTTTGTAAAAATGTCTGCAAACTGATCTTCGGATCTACAAAATTCAAGATGAATTTCCTTGTTGTTTACCAGCTCCCTGATGAAATGATACCTCGTATCAATATGCTTGCTCCTCTTATGAAAAACATGATTTTTGGACAACGCTATGGCTGAGTTGTTGTCACAAAAATCTGCGTAGCTTCCTCTTGTTTCTGTTGTAAATCTGTCAACACTCTTCTCATCCAAACAACTTGACATGCTACTCTTATTGCTACTACATACTTTGCTTCTGCTGAAGATAACGTGACAATGGGCTGCTTCTTTGATGCCCATGAAACCACTCCTGTTCCAAAGTGAAAAGTATAGCCGGATGTGCTTTTTCGATCATCTATACTTCCAACACTATCACTATCTGTATAACCAATGAGTTTGAACTCATTTGAACTTGAATAAAGAATTCCATGATTCCTTGTTCCACGTACATACCTCAAAATTCTTTTTCCAGCTTGCCAATGTGAATCTTTTGGAGATTCCATGAACCTTGATATGAGGCTCACACCATACATGATATCAGCCTTGTGGCCATCAAATACATAAGACTTCCAACCAACTTTTTAAACAATGTTGGATCCACAAATGATCTTTCATCCTCTTTGCTCAACTTCAAACCTACTACAACTGGTGTTGGTTGGCTTACAATTCAACATGTTAAACCTTTTCAAAACATCATTTGCATACTTTTCTTGTGAGATAAAAACTTCACCTTCTAATTGTTGAACTTGAATGCCCAAAAAATAATGCATAAGACCAAGATCTGTCATCTCAAACTCCTTCATGGCTGATTTGAATGACTTTGTAGATAGATTTCTAGTAATGATCAAATCATCTACATATAAACAAACAATTAAAATTTTACCTTGCTCATTTATCTTGGTGTATAAGGTAGGCTCACTTCTGCTCCTACTAAAACCATTCTCAATCAAATAAGAATCTATTCTGATTGTACCAAGCTCTAGGTGCTTGCTTGAGACCATAGAGCGTTTTCTTCAATCTGTATACTTTTCCTTCATGACCTTCTATCTCATAACCTTCTGGCTGATTTACATAAACTTCCTCTTCAAGGAATCCATTCAAGAATGTTGATTTAACATCCATCTGATAAATAGACCATTTGTTTTGATTTGCTAATTGCTAAAACCATTCTTACCATGTCTAAACGTGCTACTGGTGCAAATGTTTCATTATAGTCAACTCCATATTGCTGTGTAAAACCTCTTGCAACTAGCCTTGCTTTGTGTTTCTATACTTTTCCATCAGCATTGTATTTTGTCTTGTAGACCCACTTGACTCCTATCATGTCCTTTCCTTTTGGAAGATCCATCAGCTCCCATGTCTGATTCTTCTCTATAGCATCGATCTCATCATCCATGGATTTTTCCCAAACTTCATTCTTTATAGCCTCTTCGTAATATACTAGATCTACAACTTGAGAAAATAATGCAAAAACTGAAAATGAATTAGTTGTATCAACATTATAAATCTCACTTAGACTTCTTGTTTTCCACGCTGCGCAGGACTATTCGATCCATGACTACTTTATGGTGATGGAGTAGCTTCTGGTGTTCTCTGTGGTGTCTCTTGCATGGCTAAAGATGGATGAAATCTTGGTGACCTCCTGATTATAGATGGAGGTGTAGCTTGTGCTACAACTTGTGGTGCATGTCCAAGATTTGTAGATACAATACCTTGTTGCTCTAAAATTTCATCTGCCATATCATCATGTGGAATAGTTGTTGCTATACTCACTATTTTCTCTATACTTCCATCCCATGCTTCATTTTCAATAAACTATACATCCCTATTGATCACAACCTTTCAAGTGACTCGGATTATACAACTTGTACGCTTTTATATTCTCTGAATACCCAACAAAAATACACTTTTCTCCTTTGTTGTCTAACTTCTTCCTTAGCTCATCAAGTACATGTGCATATGCTACATAACCAAAACTCTGAAATGTGAAACATTGTGTTTCCTGTTAGTCCATGCTTGTTGAGGAACCATGTTCCTAACAATTTTTGTTGGACACCTATTTAAAATATAAATAGAAGTTGCTACTGCTTCTGCCCAATAATCATTTGGAAGATGTTTTTCCTTCAACATGCTTCTTGCCATCTCCATGATGGTTCTATTTTTCCTCTCTGCCACACCATTCTACTGTGGTGTATACCTGGTAGTAAACTTTGTGTATACCATGATATCTGCAAAAATTCATAAACTCATTAGAAACATACTCACCTCCTCTGTCTGTTTTGAGAACTTTGATGTAGTATCCACTTTGCTTCTCCACTAATGCCTTGAACTGCTGAAATATATTAAAGGCATCTGATTTATTTCTCAAAAAATAAACCCATGTCTTCCTTGTGTAATCATCAATGAATGTCATAAAATAAATACAACCTCCAATAGAAGTTGTTTGCATAGGTCCACATAAATCTGAGTGTACAATCTCAAGTGGTGCACTTGCTCTTGTTGTTTTGCCAACTGGGAATGAATCTCTATGTTGCTTCCCCAAAATACAACCTTCACATACCCTTTCCGGTTTCTGAATCAATGGCAAACCTTTAACCATATTATTTCTATGTAATAAATTCAAACCTCCAAAATTCAAATGTCCATACCTTAGATGCCAAAGCCATGATTCATCCTTCATGACTGAATGAAAAGCTAATTGTGTTCCTTCAACGACAGGACTCAACTCAGTATTTACATAGGAACAACACATGATTTGCTTTCTACAAAGTGCAGACCTGATTTTCATTGGTGCAGGAATTTGTTACATCAGCGCAGGACTCTGTTACCTTAGCGCAAGACTCTTGTGTTTGAGCGCAGGACTCAACAAAAGCTGATTTGACTTAGCGCAGGACTTGGCTACAAACTAAGCTGCTGATTTTGCTGCAAACAAATCTGATTTTTTTTTTTCAGGTTTTAATATCAAAGGGAACATCCTATTGCTTCTCATCTTCACTTTTTCAATCAACTGAGTGCTAGGAGCTTTGTCCACAATCACGCACTCATTGTCTTCCATATAGACTCGTATCCTTTCTGTACTAGTTGTCCAATACTCATAAGGTTATGTTTCAAACCTACAACATAGTAAACATCTTGCATACTTGTTTTCCCCCTGCCTTTTTAGAATACTAACACACCTTTTCCTTTTTTTTACAGACAAATGTTGTTATTTCCAAGAGTAACATCACTCTTAACTAATCATCCAAACTAGAAAACAAATCTAGATTACCTGTCATGTGATTATTGCAACCTGAATCCAAATACCATACATCACATGGACTCTCTTTTGACAAATTACATTCAATAGGGGATAAAGAAGGTATTGCTTCGCAATCCTTGTGCATGTAATAAACATAGGTTTAGAAATAGAACTTCCAACCTTGATTTTGATTTTGCCTCTCCTGATCATATTGCTTTTTCTTGCAATCATAAGCATAGTGCCCATACTTTTTGCAATAATGGCATTGAACATGAGACTTATCTTGTCTCTGACCATAACTCTGTTCTTGATACTGTCCTCTTCCACCTGAGCTTGATGAACCGCTACCACGTCCTCTAGATGGACTTCTTCCTCTGCCTCTTGGCTGAAACTACCTCTTCTTTTTGCCACGACTACCTATGTCTGAGATGCAAAAGCCTAATCTATACTTGCATGTGATCTATTCATCCTCTGTTCATGATTGATTAGTGATGCATGCAACTCATCAATAGAAAACTGACTCAGATCCTTAGTTTCTTCAATAGCAACAACTAAAGGATCAAATTTCATAGGCAAACTTCTAAGCAATTTTTCAATAATCCTTCTATCTTCAAGAGTCTCACCATGGGATTTGATTTGATTGACTAAGCCAACTACATAAGTAAAAAATGATTCTACAGAATCTGAATCTTTCATTGCTAAATTCTCAAAATCTCTACGAAGTAACTGTAGCTTGGCAGTTTTTACTTTCTCCTTACCTTGATATGCAACTTGTAAAGTATCCCATGTAGTCTTTGCTTGACTGGCTGCTGCCACTCTTGGAAGAATGCTTTCATGCATTGCCTGATGAATATAGAAAAGAGATTTGCCATCCTTCTTTCGTAACTCCTTCAAAGTATCTTTCTCTGCCTGAGAAAGTGCAATATATGCTTGCTGCATCTGCGGGCTCTGTGTACCCATCTTCAACGATCTCCCACATGTCTTGAGATCTGAATAGCGCCTTCATGGTCAATGACCAATATTCATAATTCTTTTCATTAAAATGTGGTGTTTGCATGCGATGTAGAAGCCATAGCTTGCTACCAATTTAATAAGTTTTGGAATAACCTCACTCTAATACCAATTTGTAGAAAATTTGCAGTCTTATACAGCAAACAACATAAAAGAAATAAACAAACAATTAAATAACTTGCATAAATAGAAGAATATTCGAACCAGCACTATTGTGCGTAATCTCCATTAATAAAAGCTTCATCATACTCAGAGCTTCAGCTCTTTACAATCAAGTTGTGCATGCAGCTGTGTGCTTTCAATGCACATCCTTACTTGCTTGTAAAACAATAACAAACTGCTGCTAATAAATAAGCTTCTACAGCTCTAAAAATAGAGCATTCTAAAATTAAACTCTTGCTTTAAAATAGTTGCATGCTGTGCAATAAAGCAGATTTATTATTTGAATTAAATCTAATCCTAAAAATAGGAATTTAACTAAAGCAAATTAAATCAAACTTAAATCTATTTTTAATCCTTCTAAAATAGCTACGGTTGGAATTAGCAATGCATGGTGCATGCATATTTCAACATTTTCTTCTTGGGGGAATTGACCAACTTTAGGATTGCCTTTTGTAATGCATTCAAAAGTAACAAGAATGATAGTGCATGCCACATTATACGTTTCCACGTGCAATGCTTTAATTTTACCTTTTATTTCCTTTGATGCAGCTGCAGCTTCTGAATAATGGGTTTAGATTGTTGAAGGTCAACGAAATCCACATTTACAGTACTTGCAGGTCATACTACAGACTTCAGAACTCTTATATGATAAGTGCAGTTATATATGTTGACGGAAAGTATACTGGGGCATGAAGCATTTCCATTTCCTAGTCTGAAACCTTGATTTTTATACCTTGATATTCTTGTTTTCTTATCAATGCAGCTTTACAATTACTCAAAATGAGGGTGTCGTGGAGAATTTTTGCAGAAAATTGTAATGCCAGTAAGAAATCTGATAACTATGCACCAGAATTATAGCCGGTTCTGAAATTTTATCACTCCACGACGTTAGTAATATATTTTTGTCAAATCTAATTTTGTTTATTCCCATTTGTAAGCCTAAAGTACTATACAGGTATTAGTTTCTGGCCCTGGCGAGCCTACTGAGACTAAAGCCTGGAAAAAAATCCAACAACAAAAATGAGCGTACATAACTGCTATAGCTCCTCGGACTGCCACGAAAAAGTGATTCCATCATCTTACAACATGACTGGGTCAATTTTTAAAAGGTCAGTAGGCTGTTGCCATCAGAGACCGTATATTTAGAGATGATGCATCACTGAAACTATACCATGAGGTGCCTTATAGTTCTAATGTGTAAGCCAGAAGCATGCAGGGAGGCCTTTTTGTACGGCAAGGGGACACATAATTTTCAATACAATTGCCAAAACCGGAGTGCCTAACAAGACTAGTTGCTCTGAAGCTATAATAATGACATACATTTAGAGTTGTGCACATAATCCCAATCATAACAACAAAAAACAAATTTAAAATTTAGGGAATGAGATCATTAAGTAGTATCTGCTATATGCAAATCAGAACCATCTCAAATAAATTAGTGATGTGATTTATTGTTTTACTGTGAAGTGCCCGAAAGTTCTAATGTGTAAACATGAACCGTGCAAGGGACGTCTTTATGTCCAACTATCATGCTCGTATAAGGGGACAGATAATTACTGATTTTTAAGACAATGACCCAAAACCGGAGTACCTAACAAGACTAGCTGTTTTCAAGCTAGTTTTTCTCATATAAGCTATAATAATGACATACATTTAGAGTTGGGAACATCCTCTCAATCACAGCACAAAACAAATTAAAAATTTATTTGGGAATCGGATCATGAAGTAGTTATCTTTTCTATGAACCTTACCAAAAATATGTAGAGCTAGGTGGCTACATAAAACCATGTTTAACCTGCATTTTTGTAAGAAAAGCAACTGGAACTTGCACTGAATTTTCTTAATTACTGTAGGAAATTCTCTTAGCTGATATCTTGTGTTTAATTTAGCTTTGAACTCCTATATCAGAGTCTCTATTTTGATAAAGCAGGTTCAGATTCTCCTTCATTGATCTTCAGTGTTTGTAACAAATTTTGAATTCACTGCTACGTGAGATACATATCTAGATCATCTCTGTAGTGGAACCTGCATAAAAGTATAGATATGCAAATTTTCTTAATTTAAAACATTAATCAAGAGATTATATTGAGTTCCATCTTGCATTCAAGTCAATGCCCAAAACGTCTTCTTGCTCAATGTTCTCAAAAGAAAGCAAGGGTTGTAATATATTCTGAAAAATCGATAGATTGAATGCAGGATATCTGCCAAAGGAACTTGCAAGATTTTGCACTATGATGTATACTTCAGTGAGATAGCAGGAAATTTGACAATTGGTGTAATGTCCCTTTTAGGGCTGAAACTGTAAATCAAGGAAGCCACACAAACCGCAAGTAAAGTATATTTTTATTTTTATAACAGCAGTTTTAATAGTCCTCGATGTAGAAAATCTGCAGTCTTATACAACAAACAACATAAAAGAAATAAACAGAATACTTAAATAACTTGCATAAATAGATGAATATTCGAACCAGCACTGCTGTGCATAATCTCCATTAATAAAAGCTTCATCATACTCAGAGCTTCAGCTCTTTACAATCAAGCTGTGCATGCAGCTGTGTGCTTTCAATGCACATCCTTCCTTTTCTTCTCTTGTGTAGATTTCACAATCCTTAAATGTGTGTGCATACAAAGCAATTACAATTGCTGTTATTTAAATAGAATAACTCACCCACTAACAGCTCTTCAACTAAGCATTCTAAATCTAAACTCATGCTTTAAAATAGTTGCATGCTATGCATGAATTAAAACAGATTTATTTGAATTAAATCTAATGATAAAAATAAGATAAAGCTAACTTAACTAAAGCAAACTAAAACAAGACTAAAGCTAAAATTAGCTTTCCTAAAAAGCTACGGTTGGAATTAAATATGCAACACATGCATATTTCCAACACTCCCCCTTAATTTCAAACTGTAGCTTTCAGTCTTCTAGAGCTGTGTTTGCTTTTTCAGATCTGCCATGTGCAGGATCAAAAACTCCCAAACAATCTCTCAAATATACGAAAACTTCTTTTGCTAAAGCCTTTGTAAAAATGTCTGCAAACTGATCTTCGGATCTACAAAACTCAAGATGAATTTCCTTGTTGTTTACTAGCTCCCTGATGAAATGATACCTCATATCAATATGCTTGCTCCTCTTATGAAAAACATGATTTTTGGACAATGCTATGGATGAGTTGTTGTCACAAAAAATCTGTGTAGCTTCCTCTTGTTTCTATTGTAAATCTATCAACACTCTTCTCATCCAAACAGCTTGACATGCTACTCCTATTGCTGCTACATACTCTGCTTCTGCTGAAGATAACGTGACAATGGGCTACTTCTTTGATGCCCATGAAACCACTCCTATTCCAAAGTGAAAAGTATAGCCGGATGTGCTTTTCCGATCATCTATACTTCCAAAACTATCACTATTTGTATAACCAATGAGTTTGAACTCATCTAAACTTGAATAAAGAATTCCATGATTTCTTGTTCCACGTACATACCTCAAAATTCTTTTTCCATCTTGCCAATGTGAATCTTTTGGAGATTCCATGAACCTTGATATGAGGCTCACACCATACATGATATCAGACCTTGTGGTAGTCAAATACATAAGACTTCCAACCAAATTTTTAAACAATGTTAGATCCACAAACGATCCTTCATCCTCTTTGCTCAACTTCAAACCTACTGCAACTGGTGTTGGTGTTGGCTTACAATTCAACATGTTAAACCTTTTCAAAACATCATTTGCATACTTTGCTTGTGAGATAAAAAATTCACCTTCTGATTGTTAAACTTCAATACCCAAAAAGTAATGCATAAGACCAAGATCTGTCATCTCAAATCCCTTCTTCATGGCTGATTTGAATGACTCTGTATATAGATTTCCAGTAATGATCAAATCATCTACATATAAACAAACAATTAAAATTTCACCTTGCTCATTTATCTTGGTGTATAAGGTAGGCTCACTGCTGCTCCTACTGAAACCATTCTCAATCAAATAAGAATCTATTCCATGTTATACCAAGATCTAGGTGCTTACTTGAGACCATAGAGCACTTTCTTCAATCTGTATACTTTTCCTTCATGACCTTCAATCTCATAACCTTCTAGGCTGATTTACATAAACTTCCTCTTCAAGGAATCCATTTAAGAATGTTGATTTAACATCCATCTGATAAATAGGCCATTTGTTTTGAGCTGCAATTGCTAAAACCATTCTTACCGTGTCTAAACGTGCTACTGGTGCAAATGTTTCATTGTAGTCAACTCCATATTGCTGCGTAAAACCTCTTGCAACCAGCCTTGCTTTGTGCTTCTATACTTTTCCATCAGCATTGTATTTTGTCTTGTAGACCCACTTCACTCCTATCACGTCCTTTCCTTTTGGAAGATCCATTAGCTCCCATGTTTGATTCTTCTCTATAGCATCAATCTCATCATCCATGGCTTTTTCCCAAACTTCATTCTTTATAGCCTCTTCAAAATATACTAGATCTGCAGCTTGAGAAAATAATGCAAAAACTGAAAATGAATTAGTTGTATCAACATTATAAATCTCACTTAGACTTCTTGTTTTCCGCTGCGCAGGAGTATTTGATGCAGGACTACTTTTTGGTGATGGAGTAGCTTCTGGTGTTCCCTGTGGTGTCTCTTGCATGGCTGAAGATGGCTGAAATCTTGGTGACCTCCTGACTGTAGATGGAGGTGTAGCTTGTGCTACAACTTGTGGTGCATGTCCAAGATTTGTAGATACATTACTTGTTGCTCTAAAGTTTCATCTGTCATATCATCATGTGGAATAGATGTTTCTATACTCACTATTTTCTCTATACTTCCATCCCATGCTTCATTCTCAATAAACTGTATATCCCTGCTGATCACAACCTTTCCAATGACTAGATTGTACAACTTGTATGCTTTTGTATTCTCTAAATACCCAAAAAAAATACACTTTTCTCCTTTGTTGTCTAACTTTTTCCTTAGCTCATCAGGTACATGTGCATACTCTACACAACCAAAAACTCTAAAATATGAAACACTGTGTTTCCTATTATTCCATGCTTGTTGAGGAACCATGTTCCTAACAAGTTTCATTGACACTGCTCAAAATATAAATGCAAGTTGCTACTGCTTACCCAATACTCATTTGCAAGATGTTATGCCTTCACCATGCTTCTTTCGCCATCTCCATGATGGTTCTATTTTTCCTCTCTACCACACCATTTTGTTGTGGTGTATATCTGGTAGTAAATTGCTTGTGTATACCATGATATCTTGTAAAAATTCATAAACTCATTAGAAACATACTCACCTCCTCTGTCCGATTCTGAGAACTTTGATGTAGTATCCACTTTGCTTCTCCACTAATGCCTTGAACTACTGAAATGTATCAAAGACATTTGATTTATTTCTCAGAAAATAAACCCATGTCTTCCTTGTGTAATCATCAATGAATGTCATAAAATAAATACAACCTCCAATAGAAGTTGTCTGCATAGATCCACATAAATTTGAATGTACAATCTCAAGTGGTGCACTTGCTCTTGCTATTTTGCCAATTGGGAATGAATCTCTATGTTGCTTTCCCAAAATACAACCTTCACATACCCTTTCTCGGTTTCTAAATCAATGGAAAACCTTTAACCATATTTTTCTATGTAATAAATTTAAACCTCCAAAATTCAAATGTCCATACCTTAGATGCCAAAGCCATGTTTCATCCTTCATGACTGAATGAAAAGCTGATTGTGTTCCTTCAGTGTAGGACTCAACTATATTTACACAATCGAATGCACACGACTTCGCTTGCTATAGTGCACCTGATTTTCATTGGTGCAAGACTCATCTGTTTGAGCACAGGACTCAACAAAAGACTAATTTGGCTTAACGCAGGACTTTGCTGCAAACTGAGCTGCTAATTTTGCTGCAAACAGATCTGATTTCTTCTTTTTTCTAGGTTTCAAAATCAATGGAAACATCCTATTGCTGCTCATCTTCACTTTTGCAATCAACTGAGTGCTAGGAGCTTTGTCCACAATCACGCACTCATTGTCTTCCATATAGACTCGGTATCCTTTCTGTACTAGTTGTCCAATACTCATAAGGTTATGTTTTAAACCTACAACATAGTAAACATCTTGCATACTTGTTTGCTCCCCTATCTTGTTAGAATACTAATCAGTGCCTTTTCTTTTTACAAACACAATATTTTTATTTCCAAGAGTTACATCACTCTTAACTGAATCATCCAAACTAGAAAACAAATCTAGATTACTTGTCATGTGATTACTGCAACCTGAATCCAAATACCATACATCACATGGACTCTCTTTTGACAAATTACATTCAATAGGGGATAAAGAAGGTATTGCTTCAGCAATCCTTGTGCATGCAATAAACATAGCTTTAGAAATAGAACTTCCAACCTGATTTTAATTTTGTCTCTCCTATCATATTGCTTTTTCTTGCAATCATAAGCATAGTGCCCATACTTCTTGCAATAATGACATTAACATGAGACTTATCTTGTCTCTGACCATAACTCTATTTTTTATTCTATCCTCTTCCACCTGAGTTTGATGAACCACCGCCACGCCCTCTAGATGGACTTCTTCCTCTCGCCCTTGGGCTTAAACTTCCTCTTCTTTTGCCACGACTACCCGTTGTGTCGAGATGAAAAAGCCCGATCTACACTTGCATGTGATCTATTCATCCTCTGCTTCATGATTGATTAGTGATGCATGCAACTCATCAATAGAAAATTGACTCGGATCCTTAGTTTCTTCAATAAAGAACAACTAAAGGATCAAATTTCGTAGGCAAACTTCTAAGCTATTTTTTAATAATCCTTCTCGTCTCAAGAGTCTCATGATGGGATTTGATTTGATTGACTAAGCCAACTACATAAGTAAAAATGATTCTACTGAATCCAATCTTTCATTGCTAAATTCTCAAAATCTCTACGCAATGAATCGTAGCTTGGCGCTTTTTTACTTTCTCCTTACCTTGATATGCAACTTGTAAAGTATCCCATGCGGTCTTTGCTTGACTGGCTGCTGCCACTCTTGGAAGAATGATTTCATGCATTGCTTGATGAATATAGAAAAGAGCTTTGCTATCCTTCTTTCGTAACTCCTTCAAAGTATCTTTCTACTTGAGAAAGTGTAGTATACACTGGCCGCATTTGTGGGCTTTATGTACCGTCTTCAACGATCTCCCACACATCTTGAGATCTGAATAGTGCCTTCATGGTCAATGACCAATATTCATAATTCTTTCCATTAAATTGCGGTGTCTGCATACCGGATGTAGAAGCCATAGCTTGCTACCAATTTAATAAGATGCTGGAATAACCTAGCTCTGATACCAATTTGTAGAAAATCTGCAATCTTATACAAAAACAACATAAAAGAAATAAACAAAATACTTAAATAACTTGCATAAATAGATGAATATTCAAACCAACACTGCTGTGCATAATCTCCATTAATAAAAGCTTCATCATACTCAAAGCTTCAGCTCTTTACAATCAAGTTGTGCGTGCAACTGTGTGCTTTCAATGCACATCCTTCCTTGCTTGTGTAGATTTCACACCTTTGTGTGTGCATACAAAGCAATTACAATTGTTGTTATTTAAATAGAATAACTCACCCACTAATAGCTCCTCAACTGAGCATTTTAAATCTAAACTCATGCTTTAAAATAGTTGCATGCTATACATGAATTAAAACAGATTTATTTGAATTAAATCTAATGATAAAAATAAGATAAAGCTAACTTAACTAAAGCAAACTAAAACAAGACTAGAGCTAAAATTAGCTTTCCTAAAAAGCTACGGTTGGAATTAAATATGATACACATGCATATTTCCAACACTCAAACCCTAGTAGCTAATCAGATTGGTACTTGTTAGTGCGGAATAACAAAGACCCCCTGGATGTTGATCAGATTTCTAGTTTGATCATTCTAGCATCTAGTGTGATTGCACAACATGGAATCCTTTCTCCAAGTGTGGGACTTGCAAGAATGAGAAAGGAATCTCCAGAGAAGGCTGGTTCCTGTTCCTAAACTACCATTCCGGTGCGGGCAAAGCTAATCTAATCCTAATCTAACCATGCCAAGGAGACAGAGAGAGAGAGAGAAAAGGAAAAAACAGAGCCTACACTAAAACGGTGATACACCAGAGAAGGAAAATGTTGAACATCTATCAAAACTGCCATGGAACAAGGAGAGGTGAGCAATGGGAAGGATGGACAGATGCATCACAGGCCCAAGGATAGATTTCACACAGAAAATGTCCCAAAACTCCATGAACACAGCTCCAAACCTGTAATGAGTATTAAAACATGCACAAATACTTTCAATGAAGAGAGGCAAGAAGAAAGACAAGCAAAAAACGAGCAAGGATGGATAGATGCATCACAAAACACATTTTTGTTGCTTGAAGTTTGCACAGAACATCATTTTAATGGTAAAAGGTAAAAATGCCATTACAGAGTAGGGGAGGAGGTTTGAACTCCATTTTCAACCCTAGAGAAGAAAAGAAGAGAGGAGGCGAGCTGAAAAGATGAACAACCTTTTTTTTTTTAAATGAGCCAAATCGGCTTTTTACAATGCATGGGTCGAGCCCAGGAGAGAGAAACACAGGAAAAATGCAAGCCATCCAACCATTGACCAAAACGCATTCTTCATTAAAATCGGTGGTTGAAACATCACTTCTGGCCATGCTGAAGAAGAATGCGACCCATGTGCATTAAAACTAGTTGTTGAAATGTTGTTCTGGCCATGCTTTGAAGAAGAATGCGACCCATGTGCATTAAAGCTGGTTGTTGAAACGTCAGTTCTGGCCATTACCACGTGCCAGAGACATTTCTTGATTTTCTCTCTCCAAACTGAACCAAAATGCAAGATTGACCCTAGAATCATGTAGAGAATTTCACCAGCTTTCCATTGATATAAAGAACGTGAAAATCCGAGCTCTGGATCGAAAGATATGGCGATTTGAAGATTTAGGGCAAAAAACAGGCCAAAACGGATCGGCGGGAAAATATTTGAATTGAATTTTCCGCACTTCTCCATCTTGGATGACACGTGTCGAGGCTCGATTCATCCGTGGGTTCATCCTCTGAAAATTCCTTTGGGTTTCCTTAATTTTTGACCTTAAACTTGGACACGTGGCACTATTTTATTGGTTCGGGCACTAGGGGGTGCATTTTGTCCTTGGAGAAAATTTGGTATGCGCCAAACACTTTGGGAAAATTTTTCAACCTTCCCCACACTGGCACATGTCATGATTCATCCGCGGGCCTCCTTGTCTCTTTTCGACCACTTCAAAAAATTTTTTCCCCGTCCATGGCGTCCCTTTCGTGTCCTTTTACGCATACTTTTTGGCCCGGATGTCCCAAACTAGGAAAATATCTCCCCGCTTCGCCGATTCGGGCTTCCTTGTTCCCTGTTTGAGGTGAAGACACGTGGCGAGATTCCATTCATTGGCGGCTCTTTGGCTTTTCGTGTCCCTCACGTACTTTTGGCCTCATGTCCCTGACGAAAGTCCCCTGTTTCGGCCGAATCGGCTGGTTCACGTCCTCTCGTGTACTTTTTGGCCCATGTCCCAAGGCTGTCTTCAGGAGGACAAATATCTCTCGAACCGCCCAGAAATGGAATGACTTGCGCAAACCGGCCGATCCGCGTCCAGCGTACTTTTCCCCCGGATGTCCCAACCATGAAAAACAAAACTTAGGCAATTTTTTCCTCTTTTTGGCCATTTCGGCTTTTCCGTCCCATGCGTCCCGACTTTCCCAGATGCTCCAATGCTTGCGCTGACTAGGACTTAGGCGGCTTTTCTTCATTTTTCGACATCGGCCCCAAGCTGTCCCACATATCGCCCTTTAGACTAGGACTTAGCCGAAATTTCTTCATTTTTGGCCCCAAGCTTGGTTTTTGCAAATTTTCCACCTTTTCTAACTTGTTGGGATTTCTTCTTGGATGGGAGAGTTAGAAAAGGCCGAGGGACCCCAAAAAACATGATTTTGGGCCTTGAATCAATCTACTTTTTCAGGGACTAATAATTTGATGCATGTTATCAAAATTACCACAGGGGTGAATTTTGGATAACAATTTGGCGACTTCAGTGGGTCATCTCTGCTGTTGGATGAAGTTACTAGTTGCACAAAGCATCCATTGGGCATGGAGTCATGAGTTATAACTTGGCCCTGATCTGAACTTTGAAAACCTCCTCTCTGAGCCACTTGAAAACCCACTGAAATGGAGTCGTTCTCACCAAAATGCCACTGAAATGGACTGTGCAAGAGCAAAACCAGCACCACAAAAACTATGTACAGAACTGAAAATCATACATGCTCCAAATGGAACATGCAGAGTGTGCACAAGCACTTCTTTTGCTAAAAGCAAACCTACCTACTCTACTCTAACTGGAAGCAAAGGCAAGCTAAACAAACCCTGCAATTGGTTGTGAGAAATAGCTTCCCTTTCTCAAAAGTGGCAGCCATGCAATTGATTTGGCATTGAACATGGCTGATTGGATGGATGGAAAATCAACAAGAAGCTGGTCTTCCACCCAAATCATCAAGGTATCAGCTGAAGGAAAATTCAATACCTCTTTTAGTTGCTCTGCATTTGGATTGAAGAGGTATGACAAGCTGATCCTTGGTACTTTGTAGCTCACCCTCATGCTCAGAAGCAAGCATGACTGGTTGTGACTTCTCCTTTGGCTCCAATAAAGCCAAATACCTGATTGGGCAAGGTATGGTCCATTTGATATGCCCATAGCTCTGATTTTCAACTCCAAAAATGGAGTCTTCTTGTAGACCCTCTTGAATGGATGGTGTGGAAGCAATGGTAGAATCTTTGTGCCCTTTCTCTTCCTCCAATGAAGGACATGAAAGATTAAAATCTTCCAATCTTGGTTCCAAAGAGCTGCTATAAGATGCAGGCTGCTGCAAATGAATGTTCTCCTTCATGACAACAGACTCAAGTGTTTGGAATGTGGATGATGAAAGAGAGAATGGTGGAAACTCAACCGGCTCTTCTCCATCAAAACAGTCCTCCAAATCGACAGATAAACTACCTCATGGCTGTCCTGCTGCAAATGCTCCACTTCCTCCATGGTGTCTTCTTGATCTGTAACTTGACCACCATGGTTTCTTTCACCCTCCAACATTGAGTTTGAGAGATCAAACTCCTCTTCAGTACTAGAACTTGAGAGAGGTGAAGTAGAAAGAAGAACTGAAGGTTCTCCTGTAGCCTGCTTTGTGCTCAAAGCCCTTGGATCTGCAATTTTCTCCTCCACAACTAGAATGTGCTCCTCTTCTTTTGGATTTGGAGCAGCTTCTCCTTCCTCTACTACTTGAAGACAATCTTGCTCTTGATAGAACTCTTCCTCTAGCATGAAGTTTGTCAAGTCAAACTCTTCAATCTGCTGCTCTAGAGGACAAGTTGGGACTGCAAGATCTTCTTCTGAGCTTTCTTCCTTTATGGCTGATTGTGCAACTTGAATTGAATCAGCATTCCCTTCAAATAGAGTGCCAACATGGACACTACTTTCTGAGAAAACTGACTGCTGATCTGCTTCTTCTTTTTGCTCTTCTTCTGCTGCCACAAAATCAGTCTTAACCACCATTTGTTCAACCTTAGCCTCTTCTGTAGGTTTAACCATCAAGGGGATCTTTGTCATCCCAAATTTGGCAGCCCAAACCCTCAAGTTGTCTGTCATTTCTTTTCTGTTGGGCTCCTCTTCTTGCTGTCCTTCATGGCCGATTTTTGCAATTTCTTCTTCCCCACATGGAATTGGGAATGCAAGAGGAGGGATGGGTTGTAACTCAATTGATTTGGCAATTTTTTGTGGTGGTAGAGGAGGTGAAACCTCTTGTTTCTTTGGGGGAGAGCGTATTTCTTTTAGCTCTTGTGGAGGGGATGACTATTTGGAAGGAAAAAGGAAAGAAGAATTGAGGTGTGGTGGAAGACTGAGAGGTGGAGACATGGGATCAACATTTGGGACAGCAGATGGGGAGTTTAGAATTTGCAATTCCAAATGAGATGATGTTGCTTGAGTAATGGGAAGAGAAAAACCAGATGATGGTGTAGAACTTACCCATTGACAAGGTTGTTCAACAACAAGTGTATAGGCCTCTATTTCTGCTTTGTCCATTGTGCAAGTTGGGGCAGCATCTTCATCATGAAGTCCAGCTTCTCCTGAGGGCTGAAGTGTCTTGGAAAAGGGCCTCCCCATGGACAAGGAGTCCTGCAACCAATTCTGAAAGCTCTCATTTGAGTTGTTGCTCTGGACTGCACCATCTTTACCTCCATCTTTTGGATTTTCTCCAACAGACCAGCATCTTGCATCTGATTGTCTTCATTATATGCATACTCTTGCTCTTGGAAAGCTCCATAGCCAAAATGATTTTGGCATTGCTGCTCATATGGGTATGCATGCTGATTTTGAATTTGTTCAAAATGCTGATTTGGAGGATTTAAAAAACATGTTGGAGGTGGGAAACATTGCTGCTTGTTGTTGAAAATGTGAGTTCCATGATGGAAATGAAGTCATGATTGCACAACTTCATGGAATGGAAAAGAATGAAAGAGATGGAAAGAAATATGGATGGAAATGGATGGAAAATGGGTCTGCAACTTCAAAAATGGGTTGCTTGATCAGATGGAGTCGCCAGATGTGTTTGCAAGTGCCTCCAAAGGCTGAAATCTTCACAGGAACACACCAACCTGCAAAAGATGAAGTGGAAGACCTCTAAGGTCCCACCGGGTGTGCAAAACTGTTAGTGCAGAATCACAGCACCCCCTGGATGTTGATCAGATTTCTAGTTTGATCATACTAGCATCCAGTGTGATTGCACAACATGGAATCCTTTCTCCAAGTGTGGGACTTGCAAAAATGAGAAAGGAATCTCCAGAGAAGGCTGGTTCCTATTCCTAAACTACCTGCCACAAGCTATTCCAGTGCAGGAAAGCTAATCTAATCCTAATCTAACCATGCCAAGGAGACAGAGAGAGAGAGAAAAAAAAGGGAAAAACAGAGCCTACACTAAAACGGTGATACACCAGAGAAGGAAAATGTTGAACATCTATCAAAACTGCCATGGAACAAGGAGAGGTGAGCAATGGGAAGGATGGACAGATGCATCACAGGCCCAAGGATAGATTTCACACAAAAAATGTCCCAAAACTCCATGAACACAGCTCCAGACCTGTAATGAACATTCAAACATGCACAAATACTTTCAATGAAGAGAGGCAAGAAAAAACAAGCAAAAAATGAGCAAGGATGGACGGATGCATCACAAAACATGTTTTTGTTGCTTGAAAGTTTGCACTGAGAACATCATTTTAATGGTAAAAGGCAAAAACGCCATTACGAGCAGGGGAGGAGGTTTGAACTCCATTTTCAACCACTGGAGAAGAAAAGAAGGGAGGCGAGAGCTGAAAAAGATGAACAACCTTTTAAAAATGAGCCAAATCGGCTTTTTTACAATGCATGGGTCGAGCCCGGAGAGAGAAACATGGAAAAACATGCAAAGCCATCCAACCATTGACCAAAACGCATTCTTCATTAAAATCGGTGGTTGAAACATCACTTCTGGCCATGTTGAAGAAGAATGCGACCCATGTGCATTAAAACTAGTTGTTGAAATGTCGCTTCTGGCCATGCTGAAGAAGAATGCGACCCATGTGCATTAAAACTGGTTGTTGAAACGTCAGTTCTGGCCATTACCACGTGCCAGAGACAATTTTCTTGATTTTCTCTCTCCAAACTGAACCAAAATGCAAGATTGACCTAGAATCATGTAGATAATTTCACCAGCTTTCCATTGATATAAAGAACGTGAAAATCCGAGCTCTGGATCGAAAGATATGGCGATTTGAAGATTTAGGGCAAAAAAGGCCAAAACGGATCGGCGGGAAAATATTTGAATTTTTCCGCTCTGCCACTTGGATGACACGTGTCGGGCTCTGATTCATCCGTGGGCTCATCCTCTGAAAATTCCTTTCGGGCCCTTAAACTTGGACACGTGGCACTATTTTATTGGCTTCGGGCACTGAGGGCGCATTTTTCCTTGCGAAAACACTTTGGGAAAATTTTCCCATTTTCCCCACGTGGCACGCCACTTCAAGTCCACGGGCCTCCTTGTCTCTTTTCATTGCCATCTCACCTTTTTGCACGTCCAGGCATACGTGTCCCTCGCATTTCCCTTTTGCCCAGGATGTCCCAAACTGGAAAATCTCCCCTTGACCTTTCGGGCTTCCTTGTTCCTGTTTGAGGTGAAGACACGTGGCGAGATTTGATTCGTTGGCGGCTCTTTTGGCTTTTCGCGTCCCTCACATACTTTTGGCCTTTGGCCGGATGTCCCAAACTAAAATCTCTTTCTCAGCCGATTCGGGCTTCCTTGTCCCTCTTTGGTTCACGTGGCGAGATTCCATTCGTTGCGGCTCTTTCGGCTTTTCACGTCCCCGCGTACTTTTTGGCCCAGGATGTCCCAATCCCTGACCATGCAGGGACAAATATCTCGAACACTTTGAAATGGGTGAACTTGCGCCAAACCGGCGATCCAGCGTCCCGCGCGTACTTTTGGCCCAATGTCCCAAACCCCAAACCCATGCGAAACAAAAGACTTAGGCAATTTTTTTCCCTTTTTGGTAGATTCGGCTTTTCACGTCCCAGCATCGTCTTTTGTCCCGATGTCCCAAGCTGCTGCCACTGAGACCTGCAGGACTTTTAGCCGATTTTCTTCATTTTTCGGCCCCCCGATGCCCAAGCTGTCCCAGAGAACCTCGCCTACTAGGACTTAGCCGAAATTTTCTTTTTTGCCCCACTTGGTTTTTGCAAATTTTTCATTTTATCAACCTGTTGGGATTTCTTCTTGGATGGGAGAGTTAGAAAAAGGCCGAGGGGACCCCAAAACATGATTTTGGGCCTTGAATCAATCTACTTGCTTGGGACTTGAATAATCTGATGCATGTTATCAAAATTACCTTGGGGGTGAATTTTGGATAACAATTTGGCGACTCAGTGGGGTCATCTGCTGCTTGGATGAAGTTACCAGTTGCCTGAAGCATCCATTGGGCATGGAGTCATGAGTTATAACCTGAAACTGATCTGAACTTTGAAAACCTCCTCTCTGAGCCACTTGGAAACCCACTGAAATGGAGTCGTTCTCACCAAAATGCCACTGAAATGGACTGTGCAAGAGCAAAACCAGCACCACAAAAACTATGTACAGAACTGAAAATCATACATGCTCCAAATGGAACATGCAGAGTGTGCACAAGCACTTCTTCTGCTAAAAGCAAACCTACCTACTCTACTCTAACTGGAAGCAAAGGCAAGCTAAACAAACCCTACAATTGGTTGTGAGAAATAGCTTCCCTTTCTCAAAAGTGGCAGCCATGCAATTGATTTGGCATTGAACATGGCTGATTGGATGGATGGAAAATCAACAAGAAGCTGGTCTTCCACCCAAATCATCAAGGTATCAGCTGAAGGAAAATTCAATACCTCTTTTAGTTGCTCTGCATTTGGATTGAAGAGGTATGACAGCTGATCCTTGGTACTTTGTAGCTCACCCTCATGCTCAGAAGCAAGCATGACTGGTTGTGACTTCTCCTTTGGCTCCAATAAAGCCAAATACCTGATTGGGCAAGGTATGGTCCATTTGATATGCCCATAGCTCTGATTTTCAACTCCAAAAATGGAGTCTTCTTGTAGACCCTCTTGAATGGATGGTGTGGAAGCAATGGTAGAATCTTTGTGCCCTTTCTCTTCCTCCAATGAAGGACATGAAAGATTAAAATCTTCCAATCTTGGTTCCAAAGAGCTGCTATAAGATGCAGGCTGCTGCAAATGAATGTTCTCCTTCATGACAACAGACTCAAGTGTTTGGAATGTGGATGATGAAAGAGAGAATGGTGGAAACTCAACCAGCTCTTCTCCATCAAAACAGTCCTCCAAATCTGACAGATAAACTACCTCATGGCTGTCCTGCTGCAAATGCTCCACTTCCTCCATGGTGTCTTCTTGATCTGTAACTTGACCACCATGGTTTCTTTCACCCTCCAACATTGAGTTTGAGAGATCAAACTCCTCTTCAGTACTAGAACTTGAGAGAGGTGAAGTAGAAAGAAGAACTGAAGGTTCTCCTGTAGCCTGCTTTGTGCTCAAAGCCCTTGGATCTGCAATTTTCTCCTCCACAACTAGAATGTGCTCCTCTTCTTTTGGATTTGGAGCAGCTTCTCCTTCCTCTCAATGTTTGAAGACAATCTTGCTCTTGATAGAACTCTTCCTCTAGCATGAAGTTTGTCAAGTCAAACTCTTCAATCTGCTGCTCTAGAGGACAAGTTGGGACTGCAAGATCTTCTTGAGCTTTCTTCCTTTATGGCTGATTGTGCAACTTGAATTGAATCAACATTCCCTTCAAATAGAGTGCCAACATGGACACTACTTTATGAGAAAACTGACTGCTGATCTGCTTCTTCTTTTTGCTCTTCTTCTGCCACAAAATCAGTCTTAACCACCATTTGTTCAACCTTAGCCTCTTCTAGGTTTAACCATCAAGGGGATCTTTGTCATCCCAAATTTGGCAGCCCAAACCCTCAAGTTGTCTGTCATTTCTTTTCTGTTGGGCTCCTCTTCTTGCTGTCCTTCATGGCCGATTTTTGCAATTTCTTCTTCCCCACATGGAATTGGGAATGCAAGAGGAGGGATGGGTTGTAACTCAATTGATTTGGCAATTTTTTGTGGTGGTAGAGGAGGTGAAACCTCTTGTTTCTTTGGGGAGAGCGTATTTCTTTTAGCTCTTGTGGAGGGGATGACTGTTTGGAAGGAAAAAGGAAAGAAGAATTGAGGTGTGGTGGAAGGCTAGAGGTGGAGACATGGGATCAACATTTGGGACAGCAGATGGGGAGTTTAGAATTTGCAATTCCAAATGAGATGATGTTGCTTGAGTAATGGGAAGAGAAAAACCAGATGATGGTGTAGAACTTACCCATTGACAAGGTTGTTCAACAACAAGTGTATAGGCCTCTATTTCTGCTGTCCATTGTGCAAGTTGGGGCAACATCTTCATCATGAAGTCCAGCTTCTCCTGAGGGCTGAAGTGTCTTGGAAAAGGGCCTCCCCATGGACAAGGAGTCCTGCAACCAATTCTAAAAGCTCTCATTTGAGTTGTTGCTCTGGATGCACCATCTTTACCTCCATCTTTTGGATTTTCTCCAACAGAGACCATCATCTTGCATCTGATTGTCTTCATTATATGCATACTCTTGCTCTTGGAAAGCTCCATAGCCAAAATGATTTTGGCATTGCTGCTCATATGGGTATGCATGCTGATTTTGAATTTGTTCAAAATGCTGATTTGGAGGATTTAAAAAACATGTTGGAGGTGGGAAACATTGCTGCTGTTGTTGAAAATGTGAATTCCATGATGGAAATGAAGTCATGATTGCACAACTTCATGGAATGGAAAAGAATGAAAGAGATGGAAAGAAATATGGATGGAAATGGATGGAAAATGGGTCTGCAACTTCAGAAATGGGTTGCTGATCAGATGGAGTCGCCAGATGTGTTTGCAAGTGCCTCCAAAGGCTGAAATCTTCACAGGAACACACCAACCTGCAAAAGATGAAGTGGAAGACCTCTAAGGTCCCACCGGGCATGCCAAAACTATTGTGCGGAATCACAGCACCCCTGGATGTTGATCAGATTTCTAGTTTGATCATACTAGCATCCAGTGTGATTGCACAACATGGAATCCTTTCTCCAAGTGTGGGACTTGCAAAATGAGAAAGGAATCTCCAGAGAAGGCTGGTTCCTATTCCTAAACTACACCCACAAGCTATTCCGGTGCGAGGCAAGCTAATCTAATCCTAATCTAACCATGCCAAGGAGACAGAGAGAGAGAGAGAGAAAAGGAAAAAGGCAGCCTACACTAAAACGGTGATACACCGAGAGAAGGAAAATGTTGAACATCTATCAAAGCGCCATGGAAAAGGAGAGGTGAGCAATGGGAAGGATGGACGGATGCATCACAGACCCAGGATAGATTTCACACGGAAAATGTCCCAAAACTCCATGAACACAGCTCCAACCTGTAATGAGTATTAAAACATGCACAAATACTTTCAATGAAGAGAGGCAAGAAGAAAGACAAGCAAAAACGAGCAAGGATGGATGGATGCATCACAAAACACATTTTTGTTGCTTGAAGTTTACACGAACATCATTTTAATGGTAAAAGGCAAAAAACCATTACGAGAGGGGAGGAGGTTTGAACTCCATTTTCAACCTAGAGAAGAAAAGAAGGGAGGACGAAGCTGAAAAGATGAACAACCTTTTTTTTTTTTAAATGAGCCAAATCTCTTTTTACAATGCATGGAAGTCGAGCCGGAGAAGAAACAGGAAAACGTGCAAAAAACCATTGACCAAAACGCATTCTTCATTAAAATCGGTGGTTGAAACATCACTTCTGGCCATGCTGAAGAAGAATGCGACCCATGTGCATTAAAACTAGTTGTTGAAACATCAGTTCTGGCCATGCTTTGAAGAAGAATGCGACCCATGTGCATTAAAACTGGTTGTTGAAACGTCAGTTCTGCCATTACCACGTGCCAGAGACGTTTCTTGATTTTCTCTCTCCAAACTGAACCAAAATGCAAGATTGACCCTAGGAATCATGTAGAGAATTTCACCACTTTCCATTGATATAAAGAACGTGAAAATCTGAGCTCTGGATCGAAAGATATGGCGATTTGAAGATTTAGGGCAAAAACAGGCCAAAACGGATCGGCGGGAAAATATTTGAATTTTTCCCATGCTCTGCCACTTGGATGACACGTGTCGGGCTCTGATTCATCCGCGGGTTCATCCTCTGAAAATTCCTTTCGGGCCCTTAAACTTGGACACGTGGCACTATTTTATTGGTTTTGGGCCTAAAATTTCGCATTTTTTCGACCTTGCGCGCACTTGGGAACACTTAGCAACTTTTCAACCAACTTTCCTCTTTTTTCCACATGGCACGTTTTCATTCATCCGCTTCTGGCCTCCTTGTCTCTTTTCCTTTGGCCATTTCGCCTTTTTCACCCAGGCTCATACGTGTCCCTCGCATACTTTTGGCCGGATGTCCCACACTAAAATCTCTCAGCTCGCCATTCGGGCTTCCTTGTTCTGTTTGAGGTGAAGAAGACACGTGGCGAGATTCTATTCACTGGTGGCTCTTTCGGCTTTTCGTGTCCCTCTCGTACTTTTGGCTCAATGTCCCAGGATGAAAGTCCTTGTTTCGCCGAATCGGCCGTTCGCGTCCTCCGTGTACTTTTGGCCCAAGATGTCCCAGGCTTCTGGGGACAAATATCTCGAACCGCCCCAAAATGGGTGACTTGCACCAAACCGGCCGATCCACGTCCCGCGCGTACTTTTGGCCCGGATGTCCCAAACGCGAAACAAGACTTAGGCAATTTTTTCCCTCTTTCGGCCGATTCGGCTTTTCGCGTCCCGTCGCGTCCCACTTTTTGTCCCATTTGCTGCTCCAAGGACTTGCGGACTTTCTGGCGGCTTTTCGGCCGGTTCGCGCCCCGACGTTCCAACTCCCATGAGACCGCTGGACTAGGACTTAGCCGTTTTTCTTCATTTTTCGGCCCCAAGCTTGGTTTTTTGCAAATTTTTCACCTTTTCTAACTTTGTTGGGTTTTCTTCTTGGATGGGAGAGTTAGAAAAGGCCGAGGGGACCCCGAAAAACATGATTTTGGGCCTTGAATCAATCTACTTGCTCAGACCGAGTAATCTAATGCATGTATGATAAATCATAATATCAAAGAATAAATGAGTTGTGTGCCCTATAAGGCATCAAATCACACTCAAACCCTAGTTGCTCCCTAGGAGATGAGCTTCAAAATTATGTCAAAGCTCTTGTAATTCTTCTTCTTGATGCCCTTGATCTTTATCAGCAAGAGATTCTTCAATAGATGTCTTCAATTCACCAATTTGAAGAGTTTTTGTTTTGCACTAAGCCACATAGAAGGGTTTCATCCTCCTTGGATGCCACATAAGATGGATTTCATCCTCAAGTGGAAAGGAATTGAGCAATCAGCCCAAAAACTTAATTTAAGCGTATATTATCCAAATATGATATCCAAATGAGGCCAAACAACCTCCTTTTATATCCCATGGTTGGTGCCAACACCCCTTGGTAAGAACCGAGCTCTTTAAGATTAACTTTATCTTCTAATATTTTGTTGGGGTCTTATAACCCTAATCAACTTGCCTTAAGGAGTGAAACATCAAATAAAAACATTTAAAATAATAAAAAAACTGAAATGAACTTCAATTACTTCCCTTGTTCAATTATTCTTCTTGGCCACGGGGAGAGAGTGACAAGAAGTCCTAATTCAACATTAATTTGAAAAAGGGGCATTATTGTCCTCCCTTCCCAAAATGGTTATTCCTTAAGCAATTGGCAACTTGGCTGATCCGAAACTTGATTCCTTCTTCCTATCATGTAATACCACATCTTGAAATGAATTAGGAGGTGGCTTCCTTGACAAGGCATCCGCTACCACATTGTTTTTGTCTTCACCTATTCAATATCAAAATTATATGCTTGGAGTCTACTTACCCACTTTAATCGTAGGTCATTAACTTTTTTATAGAGAAAAAGTTTCAAGCTATTGTGATCAGTTTTAACCACAAACATCCCATAAACCAAGTATTGTTGGAAGTTGGTGAATGCATGCATGATGGCCAAAATTTATTTGTCATATCATATGCAATGAGATGCATGTCTTGCATCAAAACATCCCCTACCTATTCCTTCACCAAAAACATCACGTTAAATTATAAATGACATAAAAAAATATGGAATAAAGCAACTACCATGCAAGAACACATCACCTTTTTCAACTCTTCAAAAGCTATATGGGCTTTTTTAGACCATAAAAAATCTCCCCTTTTTCAGATAAGTCTATGAGGCTACAAGTTGGGAAAAACCCTTCATAAATTTCCTTTAGTAACAACACAAACCCAAAAATCCTATTAATTGTTAAGTATGGGTTGTATATCCTCTTAATTGTTAAAAATGGGCAGCCCATGAGGTAATTCATTGAAAACTTTGGCATGCTTGTTAAGTATGGGTTGAATATCATCATGAAAAGATTGTTGAATGGAAATAGAAGAATTAGATCTTACCAAGAAATGAGCAGCCCATGCAAGCTGCCCTCTTTTGAATGTCCTTTCGATGCAAAACCTCTCCTCCTACCTTAAATTTCAGCTCCATACTTTGGTAGTTTTGAGTGAATTCACCCAAGGAATGTAACCATTGAACACCCAACACTAAATCAGTTTCACCAATACCAATGACATAGAAATCATCTCTTACCTTGTGTCCCCCCAAAGAGAGTGTGAGCTGAGGTATTCTTCTTGTGCATGGAAGTATGAAGCCATCTCGCCACCATGACATTGAAGCCCTTCAAATGTTCAACCTTTAAATTCTACCCTTTTTTAATCAAACCTTCATCAACAAATTTATGTGTGGCTCCAATATCAATCAAAATTATGACCCTTTCCCTTCTAGGTCACCTTTCACTCGGAACATATGATATCTTGGAGCATTGGACAAGGTAGTAAGAGTGCTGTATAAAATTTCTATGTCCTCTCCTGAAAATACTATCTCGCTTGGCTTCATCAACACTATATTAATCATCTTCACAATTTGAAAACACCTCACTATAATGCACTTTACCTTTACCTAAACAATGATGTCCTGGAGTCCATGGATCCTTGCAAGAGAAGCATATATTCTTCTTCTTTAGGTCATTTCTAGTCTCACAACCATTATTGGTTTTGGGCAGCTTCTTTTAAATAGTAGGAATCTCATTGGAAGGGATTCCTTGGCTGGTCTAAGGGAGCATTCCTAGGTTGTCCCATAGGTCCTTTAGGATGTCCTCCACTCAAGTTAACCTTGGGATGTTTTTGATTGATGTTATTTTTAGGGCGAACCTTTAAGGTCCAAGGCATTTTTGATTGCCTATTAAAGAGAAAAAGGATCAAAGGCTCTAACAAAACCATTGAGTGGTTTAGTCAAAACCCTCAATGAAAAGAACCAAAATCTCCTCTCTATAACATTCGTAATCATGACGGAAAGTCTAAGAAACAAATTCACATACTCATCAATCGTGCTTTGTTGTTTCAATTGCACAAGTTTTGAAAGTGAAATTTCAGGTCAAATCTATCAAGTTTATCAACCAGTCTTCTAAAAACTCATCATAAAAATGGATCTCTTTGTGCCCTTTTATCACCAATCCATGGAACAAAACTCATGAGTGATCCCATCTAGGTGAAGGGTTGTAAATATGATGGCATCATCCTCTATCACAAGCTTCAGAAAAATATGTATCCTACTTTTATATCCATGCGCTAGCTGTCCCTTAGTCGATCCATTGAAAGTAGATAATGTCATCTTCCCCAACACATTTTGCACCTCTTTCTCGTGGCGCATTTGTCTTGGCTCTAGACTAGACCTTCCTTTTCTCACACCAATGAACTCATCAAGTGTAATGGTCTCACGTATCTCCCTCGGAAGTTCCATATATTATTCTTCATAGCTTGTGGAAATACTTTTCCCCACAAAGGTCCTTGCTCCAAAGATCGTAATGGTTTCTTTCCTTGGACGGAAAATAGGCCTAGTGGCTGATCTATGACCTGATCCAAAGGGTCACCTTGAAGTATTTTCTCTGGATGAGCTTCGGTCTAAATTATTGACCCTAGGTTCATGAAATACTTGAAGGGTTAGGGCTAAGCTAAGAGGTCCATGGTGTCTCGCCAATATTACTTTGTCTTTAATTAGGTTGTCAATCTTGTCTTCTTGGGCATCCCTTTGATCCATATTGTCCTCTCTTCTTGTTTAGTCTAATTTTGTTTCCCTCCTTTGATATAAGAAGAAACCCTTATTGCATTCTTATATCAAACCCTCATGCTAGGAAGATGAGTTCTCTAATACCAATGTAATGTTATTTTCCGGGCTGAAATTGTAAATCAAAGAAACCACACAAACCCCAAGTGAAGTGAATTTTCATTTTTATAACAACTTTAATATTTCTTCAAACCCTAGCAATGAACTGTATAGGGACTTTAATTCACCATATAACCATGCACAACAAATGAAAATACTTCTTAAATAATTATTTCAAGTATGACGACTATTATCCATCCAATTTGTAACAAATAAATGGAGAAATTAAGAGATGATACCCAACGGTAATTAAATTTATCACGGTAGCAAAGAAAACTACAAACAAGGGATGTAAACAATAGACAAAATCCTCCAAAGGTAATCATGTTATCCAATTTTTCCCCTCAGGTGGAATTGGAAAAACATGACCTTAAACACAGAGAAAATGGAGGGATTGATTCAATCATGGGAGCTTGCATTTTGAGATTGGGAAAATAGGATAAATTAGGTCGAGCACATTGCAGATAATTTTGGGAAATGAAGAAGCTTTGAAGTTTGAAATTTGAACTTTGGAGGTGGGGGCTTTTGGAGGTAGGAGAAACGCGGTAAAAATGAGTAGAAGGTTTCAAGGACCCAAATGGATGCACAACCCCAAAATCTTGAAACCTAAAACCCCAAAATCCTGAATTATTAACTCCCAAAATATGAAACCACAAAATTCCAAACTCCCAAAACCCCAAAATCCTGAAATCCTAAAAATCCAAAAAGTTAAAAGTCCAAAACCGAGAGTCTTGAATTTCAGACTTCAGAGTTTCAAAATTTTCGAACTTTTGATCGACCGATGAACAATGTAACACGACATGGTTTTGGAGTCTCGAACTCAAAGTTTGAATATCGACTTCAAGGTTTGACATTTTGGAACTCTCAAGCCATCTTGAGTGATGAACAATAACCGAACTCCGAAATCAAAACTCCCAAAGTTCCAAATCCTAAAAGTCTAATATTTTGATTTCGGAGGACGCGATGCAAGTTTGGAGTCCAAGAAAGAATATCAATCATTGACATTTATTGTAGTATGACACTCTCAACTTCAGATGGCCATAAATTTTAACTAGAATCTTGTATTTGCACAAAAATGGAAAGCCCTCGAGTATTTTAAATGAAGAAATACAATCTTCGCCATTTTAGAGGGAGTTTACAAATTTCTCACCTACCAAAATAATGAGGTATGGGCTTCCTTTCTTCTCCAACAAGGCAAAGTACATGGGGGTATGCGTTTTGCAGTGGCACCCATCATTGTTACAAGAGATTTTAATGCATTTTTTGGTGGTTGGAGAAAGATTTTGAATTCTTATCTCTCCCTTCTCTCATTCTTCCTATTTATTGTAAAGAGGGGCTCATTTCAAAAGATTAGATAATCTTGCTTTGCACCCTCCCTTCTTCTCTTGTCTGTAAGTGATCTTGTGGAGTAAAAACCTCCCATTCAAACTGTAAATGCAAATTTATGCCTCTTGGTCATTGTAATGCATTGTATTAAATCTATGGAGCAATAATATAAGTCTCATTAATGAAGTTCAACCCTCTCGTGTGCTCATTGCATTTTAGATTAATTGTGCATATTAGGTTGTGTTACATGTTTTGAAAGTTTGTGTTTAATGGTGAATGAATTTTTGATAAGAGACTGATTTGTGTTGATGTTCATCCTTTTCAATCTTTTTTCAATTTCATTTCCATGCAAGGCAACTTATTCAATATTTCTCTTGGTGCATCACCCCCTGTAGCTTAGGTTTAATTTCTTGTAATCTTTTCAACCATGTCTCCTTGGAAAGTTAGAGTAGATTTTAGGATAGATCCTCTACAATTTGAGTGTGTGTATCAGAATAGAGGAATAGGAACTAGCCTTCATCCAGAGATCTTTCCCAATTGTAAAGTCCCACACTTTGGGAAAAGCTCCATGTTATGCAATCACACTAATAATTTCAATCTATTGAGTTACAAAACAATAAGGGATGATGTGATTATGCATAAAAAATTTGGTATGACCAAGCGGGACCAAGTTGTCATTCCATGAGCTTTGAAGGCATTTTCAAGAAATTCAGACTTAGAAAACTATAGATTTCCAATTTCAGACTTTTCACCTCTCAGGATGAACTCTGAAATCATTTTTCAAGGGCTTAACTTGGTCAAAACAAGTCCAAATTTCACTAGTGATAGATTGGAGGATAATATTCAAAAGGGTATTTTTAGTTTTTTGAAATTTTGATTTTTGAAATTTTGGAGTTTTTTGAATTTCGGGTTTTGGGATTTCGAGATTTCGACATCTCAAGCTTTCATAATTTCGAGTTTCGGGTTTTGGGATTCTCCAAATTTCAGATTTTGTAGTTTTAGGTGTTATGTGGGGACGCGTCCCCCTGCTTTGACATGTTCAAGATGTCCTGGGACACGGGGATGTGGGGAAATTTCCCCACGTTTCCCTTTTTCTAGAAACGTCCTGGGACGTCTCAAAATGTTGGGAAATGTCCCGGGGATGGGGAAGTGTGAGGAGAACGTGAGGGGGACATGGGAAACGTGGGGGCATGTCTAGATGTCCCCCATGAATTTATTTCCTTTTTTGGCATTTTTTTCCTTTTTTAGATTTTTGGTGAAAAAAACACAAGCATTGAAAAAAAATTGCCATTTTTGGAAATGGTTTGGGAAGATGTAGCAACAAAACTTTCATGTTCCATAACTTTCATATGTGGCTCTGTTTCAGCTTGTCGTTCTCTCGAAAGTGCATATTTTCTTGAGCTCTATGCATTGATGGCAATCTTTTTCTTATTTTCATAAAATCAATTTTTGCACCTTTTTGGACCAAGCAACTTCTTGCAAATTTCTGAAAGAATCATGAGTATTAAGGAATGTATTTGATGTTTATGAGTTCAAGTTTCACCTTATTTAAATCTCAAATGGTTTTATTTCAGCTTATTTATATAATTTCGTCACTATATATTTCTATTTTAAATATTTATATATTTTTAATTATCCATCCCCCACCGTCCCCCCATCTCGTAATTATGGGTTTTAGACATTCAGAATTATTACATTTTCTATTTTTCGTATCTCATTTCAAAACAATTTTCAACCTCCAGAAAGTCAAATAAACAGGTCCTTCAAAGTTTCATTCTAATTTTGTCAAGTTTTTGTGTGACTTGGCAAAACCCTAGCCTTTTGAGGCTAATTCCCCAACACATCTGGCGACTCCAAAGGGATAGAATTCACTTTGGTGATGCAAAACAAGTTGCTTAAGTACATGAGAAGAATTCGAACTAGTTTTGATACTAGAGAAGAGGGATTATTTGTTTACCTGCAATTATCACTTGGAAGAGGAAGGAGAGGAAGAAGGCCAAAAATATCACCATCTCCACCTAACAAGAATTTATCTACACCACCACCTGGTAGACATTTTCTCCAATCAAGCGGGGTTCTTAGTCCAATAATAATGGCACACGTACAACATCAACCGCCTAATCAATTCATCAACTTCACAGGAAGTAGTCCACTTTCCCTAAATGTTCAAAATTCAATTCCAATTGAAACACTAAAGAACATTCCCTATTTCACAGGAGAAAACCATACAAATCCTATTTACCAAATCCAGGACATTGCCAATGTCTATGCAATTCATGAAATTAATGAAATGGATGTTAAGGTCAAGTTGTTAGCTTCATCTTTTAAGGGTAAGGCCTTACAATGTTTTTAGGATCCTAACAATAGGATTTATTCAAAATTGGAATCAATTGTGTTAATCTTTTTACAACTATTTTGGAGATACATAAAACAATTTGTCATTTTGGGAACAATTGAAACAATTAAAAGGCCTCCAAATGAGAAAATGGCAGATTTTAACTTCCATTTCCAGCAGACATGGGATAGGACTCCAATAGCTATCTCGACCAAATTTCTAAGGAGCACTCCTTTACTTCTTGAAGGGTATGAATTCTGATATTTCTATGATGATCCAATCAATGGGAGGAACAATGCTGCAATGGGCTTACGACATAGCTATCGAGTGGAAAACTATTTTATTCGAAATGGTAAGCTAGCACCAAGGCCACCAGACATGGGAAATATTACAACTATTAAAACACTCAAGTTGAATCGTGTTCCAACTCCGAGAAATCACAACAATAGTGAGGCTTCTACTTCTTCAAGTACTTACGCAAGGAACTATAGGAGGTTATGAAACAACTACTGAACCTAGGACATGAGCTAGTGATGATCAAGAGATACCAAGCTCAGAGTTCTAGACCGTATCACCTCAAATTCAGTGTCAATCCAAGTCCCCATATCATATAAATAGACCACCAAAACACGCTACAAATCAAAATCTGAACCAAGGACAACCTCAAACTACCATGCCATTCTCGAGCATATGATCCAAATGTAGTTTCAACATCAAGATCCTTGGTTCCAACTCAAAACAACATAGCACAGAGTACGAGTGGTGTTACCCTTGCAATCTACCTCACAATCGATCGACGTGTTTCAATGGTGCACGGAATCGAGGCCCTAATGGTGTAAACCAATGGAATGTCCCAAGAGCAAAGTCAAGAAGGAAATCAGCAAGAAGAAAACCAACAAGATGTACCTCCAACGAAAATGTCATTGGTCGGTTGGAAAACAAAATATTTATGCGGAGCTACTCAAATTTTTTCTAGGTTTTGGCTACCAATACACAAGTAAAAAAAAATGGAACATTGAGGATGGGTAACCATCTAATCCAGTTGTTTCTCGAGACCACTCTTGCACAACAAGGAGTTAGTAGACCAAGTGCAACCCCCAATGTGCAAAATCAACCTAAGGCACCTGTTGCAAAAGAAAATAAGAAATTATAGTAATGTTGACAAACGATAAAAAATATTTAATAATATTGGAAATAGATAGCCAAGTAATAATCAAAAAAGGAGTAAAAAGTAACATCTCTAATCTTCATATATCTTTGGATAAAAAGAATCGAGAATAGTTGGCAATAGAAACCAAAGGGAAAAAAAGAAAGAAAGTAGATGTCGGTTTCAATGCCTATGACTAGAAGGAAACAGGTGGAAAAACCATCTTTTGTTCTCGTGACTAGCTGAAATTTGATTAATATTGGTGACTACTAAATGGTTCAATTAATGTCCCTAGAAAATTGGCAATGTAGAGTATTTTTGATTGATGGAATTTTGCGATGAGGTCCTCTGAGGTGAAAAAGTGGCTCTTGTAGAAGAAAGAGACAACCCTCATAAGATTGAAGGCTCAAAAACTCTTGGTGGAATTTAAAGTGCTGAAAATTATTCCTATAGGCATGCATAACAAATATTCTATCAAGTCTCTCAAAGATGTATCGCAAACCATTCCTCAAAACCCCTTGATACATTCGGATCCCAAATGCAAAATTTTAATATTTATGATGAAATTCCTAATGACTAATAAGTAACCACTAAGAATTTCCAAGAACTAAGATCATTCTCCTATTTTGCACTCTTGTAAGATGCCTATATCCTCAAAGTCTACAATACATTTCAGTAGTAAAGGAAATGTTTGACAACTTTGTTGTAATTTGAATTTTATAGGCATTGGAAATTGTTAGTAATCTCTCCAGTTTTTAAGTGTTTTAGATGTGTTTTGATGGTTAAAAATAGTTAAGAAGTTATCATTCCCAATATTTACAAAGAAAATCATGCCTCGTAAAGAAATCCTAATTTAAATTTTGCGGGTTTTAGATTTTCTAAACTTTGCATCAAGGTTGAGACCAAATTTGTGGCCACATATGTGTCATACGATATCATTGGGATATAAATTTATAATATTTAATATCATTTTCAATAAAAACTTTGATTCTAAGTTTGTATTTGGTACCTTGGTTTAACATCAATAGAGAAAGTAGAGTAGATGAGAAGTATACAACATTCATTAGTAGATGAGAAGTATACAACATTCATTAAGTTAAAGATAATCACTTGCGTGGCATTACTAGTATGTTCAATTTCTTGAGAATGATCTATTTAGTGTCCTCTATATCATCTTATCAATGTCAGATTGATAATTGCAGCTAGTGCCTTGGCATTCATTTGTTGTCCAGCAACTTAAATCTGTTTCCCATCTATAAAAGTTCAAGTTTTAGGCACTGTTGCACAATGTATGTTAGTGGATCAAAGAATGTCATTCTTTTTATATAATGTCACCTTTTCTCACTTGAGGATAAGAATTTCAACTTCTTGCCATTCCTTCTCCATGGAAAAGAAGTAGAGGGGTTGGAGAAAACATTAAGATTTCATTTGCATTTTTTTTTTTCTAATTTTTAATGTTTATTTTTAGTATGTGTTTTCCTTTAGCAGGTCGGCTGGGTTTTATGCACTTTAAAATCCAATTAAAGATTAAAAGAATACTTTAAGGGGCTGGCCTTTCTATTCCAAGATTTGGTGCCAAAAGAGGTTATAAAAGAAGATTGGAAAGCTCATTTGAAGAATCTATGTTGGCGCATTTTTCTATTTGGGCATTGTGAGCTAGCGGCTCCTTGTTCTTCATTTTGGGACAAAAGACGAAGTGTGTGGCTTCTTCCGAAGATAGAAATCCTTTTAGTGGCTGGTTAGAGTACGAAAACCCTCTTTCATTGGTTAGAGTTAAGACTTATTGAAGACCTTTATGCAGATTTTAGTTTTGCAGCATCAAGGACATAATCGACAAAAATTTGGATGCATTTTAGAGCCATTGCTAGTTGTAGCGACTAGGATTTGATGGTGTTTGAGTGCCTTCTAGGGAAAAAATTACAAATATGAGTTTATATTTTGATTGGGCATATTTTATAAAGTTGGAATCTCCACTTTGGTGATTTTAGAGCTGAGCTTTGCATTCAACTTTTTTGTTGGATTACATTTTTTCTAATTCATCAGACGTAATCATATTTTGTTGTGATTACTAAATTCCAGGATATATTACTCATCTCTATTGCTGTTTTAATGTTCTGAGATATGTATCTGTTTATGGAACTCTCTTGTGCAACAGAAATTGAAGAGATTGTGGCTGCGAAGCATTGGCCTTGCAAAAGGGGATTAATTTGGCACACCTTACGGTTTGATCCTTCATTCTCAAAAACAAATGGTCTCTTTATAGCAAAGATTGTTAAAATGGCAGTGTAGATGCAGAGAAGCGGGTAGGTTGTTTATGGCATTCAGAATACATATTTGGTTGGTGTCTTTAAAGAGAAGTCAAATTTTTTGCATAATTGAAAACTTATTATTTTGAATAGGTATCTTGATATGCTTATACTTGATGCCTTGTTTCTAATCAATGCTTTATGTGTATTGAATTTATGATATATTTATAGTCGCTCTCTTCCCTTTTCTATTAGCACTTGCATTACCTATTTCAAGAAAGTATTCATTTTTCAAATGATAAGAAAATGATAAGATTATTTTCTTATTTGTTTAATGTTGTTCCGCACCACAACACACACATTTGGGAGGAAAATAGAATAGTTCTTTTTCAATTCCTAGGTTCAAGAAACATACTTTTTGTTTCAAAAGGAGTAACTTGAACTTTTCTATTTACATGTCAGGAAGAGCCTTAAATGAACTTGAGAATACACGACAAGTTGAAGTTGTTGGCACTCCGGCGTGAGTGATTATTGTGGATCTCATCAGGAAATATGTGCATCCAGTCAAAAAAATTAATGATAGTTTTGATGGTATAATTAGAGACCACAGTTTATGAAGGTGTATTTAATGACTTGCTATGTGAAACTCAATGCTCAACATTTTTGAATGTCATAAAAAAGGTTAAAGGTAGATTCACCCCCATTGGTGGATGCACTGCAGAAGAACAAATAGTTTCTTTTAAATCTACTCTCAGGCTACTGAATGTTGAACACGAGGAACTTTTCTGTATACTGTTCCCTTTCACATTGCATGATGAAGCTTATGACTGGTTTTAAACCTTCTTAAAATTCAAGAGATAGTTGGGTGTGATTTAATGATTCAGTCTTAGCCCAGTTTGGCAATGTTTTTAACCCTTATGTTCTGTATCAATCGTTTTTCAGTACAAGCAGAGAACCACATGAGCGCATAAGAGCCTCTAACATTATATTTTAGAAGATGTACAACTGCATCACCATTTTATTCAAACCTCACCTAGCTCAAACCTTAGAAATGTATAGAGAACCCACAACCTACGCTGAAGAAATCAAAGTGGATAGGAAGCTAAACCCACAAGGACATATTCTTATGGTAGCATCGAATGGTAATTTCAATTTCCCACCACTAAATCCTTCTTCAAATGACAATTAAAATGCCGCTGCACCTGTTCAATTTGCAATACCCTTGATACATGTCGCCAGTGACCAAAAATTGGGATTCCTCGATTATCTCTCTCTTGAAGCGCCCACGCAAATTCAGAGCCAAGCCGTGATGCCTACTGTTAACAATTCTCAAAGTATGCCCCAAGACTTCAACAAGATTGAGCTTGATGCAATACAAAAGATGGTCCAAAAACTTAGTAATGATTTCCTCAGTTTCAAAAGAAAGTAGGAAATACACACGAAGAAGGTCCAAGCCGATATTTCACATATCAAAGGTATAATAGGCCCTTTAACCACCTAAACAATGCCCCTTAATCATCACAAAACAAGCTACCTCAGATAAGCATCTGTGAGCCCACATTGCCAAAATGATCCATAGTTCATAACACTTCCAATAATGCTGAGTTAGATTGCAGTGATTTGCATACAATTCTTTCAAAATATTTCATAAGGAAATGAATATGATTGAGATTGTACCCAATAGTCACAAATCGTGGAAGCCTTTCACACAAACAAATTAGCTAGCATAACCACAGTCTTGGATTCGTTCAGCTTTCCAAACCAAAAGGAGAATAAGCATGAGGAAAATACTGATGAAATTTATGCATTCCATTAATATCCGAGGAATAATTATGCCAATAGGAGTAGATCTCAACATCAGCCATTCACTACATCTACCCCTCCTAACAACAACATTACCCCTCCTGATTCTAAGGCAAATAATGATTCTTCACTTTCTGAAGAACCCAAACAACGCCTTGCTATGGATGCATAGCCTGTCACCAACAAGATTGCATATAGCATAGTGGAGGATATGGAGAGAAATTAAGGCCAACATAGCCTTTTCATGAATTAGCCCAAAACACATAACATTGTGACCTACTCCTTAAATCACTAACTAAAAAGCCTGTCCCAATAAAGCAAATGATAAACAACACAAACATGGTGGTCCATATGAGTAAAACAGAGGTTCCACCCTTTTTCTCACTACGACAAGTTTTGGCAAGAACCTTCATAATTGTTTGGTAGATTCCAGAGCCTCAGCGAATGTAATGCCAATAGAAATATGCAAAAATCATTTTAACTCCCATGAAATATGACATGATTGTATTCCAATTAGATAAAATAAAGGTCAAGGTAGGAGGCAAGCATTTGAACATTCGTATACAACTACGTATGAATTGAGAATTCTGAAATTCATAGATATCCAAGTCGTTGACATCCATGGAGCCTATGTCATGTTATTGAACAGAGATTGGTTTAAGATGCTGAATGGATATATAGCTACTAATTTTTTCCACATGTGGCTGCCTTGGAGAGGAATTGCAAACTAAATCAGAGTAGAGCTAGACTGGATGGATATGAGTACGGGTTCAGTTTTGGAACGCTGAAACGGAATTTTTAAAAGTATCTCGGGTATGGTACGCTTTTGGGTAAGTTATAGAAGACTACCAAAATCGTACCTGTAGCATACCTTGTCTCTGTGGAAACAGTTCCAGCTGTACCTAGAGAGTACTAGTCCTCGTACCAGTACCTGGTACGTTTCCAGGCTGGTACGATGACCCCCAGGGTGTTTCCGTGCAGTCTTGGAGTAGATTGAGAGAGAGCTCAAAATGACCCACATGATCACTGAATATAACCCACCAAATGAGAATGTGAATGCAGTCTCTTCTGAGAATGGTGTTTAGGCTCTTAGCACTACCCAACTCGTCGATTACATAGAGATGGAGAAGACATCATGTGCTAGTCTTTGGACCATGCAATTGGATGGTGCGTGCTCCAAATATGGTCATGGAGCTAAAGTTGCCTTAGTTGAGATAGAACGGAAGCAATACCTTGCTTTCTACAAGTCTCAATTCCCATGCACCAGTAACTTAGATTATGAAGGCCTAATAAAAGGCCATCAATTTTCCCTAAGATAGAACATCATAGAACTAGGAGCATTCAGAGACTATAAATTGGTTGTCAACCAAATCATAAGCGAGTTCCAATGCAAGATTTCATGCCTTTAGAATTAAAAACATAGAGCATGGAATTTAATTGAATCTTTCATTGAATTTAACATCACGACTATTTTTAGAGATAAAAACCAGATAGTACATTTTCCGTCAATTTGACCCCTTGGGAGGAATCCAAACTGTAGTCCTCTATTGAATTGGTCCCTTATCTCCCAATCCCTGATAATGTGACCAACTTCCATGTTTTTAATGATGGTCAATAGATCATTGATTTTATAAATAATTTTGGTGTATTTCATGTGAAAATCATGGATGAACATGATAGAGATACTTTCATTAAAAATAATGAGTTTAATGATGGAGTTCTGAACTTGAAAGAGAACAAAATTCCTAAAGTTTTTATTTCGTTTGAAAGAATTTGATCTTCACTCATCTTCTTTGAATTCTAATCCATTGAAATACACGAAACATTAGATTATTCTTCAGAATATTGAATCGTCTAAAGCACCTCACTATGTCAACATTATCTAGGATTATACTGAATTAGAAAAGGAAAACATCAAACAACTACTCTTGTGCTATAAAAATGTGATTGCCTAGTCTAATGAGTATTTTAAAACCTTTGATCCTATGGTCAGAACCTCATAGCTTTCATGTGCACTAACCAGAAGGATTTAGAACTAAAGTATCTGATGCCAAACTCCTTGGTCAAATATGTTAAAATAATTAGGCATTACATACTGTGAAACATAGTCCATGCCATAGTACCTGATCCCGCAATAAAACTTATGCTTGGCCATAATGAACTTGGACAATGTAGAGGCAAATAGATGACCAAACTCAAGGAGTATGATATCAAATTTAAATGAGCCAAGTTAGTAAAAGGAAAAGGCCTCATACAATTGATGTCAGAAATCAATTTGTAGATTATAGTAATACAGGTTGACAAGACCTATGTTATATTAGATAAGTGGTATGATCAGGTCATCCACTATCTCATGTATGAGACTTTCCTTTCCGAACATAGAAGAGAACAAAGGAGAGACATCATATTGAAATATGTGTATTACATGTTTAAAAAAGGTGTATTGATAGAATTAGTTCAATTTCTAAAATCGCATTGCCTAACAACAAGATTGAATTGAAGTATTTTTTATCAAGAGAAATTTTGTGTACAAATTTAACTTTGGTTTTGTAGAAATTTTCTCACCTTTAAATGTCATGTTAAAACAAGATAAGAAAGTATAATAGAACTCTCAAATCATAGAAATCCTTTGGATACATCAAGGACACCATTGCGTAAGTCCTAACACTGACGAGTGTGAATTTTACAAAGGACTTATATCTATACTCCTGCGTATTAGAACATACTAATAAAGTTATGCTAACACAAAGAGGATGATGAAGAACACCCTTTAGCTTTCATGAGCACTAACCTAAAGGATGCAGAAATAAAGTATCATATCCTAGACAAGTAGACGTAAGCCTTGGTCAAATACTTTAAAAATTAAGGCTTTACATATTACACAACATAGTCCACGCCATAATACCTGATGCCATAGTAAAACATATGCTTTGATATAATTAACTTGGAGAACATAGAGGCAAATGGAAGGCCGAAATTTAGGAGCATAACATCCAAATTGAACCAGCAAAGTGAGTTAGAGGATAATGCCTCATACAATTTGATAAAATAAACCGATCCGTGGTTTACAGTAATGCAGGTTGACAAGGCCCAAGTTATATCAGATAATTTGTATGATCATGTCAACCATTATCTCATGTATGGGAATTTCACACTTGAACTTAGTAGAGAACAATAAAGAGCCCTTAGATTGAAAGTCAGACACTACATGTTGAAGTAAGGTGTCCTCTATAGGAGAAACTATAGAGGAATTTACGTAAGATGTGTCACTAGTGCAGAAGCTAATCAAATCGTGAGTAGTTTTCATGATAAAATAAAAAGTGGTAACCCCTCTGGCATTGCCAGTACATAAAATTTTCAGAGTAGTGTTCAATTGGATCGTAATTTTTAAGGATTCCCAAAACAATGTTCAACATTGTTATGAATGCCAATTTTTTTCGAAAGAGAGAATCTTGCACCCATGTTGTGACATCAAGTCATTGAGCAGCGAACATTTGCATAATGGAGACTTGACTTCAATTGAGTTTTGAATCCCAAACTGAGTGATGGGCATAAATTTTACCTCACTACTATTGACTATTGCACAAGGTGGATTGAAGTCAATTCCACCAAAAATATTACCACAAAAGAAGTCATTAGTATTTGGGAAAACAACATTATCACCAAGATTGGTAAATCACTCTCTTTTTGTGACAATGGACCTACATTCCAGCCAATTGATAACACTAAGTGGGCCTATGAAAATAAGATCATGCTGAAATTATCCTAAAAATACTATACGTAAGGAAATGTTTTGGCACAGTCTACAAAAAGTACGTAATAGAAGCTATCAAGAACTCTACTGTAGACAAACCAAAAAGCTGAAAATTATTACTAAAATATGATGTATGAGTTGATCGAAATGGACATGAGCAAGCCCTAAAGTCATCATCATTTCTTCTTGTATATGGGTATGAACCAATATTTCCCGTTACTCTACGTATTCCCATTTACGGATTCATGTAGGAGTATGTGGAAGAAGGAAGAAAATGTTATCAAGGTTATTAATATAGATGTAATATGTAACAGAAGAAGAAATGAAAATCTTTTGAAGAGATCAATATATAATAAACATTGGGTTGACAACAAGGAATGTGTGAAAGCCTTTTGGATTTTAGACCTCATCATATTTTGGGACATGACACATGAGAAGGAAGGGAAACATTGATAATTAACTCCTTTATGAACTGGTCGCTACGAAATCTCATGAAATATTAGAATGCCATGCATTCAGAATCAAGGATCAACAAGGGAAAGATATAATAATATTACCCATGAATGGGTAGTATCTCAAGCATAAATTTATTGCTTTCCCATAATTGTCATCATTTGAGGAATTACTGTGAGTTTAGCATATCTTTAGTTTAGGAGTAGATTAGCTTTCGATTTCTTTCTTGCATGCTCTGTTTGCTTTGTTTAATCTCCTATCTTTAAAGATTATTTAACTGCCGAAAACTAATTCACAGCTAATATCGAAAAATAACACAACTGCAACTTCACTAATAAAAATATGGAAAGAAATGCGTAACACAAAGAACACAATATTTTCGGACAAATTGTCCCTGGAAAAACCCCTAAGGGAAAACCAGTTCTATAGATGAGGAATTATATTAACTTCAGCAAATTAAGAGATACAAAGATTCCTTGCCTCTTACTGGCAGAACTCCGACAATCTCCCAACTTCTCCCGCTGATATTCCCCCACTGCTATCCCCAACGCTATCACTGCGCCCTTGCTAACACTGCAAGATTGTTTGCTATCACTGCAAACTTACAAACACATTTGCTAGCACTGCAAATGCTTCTCAAAACTTGTGTTCTCCAAATGCCCAATGACCTCCTTTTATACTACTCTCATTGGTAAACCAATGGCGAGATCGATTCTCAATCGACGGCTGAGATACATAACAACTTAACAACCATAACAAATTTGGTTGCAAGGTGTCACTAAAGGAAATCAATAATTAGAAAATAATTAATTCATTCTCAACAATAAGATAACTATTATCTAATCTTAGCAAATGGACAAACAACTGTCCAAGCTAACAAATTAACACTCCCTCTTAGCGAGGAAGTTGTTCTGCACGACACCCATCTTATCTCTGAAGAAGATAAATTTTTGCCTTCCCCAATGCCTTAGTCAGAATGTCTGCTACCTGCTCCTCTGTAGGTATGTATTGTAGCTGAACAATACCTCGTTGTACACAATCCCTGATGAAGTGATACCTGATATCTATATGTTTAGACCTATCATGAAACACTGGATTCTCAGACAACTTGATGCAACTCTGATTGTCGCAGTGTATCACAGTAGTCTCAACCTTCTGACCAAACAAGGCCACTAGCAACTTCTAGAAGCCATATAGCTTCACATGTCACCATGCTAGCTACAATGTATTCTTCTTGATGAACTCAAAGCCACAAACTTACTTCTGTTGAACCAAGAAACAACTCTTGATCCTAAACTAAAACAACACCCTGAAGTGCTCCTTTTGTCTGTTGTACTTTGCTACCCAATCTGCGTCAGTATAGCCTATCAGCTTGATTCCTTCACCTCGAACATATCTGATCCCATACTCAACTGAACCACGCAAATAACGCAACACATGCTTGCCATTTGTCAATGCACTCTCTTTGGCTCAACCATGAACTGACTAAGAGAGTTTACTGCAAATGCTATATCCGGCCTGGTGTTGACCAAATACATGAGCGAACCAATTAACTTTGCACTATATAAGGTGGGATCTACATCTTTGTCCTTAGATGTATCTACCTTCCTCCAATTAGTGATCATAGGTGTAGACATGGCTTTGCAATCCTCCATCTCGAATCTCTTCAAGATTTCAATGCAATATTTCCCTTGACCAAGGAAAATCTCTCCATCTATCTGCCACACCTCCATGCCTAGAAAATAGTGCATGAGTCCCAAGTCCTTCATCTCGAACTCTTACGAGGTCCCTCTTGCACTCCTCTATGAGCCCTAGTGTACCTGTAAGAAACAAGTCATCTACATATAGAACAAGAATGAGAGCCTCACCCCCAACCACCAAGTAGTAGAGGTTACCATCTGCCTCACTCTTCACAAAGCCCATTTCTTGCAAGTATGTATCAATGCGCTCATACCACGCTCTAGGAGCCTGCTTGAGTCCATACAAGGCTTTCTTCAATCTGCACACGTGGGTCTCTTTGTTGTGTGCTACAAAGCCTTCTGGTTGTTCTATGTATACCTCCTCCTTCAATTCACCATTAAGGAATGTTGTCTTGACATCCATTTGATGGATCTACCATCCCATCTGCATTGCAAATGAGATTACAACTCATATAGAAGTATACAGCCACTGGAGCAAATGTCTCCTCATAGTCTATTCCCTCCTTCTGAGAGAACCCCTTTGCCACAAACCTTGCCTTGTATTTCTCGATGCTACCATCTGCACCATGCTTTATCTTGAAGATCCAGCGTGATCCAACTACTGCCCTATCTGTTGGTCTAGGCACTACCTCCCACACATCATTATGCATTATTGAAGTATATTCCTCAACCATAGCATCTTGCCATACCTGATGTTGTGCAACCTCTTGATAGCTGGAAGGTTCACTATCTACCAACTGGCTGACTAATGCCACATAGTCATTGAACTTGGTTGGTTCTCTCCTCTGTCTCGTACTCTTCCTAGGAGCTCCCACAAACTCCTGAGTATCCCTTTGTGTGTCTTGAACCTCACGGTTCCTGCTGCCAACTGTAGAGGATGAAATATCAACCTCTAAATCTTCTAGATGCATATCCTGCTTGCACCAGTTGCTCCATACTCTGTGAATCTTCACTACCTGAGTCTATGCTTGTACTAGTAACTGTACTTGAGCTTTGTTGCCCTTGACTTGGACTTGGAGCTTTTGTTGGCTGCTCACTTTGATCATCTACTTGGAAAATCTCTGGACCTTCTAAATGCTTTGTCCTCCATGAACTTGACATCACGTCGACAAATAATTCTTCTAGTCCCTGGAATAAAAATCCTATATGCCTTTGAAGTTTCATTGTACCCAACAAGGTACCCCTTCTCTGTAGTCTGATCTAACTTGGTACGTGTATCTTCTGGAATATGACAATATGCCAAACTCCCAAATATCCTGAAGTGACCTACATCTGGCTTCTTCCCTGTGAAAGCTTCCTCTGGTGTCATCTTCCCTAGTACCTTGTGTGGAACCCTATTCTGAATGTAAACTGTTGTACTACATGCCTCTGCCCATAGATAGCGGGGCATGTCCTGGTCATGTAGCATAGCCCTTGCTTGCCTCCGATATAGAATGGTTCTTCCTCTCAGCAACTCCATTCTGCTGTGGATTGTAAGGAACCGTCCACTCTCTCTTGATTCCTTCTCTGGTACACAAATCCTGGAAGTCATTTCCTTTGTACTCACCTCCATTATCTGACGAAGAACCTTTATCTTCCTTCCTGTCGAGTTCTCCACAAGAGCCTTGAACTCTTGGAAGCGACTGAAAACCTCATCCTTGGTCTTCAAGAAGTATATCCAGGTCTTCCTGGAGAAATCATCAATAAATGTAACATAGTACACATATCCTCTGAGAGACTTTGTCGACATTGGTCCACATACATCTGAATGTACTAGATCAAGAACACCCTTAGATCTATTGTCACTCCTTGGAAAAGATGCTTTCACAAACTTCCCCAACACACATCCCTTACATACATCATCATGCTCTGTGCTCACCTCTGGAACACCTGTCACTATCTCACGAAGCAATTTAAGTGCTCCATGATGAATATGGCCCATCCTCCTATGCCATAGCTCTCCAAGATCTCTAGGATTACTGCTGCTCATAAGTGCCTTAGGAGTATCAAACTGTAACCTATAAAGGCGACCACTCCTAACTCCAATAGTTATGGGTGATTTCCAATCCTTGTGCTTAATCAACACATGTGTCCCTCTAAAAAGTACATTATACCCTTTATCCTAAAGAACAGATACAAAAATCAGATTCATACCTAAGCCTGGCACATGCAAGACATCATGAAGTGGAACTATCTTTCCATTCTCCCTCTGAAACTGAAATAGTCCCTTTCCCAACTGGGTTGAGCTTGGACAAGTTCCCCATAGAAATCTGGATATTGGTGTCCTCCTCCTGTGTAACTGGAGAAGTACTCTCTAACTCTTGTCATATGAAATGATGCCCCACTATCTATATACCAAACACACTGTGAGGTTGAGCTGACCATACAAGCTATGAGTGCAAACTCATCCTCCAATCTCCTAGAGAGCTCCTCTGCACTTGCTGAAGCCACCACTTGGTTCTTTCCCTTCTTATCATTCTTCTTCCTTTGCGGGCAGTTACTAACATAGTGGCCAAACTCGTGACAGCCATAGCACTTGACCTTAGACATGTCCTTCTTCTTCTCACTTTGAGAATTTGATCCTTTGCTAAATCCCTTCTTTGCTTTCCCTTTTCCCGCTAGGGCAACATTTTCTTGTTCTCCCTCACTTTTCTGACTCTTGTTGGCCCCATTGACAAGACTTAGTCTAAACTCCTCCTGAGTGAAATCAGTCCATAGTCGATCCCAACTCGGTAAGGTGTCTCGTCCACTAACAACTTGAACAAAGACATCCCACTAGTTTAGTAAACCCATTTAGGGCTATTCTTACTAGCTCATCATCATCTGGCTTATCTCCAATAGCTGCTAACTCATCCTTGATGAGTCTAAGCCTAGTGAGGTAACTTGTAACGTCTTCTCCCTTGTTCATCTAGGTATTCTTCAACTTTTCTCTGAGAATCAGCTTCCGGTTAGTGGTAGCATTCTGGTATAGATTCAAAATGGCATCCCACATCTTCTTCACCATATCTAACTCGGAGATGTGTGGAACAATATGATCCTTGACACCATCAAGGACAATCCTCCTCGCCTTGGCATCCTCTTTCTTGTATGCTGCAAGTTGTGTTGCGTCTGTAGGTACAGATTACAACAGTGGTAACATAATCCTTTATACCATTCTCTTCCAACAATAAAGAAAGTTTGGCCTTCCAGACACCAAAATTTGAGGCACCATCTAATCTGTCCTGATCTCTCAAACCAGCTGAAGCCATCTCAAAGGATAAAAGTAAAAAGAATTTAAAGAGATCAAACTAGGTTATAGAAACCCTCAATTTCTTTCCTAGGGCAAACCTTTTCTACCCTTAACACTGCTCTGATACCATGTGAAAATTCTATTGCAGTCACTGATTATTAATCTCCTATCTTTAAAGATTATTTAACTACCAAAAACTAATTCACAACTAATATCGAAAAATAACACAACTGCAACTTCACTAATAAAAATACGGAAAGAAATGCGTAACACAAAGAACACAATATTTTCGGACAAATTGTCCCTGGAAAAACCCCTAAGGGAAAACTAGTTCTACAGATGAGGAATTATATTAACTTCAGCAAATTAAGAGATACAAAGATTCCTTGCCTCTTCTTGGCGAAACTCAACAATCTCCCAACTTCTCCCACTGATATTCCCCCATTGCTATCCCCAACGCTATATCACTTGCACCCTTGCTTAACACTTTACTGCAAAGTTTTGCTATCACTTTGCAAACTTACAAACACATTTGCTAGCACTTGCAAATGCTTCTCAAAAATTGTGTTCTCCAAATGCCCAATGACCTCCTTTTATACTACTCTCATTGGTAAACCAACGGCCGAGATCGATTCTCAATCGACGGCTGAGATACATAACAACTTAACAACCATAACAAATTTGGTTGCAAGGTGTCACTAAAGGAAATCAAAAATTAGAAAATAATTAATTCATACTCAACAATAAGATAACTATTATCTAATCTTAGCAAATGAAAAGAAAAGAATTCAAACTTAAAAGTCCTTCAAAATATTTATCGAAATAAGAAGGTGAAATTTGTGATCTCCATCATAGATATGAATTCTTGGATGGCAATGGAGTGAGGCCGTGAGAAAATCCAAATATACCTTTTCAAGGGCTATCAATGCTTGGCTAGTAGCAAAGAAATACCTTAGCCTCCTTCTTATCTATTCCTTTAAATCCACATAAACTATAAAAAGTATGTTTAATAAATGCCCACTATTAAGTTAACACAAATGTTTACTTAGTGCTGAATCAGAAATCCTTAAAGATAAAAGAAATAATCACTTATTTCACACAAAATGTAAGTGTTGAGTATGAAAAGTGATCATAAAAAATATCATTCGATTATTTTGGTATGGCAAGTTTTTTGGTATGTTTTTTTATCTTGTTTGTGGATAAAACCAGGGGTTTTGGAGTTCACAACACTTTGCAATGTTTTCCATTTAGTAGTTGCTATTTTTTGTATAACAACACACCCCATTCCATCCATTGAATGTGGATCCTTTGAAACTTGTGATTATGCCCAAGAAATGATTTTTAGCTTGAAATGTTATGTGTGATTTCATGTTTAGTATGATTAGATGTCTTTATTTCTATAAAAGTTATTTCATAGGTGTATTTAGTGTTTTAATATTTGCAGGGATCTTGGAATTCAAAGACTTCACAATGGTTGAAAATGAAAATTCAAGTAATGCAATTTATTCTAAATTTGCATGATTTGGAGAAAATTTGTGTCAAATATGGTTACCTTGCACAATTCCCAAAGCTATTTCACCATCTAAATGGATCATAAAACTATATGCAACATTGTGTGCTCTTATAGATAATTATGGAGCCTTATTGCACATTGAGAAACCCTTATGATTCGTGTGCGGTTCTAGTTCATAATTTTGGGACACATCAATTTAAATGGATGATGTTTACTATGTGTAGGAGCAATCACCTTCATATGATTCCAAAAGGCTCAGTATGCCTATATTGCCCCATATGTGGCTCAAAATATGATATAATAAATTTGCACAATTAGTTGGCTCATGTTTGTCTTGCGCCCTCTACATTCCCTTTCATTAAAATTGTACACCTTTATGTGGACTACAAGGTGCTATAACAAAGTAACCCACAACCCATGAAACACTAGAGTGGAAGCAAAGTGAATGCACAAATGAAGGTTTACTACATGAAAGATTCTAGGAAAGAAACAAAACTTGTCTAGCTTGCTATTACATTTGTGTAACACCATTCACCTTTACAAATTGTATTCCTTATGTATAGTATCAATCAACTTCATATGAACTATCTTGACTCGCTAGAATTAAAAGGATTATAGAACACTACACGACTCAAAGAAGTCAATGAAAGATGAACCAATATTTTGTGTACTATATAACGTTGTGAACAAAATGTGGTAGACCATAAAATGGAGATAAAACATTATGTGGGTTGAACAAAGTCATGAATTGAGTATAAATTTACCTATAACTATGTTATCACTCCTTGAGGAAAAATTGAGTCTACATTCTTCATGATCAAGTTACGAGTAAGAACAAGCCATGAATGTTCCCTTTATACACTTTGGAATTGTGTGCTCCCAACTGCTATCATCAAGTATTTTAAAACATGTTTTCCATGAAGGTAGTCTCTTTTCCTTCCAAAGGTGAATGCACAAAGTTCCTATATGGTTGGTGGATCACACATTGTAATAGAGAAAGAAAAATCCCATAAAAGTGGTTTATTTTGGGAACCATGACTTAAAGGCTTAGAGAAAATGTGCAAAAACTTGTGCAACGTACTTTAGTGTGGAGCATACCAGATCATGAAAAATGGTGATCATTTGGACTCTCACATTCCTAAAAATTTATAGATAGAAGTAGAGGTAGTAGGGAGGAAATATTTTCAAGAAGCGGTTATATGGATGGATGATGCTTATTCTTATACTTTACAATGCAGATTTGTTAGTTCTAGGTCAAATATAGATGTTGTGAGAAGTTGGGCCCATGAATCTTTTATTTTTAATCTTCTTCTTGAAGAATATTTCATCGAGATCCTAGATGAAGGCCCTTGGTTTTTCAGAAAAAGTATCCTGAATATTGACAAATGGACCACAAGTATTCCTGGTTGACCTCTAACTAGCTCTTTCCTTGTTTAGGTGAGACCGCTATCTCTTCCTCTCGAGTTATGGGAACCTAACGTGATCCAAGGTATCAGGTGCACTAGAACCTTACTAGTTGTGGATCCAATCACCGTCCAACTCCACACTATTTTATGCCCATTTTTGCATTAGTTGACCTGAAGTTAAATTCCCTTACTCTATCAAGATCAATTTTAAAAATGGAATTTATGTAAAGAAACTAGTCTACGAAGAATCTATGATTTATTGTGCCAAATGCTTTGTTGTTTGTGTAATGCCCCATTTTAATTCACTCTAAAAAGCCTTACAACTACTAAAATCAAGCTATAACTTTTTTTTGAACTACATATTAATTTCTATTTGCTTATTAGCCTAGTGACCAACGTCGCCCATTTAACCCAAAATTACTTTATTTAATAAATTTACTAAATTCCACAAAATATTTAAACATCCCGAAATTTAATCACTCCAAACTAAAATTTAAACCTATTTATTCTTCCATGGTCACTTCGTTTAGATTTCCCCCAGTAATAAATCACTATGTTGCTCCACATATAGCTTAGACTAGGCTCTTTATCCCAATAATCTTCCTTACGCACCCCTCACAAATTTACTTAACCGCATTTATAGTAGATTTTAGCCCCACCATTTTTAATATTCCCATTCCCATAAAATTACAAAAACTAAAGGGGGTAGGAATATTAAACCTCCTCCATAGGATTGACTTAATCCTATCCATTAGAATTTAAGGTCTTCTAAAACCCTAAAAGCTTCCCCTTTACGATTTATTTTCCCATTTTATTTTGTTTCATTTTGTTTGCAGGTTTTGGAGAATAGCCATGGAGGCCATGGGAGGGATTTATCCTTCATCTCAAGGAGGAGGCAACTTCTTGTTTTTTTTCCTTTCTGTTTGCACAGGTACCAAATCCATATAAGCCTTCTTTTCTTTCTTGCATATCATTATAGTAGTGGAATAACCCTATATAGGGTTGTTGTTTGATTTTATTTTTAAAACTAAAACCAGTGGTTTACTTGGTTATTAGATCTATGCATTTATATAAGTATACACACACACGTGTGTGTGTGTGTACTGAAACAAAAAAAAAAATGTGTAGGGTTTAATATAACAAGCGTGATGGGGCAAACTACACACAATATTGGGGATGACAGATTTGTGTGGAAAACACCACAGTCCCACTATGGTGTGGCTACGACCACACCATTGTGGGCTTATATAATGGCCGGGGTAACATGGGTGTGGCCCCTCCCCAGATTTTTTAATATATTCTTAAAACATTTAACACAATGCTTCAACGGACTTTTTGGTTTAATATTTATCTTTTCTTATAAAATTTCAAATATATATATGGGATTAATAGTAAGTCCAACAATAAATTAATCCTATCCTTACCACAAAATAAGTAAATAAATCATTTTAATCGTAGAGATGAAATCATAGATACATAAAGAACTCCAACAATAAATTAATCCTATCCTTACCACAAAATAATTAAATAAATCATTTTAATCGAGATGAAATCATATATATATATATGTGTGTGTGTGTGTGTGTGTGTGTGTGTGTGTGTGTGTGTGTGTGTGTGTGTGTGTGTGTGTGTGTGTGTGTGTGTAGGACTAATTTATTGTTGACTTAAATCTTTTATATATATATATATATTGAATGCAATACATAATTATTTATATGTATATTAATTTGGTTGAAAGTATAAATTGGTATAGTTTTTATTTTGATGCAAATCGATAAGTAATCATACCTAAAAGGTATAGAGGATAAGTATCTATGTATGAATGTTACAAATTTGCAATCTAACCTTTCACAAAAATCTGAATTGCAACTTTAAATTGGGAATAAACAAAAAGATGGCCTTCAACCTTTACCATATAGTATGTAGGTTAAATTTTAAATCTATATCATTTAAAAAAATCCCAACATAAAAATCCTTTCTTCTAAATGAGACAATGCATGTTTACATCGAAGATTAACATATAGAGAGCAATGATTTTTGATTAGATAAAAAACTCAATACAAGGACAAATTTGGCCAACACATTAATCTTCAAACTAAGAATTTGGCAACTTAGAATAAATTTGGTTTCTTTTCTTTTCAAAGTAAGGTGGAAAGTAACTTCACATCTTTAACCCCAAGTCCTTTATAAGCTTCTTCAAGATTTTAAGACTACACATAACCTTCTTTTATTTTGCAATGTGTACAAACATTCACAATGACTAGAATGGAATTTATTTCAACATAGAGAAGCACAAGGTGCCATATACTATATTCTTCCAACAAGAGTATTAGATGATTTTAACATGAAAAGATAAAAATTAACACAATTACTTTTCTCCCAAAAGATACAAGCAACCAACTATTTATTTGACAAGTATTACACAACCTTCAAAAAACAAATATAAAATCTCCCTTTAACAATATGAAATAATAATTTTACAACATGTACATAAATGTCAAACCTTAAAATCTTATTAGATCCCTAACAAATCAATGTGACATTTTCAATATTAACACTCATCCTAAAAAGCGCAAAAAATCATACAAAAGAAAAATTTGTAAACCTTAAACCCTAATCATGTATGATAATGATGGTGATGGTAATGATGACAACGAGAAGATTAAAATGACCATGATCATTAAGAGAAAATCATGATCATGATCGAGAGATGATTATATCAACGATGAAAATCATGATGATGACTATGATGATGGTGAAAATGAAAACGATGAAGAAGATGCTAATGAAGAAAATTATGATAATGATGAAAAGGGAAAAAATGATGATGATGGTGATGATTAAGATGAGAAGGATGACGATCATGGTGACGATGATGACGATAACAACAAACATGAGAATCATGATGTTGATGATGCTGATGTCACCATCATTGATAGTAAAATTATAATAATAATATAGTATTAATAATAAAAACATTAATATTAGTAATAATTAATTTCTTGTTTTATGCGTTTTAAATGGTATGACTTAAAATATTGAATGTAAATTAATATTTTTTAGTCTTAAAAAATAGTGAAGCATTGAATAGTATAAGATATTTTATATGATTGCATTAGGGCGGAGAATCATTTTCTAGTACATTATATCTTTGCACTTCAAAATACAGTAATCAAGCTCATTGAGTTTGGTCCATTTGGTGATATTTTCACTAATTTCCCATTACGATCACATTTTTTCCACATGTGGTTGCCCTTTTGATTCTCTTACTCCAAATATATGTAATGCATTGTATGTAACCTAGACCAAGTTCAAGTAGTCTCAACAAAAAAAGAACACTATTTTTTATGGTCTCTCATTCTAGTTGTCAAGGAAGAGAGACGATTCTTGACTTTGAGACTCAGTTTTGAAGACTTTTCTCAAGACCTTTTTCCAAAATTCAATGAAATAAAATAACGATTACAAATTCAACTGAAGTCTCATTAAAACACTATCCCAAAAGGTCTTACCAAACATATATCGTCATATGGCATTTGAGACCATTGTTATAGGCTTCAAATTTGATGACTATGTCTTATGGCCATCCAAAAAAATTTAAGTGTTGTTTTTTAATATTACCCTGCAAATTGTTAGAAAAATCGAATGCATTGATTAATATTCATAGGACTGTTCAACTTCCCACGTGACTTGTGACCTTCCATGTCCCAACTGTCCATTGGGATCCTTCTCTCCTCCTTCTTGGTTGTCTATATATTTGAATGTAATATTTGTTTATTATCATCCAATGTAATTTTATATTCATTATTTTTAGAACTTTAAAGATCTCAGACCTTCGGTTTCTCTTTTGCAATTTTTCCTGATAGCATTCATTTCATTTTTTGGCATTTTTGGACCTGTAGAAATAATGCTTGGAGGAGAAAACAAAAAATAAAAATCACTGCATTGTAACCCTTCTCTGACAATGACCTTGTGAAGATCTTGGTGTTTGAAGGGTGGAGCATGAATTGGTGGCATTTTATTGATTTTTCACGTCACCTATGTATTTATTTCTTTGCAAATATTTTGGCGTATTTCCTTTTGCTAAACAAAGCCTAGTTTGGTGTTTCATTTTCCTGTTTTGGATGCTTTGGTTATTGCGTGTCAATTCTTGTAATAGATCAGTTGTTTCTCTGACAACCGACCTATTTTTTTGGCTTTGTGTGGTGTTAATACCTGTCTGCGTGGAGAAAGGAGACGCTTGGCGTTTTGTTTGGTAGAGATTCCCGTGGATACATACAAATAAATCTTTTTGACAGCTGTGTGTGAAGCTTCTGGGGCTACTGTTCTTTCATAGAACATGTGCCTAACTCTCTGCATTTGTGACAACAACCATAGCAGTTTGAATTATTTTGTGTGCCAAGCATGGACATTCAGTGTTTGGTGTGTCTTAGTCATTCTTGGCATTTGTAAACATTTTTGACTTGCTGTGTAAACGTGGAAACAAACTTGTGCATAGCAAATATCGCTGAAAAATAAAATACTTTGTGAAGGCTATTTGTTGCAGGCATATGGGAAGATTTGTTGAAGCTGATTCAGTGCTTCCAGAAGCTTTGAACAAGGATACAAAGGAAGTTGATACTCTTGCGAATCTAGTGGTTTGCAATCTTCATCTCGGAATACCAGCTGCCCGCTATCTTAATCAGTTGAATGTGTCACATCTAGAACATTTACTTGTCAAAAGAGCCTCAAAGTCATATCTGCTAATTAAGTAGCATGTTACTAGAGGTTGAACTAAACAAGGAGGTTGGAGGATATTTGGTGACCGCTCATCAGTCACCTACAATGGGGTCGCAACATGAATTAGTTGACGTTTGTGTTTTTATTTGTGTTCATTTTTATTGTTCGTAATGTGGTTTTAGATTGTGTTGTGTATGTTTTCTTGAATAGAGTTGCGAACGTGCTCCAGCTTTTGTACCTTCTAAATGAAGAACATTGTTAGGAGTGAAAAGAACTAAGTAGCACTTGGTTCTTATGTAAAGGGTTTGTGGAAATCTGAGAAAGCACTCAAGTGTTCAGTGACACATCATGTCACCACGTTTGTGGTGAGCTACAAATGGAAAAACCATATGGGTTCCCCGGTAATCCAAGGAAACCGAAACCACCGAGGTTTTCTCGAGGTTGGATGTGCTTAGGTCACTTCCATGTTTATGGGAATCCCGTGGGGAAAAAGTAATGTGTCACCAAGACCAAGAAGCCCGATGTTGGCATGTCCCCTTAAAGGTGAGCGAGGCTATAAGGAGATTGTAATAAACATTTTATAGTGTTTGGAATAAGGGGGATCCATTATCTGGAAATATGATGTTTGTAAAAATAATGTATTAAGGGGGTGAATGTTAGAAAAATCTAATACATTCAGAGTATATCCGTAGCCTGTTCACCTTCCCACGTGACATGTGACCTTCCATGTCCCAACCGACCCTTGGGATCTTTCTCTCCTCCTCCTTAGTTATCTATATATTCGATTGTAATATTTTATTATTATCATCCAATGCAATTTGATATTCATTATTTTCAAAAAAATTGTGTACTCCTATATTATTATTACAATACAGATGATAAAATATTTCTCTTGTTTTAAAATAGGTTTATGCAAATCAATATAATTAATATATAGATGTATATAAAAATGGCTATTACATTTTATACTTGCAAGTTGTATGAGATGGTTATTACGAATGGATTCGACTTTTTGGTGGTGGTGGGTTATAATTTTTACATGTTTTAGTTATAATTTTGATTCTAAATTTGATGTTCACTTAACTATTGCTAACACATTTTTTCTTTTGTCTTAGAGAAGACAATAAAAAAATCCTAATATCTTAGCCTTGAGATGGAGTTTGAAGGTCATTTTTATTTTCTCTAACATTTTTTAAAACCTTAGACATTAATGACAATGATTTTCAAATAATATATGCAAAATATATAATCTCATTTCTAAAATTTACAAATATTTCACAATAAAAATATGATTCAAAATGTGTAACACCCATTGAATTTAAACCCTTTTTACCCTTAAATTTTCCCTATTTTAAAGAATTCAAAACACTCTCAATTTGAAATTTATATGTTATTTAGGGTTTTAAATGAAGACAATTGATTGATAAGTTTTATGATTGAGATTTCATGAGAAAAAGGGGAAAAAAAAGTCTCACTTTGGTAGAGCATCCATGGAATTCAACCTATTAATAACCCATCCAGAACGTTTTATGTAAATTATTCTATTGAGAACGACCTCATAAAAAACACATAAGAAGACATAAATGAGGCGTCTCCCTATGAATTGTAGAAACACATATGGAGCATGGAATTTGTGTCCATCACACTTGCATCCAACCCAATTATGTGAATACAAGTGCAAACTAAGAAACCCACAAAGTAACCATGCAGAATCCATAATCAGAGAACCCCAACCTACAACTACAACAATCAAAGATTTGGGTTCTCAATTTAACTCTTCTACATCATTTCCTAAAATTATTGGGCACTTGGAGGCCATAAATGAAAATAAATTCAATGTTCGCATATTTTCAAACAGAACAAATTGGGCATTTCATAGGCCGTAAATTACAATAAGTGCATAAGCTAATAACAAAGACATTTGCCATATCGGTATTCCTAAAGTCCGAAGCCCACAATCTTTAAGAAAATATATATATTGTTAAAATGAACAAATTCAAAAAAGAAATACGAATTTAACTACCACCTGCCTCAACGGATGACCCTTCGGGCCCAAAAATCTTGATTTTCTCAAGCCCACCAACACTATCATTTTCAAGAATTATTTTTGATTAGCAGAATCTGTTTAAGACTTATTTGACATTTTATGAATATGAAGAACACCCAGTAAATATCTGACTTGAAAATCTAAGCAAAGCAATTGATGGTTTGCATTGCATTGCAAGAAAAAGTATAATAAAAAAATCTTTGAAAATTACATAAAATGAGCACTTGGTAGAGGATGAAATCGAGTTTCGTGATCGTTCAAAATATTTTCTTACAACAAGAGTACATAATAACTAACAATATCACCTTTGGTGATATTAAAGGCCAATAGGTCTGTTAATAAAAAAAATATATAATTATAATTACAAGTAATAAAAATGAAAAAATAAATTTTTAATTATATGATTTTTGTTAAAAATGATGAAAATTAAAATTAATAGAAATTAATGAAAATTAGTGAGTAAAAGAAACAAAAGGCAAAATTCAAAAAATTCAGAAATAAAATTTAATTAAAACTATTGGAAATAAAAATGAACAAAAAGTAATAACTAAACTAAATTAAAATAATAAATGAATTAATATTAAAATTGATAAAAAAATTAACTTTAACAGAAATAATAAAGATTAACAAAAATTAACAATAAAAATTGATGAAAAATTAATAATAAATTATTTAAAATAACAAAAATTAATAAAAATGAACAAAAATTAATTAAAATTAATAAAAAATTAATAAAAATTAATGAAAAAAACTAATTAAAAAAATATTTAAGATAACAAAAAACAAAAATTGAAACAATTTTATTTAAAATAACAAAAAAATAGTAAAAACAAAAAAACAATAATGAAAAATTAATAAGAATTAATGAAAAATTAAAAAATTAACAAAAAAAATTTAAAAAATAACAAAAATCAATAAAATTAACAACTTAATAAATATCAATAAAATAACAAAATTAATAAAATTGATACAATTAATAAAAATTAATAAAAATCAACAAAAATAAATAAAAATTAGCAAAAATTAATATACAGTCTTCCAAAACTGTCTTCACTCGGATCTTAAAGTCCGTGTACAAAATTATTTCTGCAAAGCTGATAACAAATCTCTTGAAACACACACACAATGTACTCAGAGAAAAAGAACCACAAAGAGATCATAAACTCATGTTATGATAGTGAAAATAATTTTCTCACTTGCATGCAGAAAGATCAGATTTGTATTTTTTTATAGTGCAGCAAAAGATAGGGGAAACACAGGATTAATTAATTAAAAAAATGGAGAAAAGGGGAAGAAAAAAAAGACACGGTGGTTCCACATGACAGTATGAAACAATATAAAAATACAGCCAACACCACACCGTCATTTATAATGTAAATAAAATGAATGGGAGACATAGTGACAGGGATACCATTCACCAGATGTTTAATATTATGATCTACGGGACCAGTCACCAACATAAATTCCTAAATATTTTTTGCAGCACTTACCAAAAAATACCAGACGAAGTAATAGCAATAATAATAATAGCTAAATATCTAAATATGATAAAAAAAAAAGATCTTTATAACTACCTTCTTCCCTTCACAATGTGCCCAACATGGGTTAACTCTGTATCAATGCTGCCACCGCCTGCGGGCCACTTCAGCTGGTTGCAAATCTCATCCAGACAGAACACAGATAGCATGAGAAGACTGGAAAGGAATGAGAATGGACACAGATTTCCAAAGGGAATTTACCCTCCATACCTCGGATGGTTTCTTCTTTCAACATTTCGAAAATCTTGAAACCAACTGGACTCCCTCAATCTCATCCAGATATGGCCCAGCATGCAATATTAATTACCTGTTATGCATGTATATTCTGACGGTCACTGAAAATGGTTATTTAGTAAAGCAACAACGTGGGATAAGTCACAGACTGAACCGAAAAGAGCTGCACCCCACCTGTCACGCGGTGAATGGAAAAGAGCAGTATCGGCCTGAATATACTATAAATATCGTAGACAGTGAAGTCTCCTGAAATATTTATTTTCACTAATTATCTAACTTGAAGATGAAAAATCACCTTGATGTGATCCAGGCTCGGATTTTGCTAGTCATTTTAGATGTCAAAATACAATCACTTTAAAGACTGTCATGATTGACATGCAAAAATATAATTTGACAGTCAAAATGACATGTATATAACAAATTTGACCCTTTATATATATATATATGTGTGTGTGTATTGAATTTATAATAATTAAGAAAGTCAATAAACTAAATATTATAGTATATATATAAAAAAATTGAGATTCATGAAAAAGACAATATAAATAAAAATAGAAATATTGAAATATAAAGAAAATAAAAATAATAGAATCTTAAAAATTAGATGTTCTATTTCATAATCAGATGTTTCTATAAAACTAAAAAAATAGAAAAATAATAATTAGTTTTGTTTGATTTCTTTTTTAGTTTTATTTGAATTTTTGTTTAGTTTTTTGTATTGATTTTGATTTGTAATTGTTATTTGTTTGATATTTTACAAAAAATAAATCAAAATTGGAATTATTGCAAGAAATGTGAAATTTGAAGATTGAATTTGTTGCAAATTGGAACTTGGAATTAAGAAGGTAGCAATCATTTTTTCATTTTCTAAAATTGTACTTTGAAATTTTATTATTTGCAAAAGTAAAAATTTAGAACTAAGTATACACACATGAATTTGATGCACTGCAAAATATACATTAGCTTTCTAATTTACAATATCAAAGGAGGATATGAGTATCATTTACAACATGCAGATATGTGGACGCCACCAAACCATAAAAATAGAGTTTTTTAATGCTTTGGGAACATCTCTCGAGATATGCTATTGTGATTAGCATACCCATGGATGTAAAAAGAAGTCGATAAATGTATTTTCAATCTTGTAGATGTAAAATTTTACTCAACATTTGTATTTTGTAATAGTTGATCAATTTTGTCGGGGAAAAATATAGATAACAATAGTTATTATAAAAATAAATTTGACGTGCATATTATATTTTGAATGTCAAATGACATCCATATAATTTTTTAGACCATCAAGTAATATTATTGTGACATGTAACATTGAACGTCAAAATCCGGATGTGATCGATTTCTAGATGGGATGAGTAGGTAAAAATATCAATATAGGGGTATTTAAAATAATTCCTAAGGAATGCGATCATAGAAAATGGAAACGTATCATTCTCCTCCATGTTTCTTGCAAAATTCCTGTCAAAATTTTTGCTAGACTAGTGAGAACAATCATTTTAGCTACCCAGAAAAGCTTTATGCAATGTTGGTATATTTTCGATAATTTAATTACTATATAGGAAGGAATTCATTCTGCTGAGGAAAGAAACACGAATGCTTTTATGGCCTTTCTAGAATCTGGATTTTTTTATCTCTTGACATGGTTTTTACGGAGTAATATGCCTCATGCGTAATAAGTTATTGATATTTAATTTACTGTTATCATTGATACAATGAATGGAGGTAACCTTAATCACATTTCAAAATAGCTCAAAATTTAATGCCCCATCTTTTAATCCGTTATATCAAGATAGAAATCAATTGTATTAGGCTTAAATGAATCTTCACTTGGCAATATGTTTTCCATGGGATGGTTCTAGGGAGTCCTCGTCTTGGAATTTCTTATCCCTCATATGTGGGAATTGATATTTGATAAATTTAATAAGAAAGTACCAAAGTGTAAGGATATCTACTCTCCCTTCTCGAATGAAGTCATGTATATCATAAGATTCTATCCTTATTTTCTATATTGTTTTACAACTCATGTTGGTTTTTTCCAAATAATCCAAATACAAAATTACATAAAATCATAAGTTACTTCCTGAGTCAAATGTTAGGGAAATTCAAGAGGAATGCAATTTCTTGGAGAGTTTTTGTTAAAAACTAAAAGTCTTTGAGGACTTGGGATCAAATATCTTAAACTTTTGGAACTTCACCTCTATTCAAATGGATCTTGAGATCCTCCCAATGAAATGAACCTTGGAAAATTTTAGTAAGATACAATATCAAGAAAGGATTTCTAAGGGTAATATGATTTAGAAAAAATTACATATAACATATTTAATATTATGGATATTCTCATTTAAGACTACAAGATTCTCTATCTTTGCTTCCATAAGGAAGGAATGGGAGAAGGTAATCCATTTAGTGGTCAAACATACTCTATTCTCTAGGCAGAAATCACAATTTCAATAGGGAAAGCACAATTTCAATGCTATATATGTATTTGGTAGAACAACTACTATAACAATGCCCCTCTTTCTAAAATTATAGAGAGTTTAAAATATTTTTCTTAAAAAAGGCATAAGATAAATGAGAGAAATCATTGAAAATGGTAAAATGCTAACTAGGGAAGAAAGAAAAAAAGACTTCCTAGTTTATAGCTTAGAACTTATATTATCTTTAATGGGGTTTTCTAGAATTGTAATGCCTACATTTTACATGTAGTGCCCGAAAAAATAAATTTAAAATAAAATAAAATAAAAAGGGAGGCGTGAATAAAGGGTGAGTGGATTTTCGGTCGGCGTGGGGCAGTGGGGTGGCATGGGATCCCTGACAGATCACATGGGATTCCTTAATGTCCAGTCTAACACATCATTGCCCTTGTTTAATAATTCAAACGCTTTATTCGGTATCCAAAGCATCCACCATGCTGGAAACTTCTTTGAGCGGCCATGGCTAAGATTTGGAACCTCAGTTTCGTTTTTTCTGCTCTGTAGTCACCATAACTTACTGTTGAATCTTTGTTTGGACTATTTTTTTTCTGTGTGATGCATTGCGTGAGCTGGGTTGGATTTACTCGCCATGATGGGATCGAGCACTGGTTCTATGTTCCGTCTGTGTGCTTTCTTTCTTGTATGAGTTAGATTTGGGTTTCAATGCTAAGTCAAGTGCCATCTCAGCTTGCAGTTCTTATTGCCCATCCATTCAGAATCTGGGTCGATATCTTTGCATTATGGCCGCCATTCTACTTTGAAGCTTCTGGGTTTGCTTTATTTATTCATGGCCAAGCTCTGCCGTATTCAATGTTGGGCATTTTGGGAAAGAGATACACTCCTTTTACTCTGCTCAGGCCTGTCTACTTCACCCCAACTTTGTATGAATGGAGGGTTTCTTTTCTTCGAGCGCATACATTTAGCTTGGACGCTACTGTTGCTTGATTCAAACTTGTGACTTGGTCATCACTTGCCATGCATTGGAGATCATAGCTCGAGGAGCTCGATGGTTGTAGTATTTAACTCGCCACACCTCAATCTGTGCCTTTCGAGCCACAACTTCATTAAGGGTTTCCACATATCAGTAAGGTTCAATGATCTCCGAGAGGGAAGAAAATTCTGTGGTGGTTGTTTTGTCCAATGCATATGCAAATGTGGAACCTTGCGCAAGGGGAAAACGAATTGTTTCACACAATGAGTTTTTAAAAAAAAAAACCGTGGCTCATGGACATCACAAACTGTTGGATATGCGCAAAATGGGTTTGTTGAAAAGAATGTGTAGAAGTTTAGTTTTGTGGATGTTGGCGTAGACGTGTAAAGGTTTTATGTAATTAGAGATCTCCTATCTGGTGACATTAACATAGAAGAAGGTTGTCCAAAGGAAGAAGCATCATTTCCATTTACAAATGGTCAAATCGTATGCCTGAAACAACAGAAACAAAGCCAAGGAGGATGCCTCAGGGAGACACACCAATTCTATATGCACACATGGGTATCTCTCTGACTGACAAAGTAACAAAAGTGGTAAATATGGGACTGAGTGAAGAAATAGTGCATGGTATGCAGATAAGAGTGTATGGATGTGTTAAATGATTCGAGAACTTGAAGCAAAGGGCAGTGGAAAGTGCAAAGAAAAGATCCTAAATCTGTAGCAGCATTTCCTAGTTTTGCCAAGAGGACAACTTTGAAATGGGTATGTACCCATCAAAGCATAACAGGAAGTGGGTTTCTCAGTTGTAGTAGTTGTCTATACCTTGGTAGAAATGTTTGTAAAGGGGATAAATGCGTACAAAATTCAAATGGAGGATTTTCTGAATGCACGCAACCTATTTGACGAAATGCCCAAGCGAGATGCTGAACCGAATCCTGCGGGTTTGACCGATTTCATCCCTCCAAGCATGGTGCATCTCCCCTTATCTTTCATAACTCTCGTACTTTAGTTTTTCATTTGAAACTTAATATAATTTTAAAATATTAAGATTATAATACATTTAATTGTTTTATATTAACTTGTTGCAAAATAATAAAATGTCATGTCATAACTCACGAAATCAAAATAACCCTTTTGTATTAAACCATGAACTTCAACCCTCATTCTGAGGTGATTTAGAAAACTTCCTACCCTACTAGATTGCTTCAATATTGTTTTATCAATAAGACGAAATTGACTTCCTAGTAAAAATGTTGACCATCTCCTGTTTAAATAGATAATTTTGCATTTTTCGGAGACTCGTTAAGTACCCTTTATAACTCCAAAAATGGGATGTTAAGCTTCATTCGTGTACTTGGTTATGTGAGGAGTCACCTTAACCTTTGGTTTGACCCCGAATGAACATTTGTGATATTTTGATGCCATATTGGGAGCAATGTTACACCATTTTGTAGTTGTAAGAAGCTACTAAAACTATAAATTTGGCTTTCATTTTGAACCGCCATTTGAAACTTGGATAGAGAAATTATTATCCGTCTTCGCAAACCTCTAGTGTTTTTACTAGACAATTACATGGAACTTTCAGTTTAGGGAAAAACACTTTTTGGATAGTTTGACAATGACATTTTGTAGGCTTTTGGCCGTAGTTTGACTAGGTCAAGCCAAACAATTTATGACCGGTGGCTCTAAAAACATGTTGCCGTTTGATAACCGTTTGTTAATTCCCGATCCCGTCGACTTTCGTGAATTCTCCATATATAAAGGAACTTGTAGGACATTTCTTGTTTCACATTCATCCAATGAACGTGAGTTTTGGATGTGGTTTTTTGAGCCCTCGAACTAACTTTTATCCATTTTTAACTATGTCAATTACGATGATGGCCCCAGAAAACTAGCCACCAAACGTAAACCATTCGCCAGTTCCAAATTCCATCAGTTGTTATGAACTCTTGATATATAAATGGACTCGTAGAAATTTAACCGTGGTGTGTTTGCTCTTCGGAAGACAACATTTGAGAGTGGTTTCTTAGCCTCCGAGCCTGATTTGAACGTTTTTGTATCTAGCGAGAAAATGTAAAAATAGAAAGTTGTGGGACCCTCGTCGGGTTGTCAAACCACCGTGAAAACTTTTGAAACATGTAAATAACTATTTTAAAACTCTCTAGTGTAGTTTGTGTGAAATATAACTTTTGTCAAAATGGTGTTTCTCTCTCTTCCTTTCTCGTTCTCTTTCCTTGGTTACGAAATGAAGTGAAATGAAATGAAATGATTACATGTCTCTAAACCTTTCCTTTCGAATGCAAATTATAATTATTATTATATGTAAATGAGAAAACTGAACAATGATAATTGTGTTAGATTAGGGTGGATGTCATGCCAGTGATTTATCGCTGATTTCATCCTCACATGGTTTTGCAAGATGCAAGAATGATGACGAAAAGGTGTTGTGTAATTCATTAATTATCATTGTAATTTATATTGTTCATTGAAAAATGAATATATGTATAATGTAGTCTCATGTTATAGAAAAGTTATATTTGAAAATTTGCTAATATGTATGAGATGCTAGTTTTAGGGACATCTAGGAAATATGTATTTAATCATCGGTTCATTTTGATTCATAGTACATATGGTAAAAGGTTTGATATATATATATATATATATATGGTAAATGAATTTGAAGTTAATATATTGTAGTGCATATTCAATATTCAATAAATGATTAATTAATCGAAACACTCAACCCTTGTATAATATCTATGCATAACATGTCTTCATGTGTGATACTTTTTACCATAGAAGACATTGAAAACCGTAGAATGAACTTACACTCTGCACTTGATGGAACCTCCTAGTTTAGGTAACTAAAACCCCTAGTTGGATTTTACCATCATAGTCATTTTGTTTAGCGACCTTTCCATGAACCCATATTTTAGGAATGACATGGTCCAACTTTATCTGGAGTGTGTGGTTTCCTTCTAGTTTTGGTAACTGTGAGGAGAATGTCCTCTCTTTAGTTCTTATACTGTGTGTTGAGTGGTCAAGGCTGCCTTAGAAGTCACCTTATGAGTCCTTATTCGAAGTAACAACTTTTAGTGTAACCTTACCATCGTGGGGTAAGTAGAGCTAATACTCCCTTAGTATCCTTTTGGATTGTCGGTCTTTACGAGATAAGATCTAGAAATCAACTTCATTAGGGAATAAAGTCCCTATCGGATCTAGATGACATAAATGGAGATCGTGAAATAGTTGTTCTAGGTACTAAACTCTTGTTAATGAACTCCTTAGTCCCTCTCGATTAAATGTGTTACCTTGGTTTCTATCAACATAACACCTTGGTCTTTTCTTGAAGGTGGTTTAACATAATTATGTCCTCTCACCTTAAACTCATATATAGTTGAGGGGTAGATCCTTAGGTGCAATTGGAATTAATATAAACCTCAATTTATTAGGAGGTTAATTCGGGGTTTGTGTGTAGCTTCAAGGCTTATAATCTTATTCGTCTTAAAGATGTTAGACAAATATTTCGTAACTCCTTTTACAAGACAATCCTAATTATGAGACCATAGTGCAAGGTCGAGTTCATCATATAAGTTGGAAACGTTATTTGAGGTTAGGATTAAGGGTACTCTTAGAGTCCTTATAGCTTAATTAAAAATTTTCATGAGTTATAAATAATATAAATTTCCTTGGTATGATCAAACTTCGAGGAAACAAAAGATATATACATAAATCTAAATGGAATTCCACAAGATATTGAACTATAACAACTATTGTAGGGAAATAACTATACCGTGATCGAAGAATGTTTATGGAAAAAAAAGGTATCTTGAATCTAAACCACTTCCCTTAATCCTAATATTGCTTTCTTGACATCAAGTCAGATTCACTTGAGTTGCAAGGGTAAAAGGTAGACATTGAATAAATGTTCGAGAAGAATATTCTTAACATAAGAACAAGATAATTAAGCACTTTATATGCAATTTGAATTATGCCAAATAAGTATGTAAGTTATGGAAATTTCCGTAAAGGATAAAAAGGCCAACTTAAAATGGTCGAACTGTAAATTAATTGTGGAATGAACTTAAGAATCTATAGATGGAAAAAGGAGAAAATTTTCCTTGCACAATAATGTTATTGGAATGTTGATCATAACTAAAATACAATTAAAGAAATGATGTGTTGTGGTTTTGCCAATTGTTGAATCCTTTTCTTGTGGTTGGGTCATTTCTAGTATTCATTCATTGAGAAAAGTGTGGCATCGACATGTTTGTGGTGTTTTCATGTGTCTATGTGAGTCGATGATTTATGTAAGTGTCGTATGCATTGTCGATTTTTTGTGTTGGAGCCCTTGCGGTGTTGTGTAGTGAGCAATGTAAGTCAAAAAATATTATCGTAGTATTTTCTTATTGTTTTTGTATGTGTAAAATGTGGGGTGTTACATTACACACACAAATACAACAGTAAAAAAATTATTGGAATAGTTTTATTTTTTACTTACATTACTTGATACATGACAATACAAGGGATCACTTGTATTGCCCACATTTAAACACACAAATACAACTGTAAAAATACAAGGATAATTTTTTTTTTGTCCTACATTGCTCACTACACTACACCACAACTGCTCCAAGTAGAGAAACTCAACAATGCATAAGACACTTACATAATTCATCAAATCACATAGACACATGACAACACCATATACATGTTGATGTCACACATTCCCCAATGAATGAATGATAACAATAACACAACCACAAACAAGGGAATCAGAATGCCCCCTAACTTACCTGGACTCGGCCAACTTCATCTCCTTGGCGTGGCAGGTGGAGATTTTATTGTGCGATGTGATGGAATTAGATTTTTATTTGACTTTCCTTGTGTTCGTCTCCCTCCCGCCATGGCATTAATGAGCCCTGCACCCTTTTGCTTGGCGTGTTCAATTTTCTCCCTGTCGGTGGCCGCACCCACTGATTTTCCTAATTTGTAAATATTTTGTTTGACCTGCCTGTTCCCTCTCGGACAGCGTGAGATCTCCCGTGGATTGCCTGCATGTGGAGTGCTTGAGAAGGCATCGTAATCTTGTCTGTCAAGTTCCTTTTCTCACGTTTCCTCCTAGACGCCTCCTTCTTCCTGCCCTGAACCACGAATGCTTGCCTGCGCTCCATCAAATGCTAAAACAGATGAAATTGCTCCAGCGTGTTCTGAACAGCGGATTCATTAATGGTGATATGAAGCTCTGTCTCCCTGAGGTTGCAAGGGTGGGTTTGGCTTCTCATAATCGTGCTGTACAGGCGGTTCAATGGAGTCGTAGGCCGTTTTTGCAACGTTTTTCCCGCTGTTGGGTCGTGTTTAGTTTGGGGCCAAACGTTTTTGGAGTTGAATGCCTTCGCATGGTGGCAGCCGCCTGTTCCTTCCTCCCTGCTCGTGAAGCCCAGAGAGAGTTATGTGCGACTGCTGCCATAGGGCGATCCCAAGGAGCCGTGGGTGTTGAATCCTGAAGTTCTGGTTGCACACGACCACACAGTCGTGAACAGTTATCGCAAAATCTTGCAGCCGTAGTAGAAGGACGAGATAAAGTTTTAGTTGAAGCCATTTTGAGCGCTTCCAATGAGCAGGTTGTCCGCTATGTTGTTATCTGTTCAGTTCGAATGCTTCCTCAAATTCAAGATTCTCCTACAAGATATTTTTATCAAATCCGATTAAGTGACAAAGGTGGACTGCATATGCAAAGGAACTGATGAAATTTATTACAGAGTTTCTCTCAAAACCTTGCTTGTTCTTCGATGTAGTTCATGGAAGAGGGCCTCTTGGAGGCGATCTATTTCAAATCGAATATTCATGAAGCACGCTTGCTTTGCAGCAGCTTATGGCGCTTGCTTTATGTGTTGGTGACATGATCACACCCACAGTACGTAAGATCTATGCAATGTTGAAGAAAATGTCTTGGGAGATGAAGGTAGCAGGATATTCCTCAGATCCAGAGCTTGCACTGAGTCATTTCTCCAAAACCGATTCGTGACAGTGAGAGTGTTACCAGGAGACCTGAAGAAATTCCTTTGCAATGATTCTCTTTTGAGACCTCCCTTCTCCGTTGGATACTACTGTTGAAGATGGTGTGATTGTGCCCGTTCTTTCATACGTATATTGTGCTTGTTTTCTGTGCTGGTATTTCTGTTTGTGGCCACTGTGTGTTTTTTTTTCAGATTAGAAAACAGAGAAAAAATAAAAAAAAAATGGAGGCGGCACGTTATCATGAGCCGAGAGCGGTTGAGCGGCCATTATTTGCGCAGGGTAGATACAGAAACAGAGGCCAAGGAGGGTGACTTTGGAATCGAACACCACTTGCACAGGGGACGTGCACTTGCAGCTTTCAATTGTCTCATTGGAAATCGAGCACAGAGATTGAATTCACTGGGGTGTGTCCAAGAACAAATGGGACAGTCTTCACGAGGTCAATCACAAGCCTCCTCTGAGATTCAGGTGTTGCTTTCACAGCTGACACAAAGTGAAAAGAAGCTTCTTATCTCAATAATGCCACTCGCTGTTATGCATTTTGAAAATAATGTTTTGGTGGCCTCTTGCGCCTTTCTTTTAGAGCTTTGTGGATTATCTGCTAGTGTGCTTCGTGTGGATGTTGCTTCTTTACATCGGATATCCTCACCTTACCAAAGCCTTGGGTCGAATGAACATTCGAGCCTGTCTAGATCTCATGATGTCACACTCTTTTCTAGTTCTTTTGAAGATCATGTGAAAACTTCTCTTGCTCGTGCACTATCAGATGAATATGTGGATGTTGGTATGGGGATTCTATTAGAAAGGCATACAGACTCCTCTCTCAAGGAAGCAACAAATCACAGGCTAACGAGGGCTCTTAAGGCTGTCCTACAGCACCTAAAAAAAAAAAAAAATCCAGCCTTCCAGAAGCAGTTAAAGGTCAATCTCCAGGATCATGGCTTCAGCACAATGTTTGGGACAGTACTAAACTATGTAACTTTGAGACTTCTTGGCCAAGGGTCCGATGGAGGAGATAAAGAAGCAATGGAAAAAGGTCGTGTATGGATTTTGGACCATGGCAGTGCTACTGCTATACCTTCATGGGGAAAAATGTGGCTTCCGGCGCTTGGAGTATTTGATTGGTCTGGAAACAATCCATTGCCTCCAGAGATTTGGCTTCTTCCATATTTTCTTTCCATCCATCCAGGGAGGATGTGGTGTCACTGTCGAATGGTTTATTTGCCAATGTCATATTTTTATGGGCGGAGATTTGTGGGACCTATAACTAAGACTGTTATGTGTTTAAGAAAGGAGCTCTATACGATTGATGTTATGAAGTCAAGAGCATGGCCGTTAATGAGTTTGGACGGACCTTCAAAGAGCCGAGGAAGAGAAGTTGCATACTGGGTTGCCGGTTGCCAGGAGCCCCGTCCCATCTTGTTATCGATCATGGGGAGCTTAATCAGGCACGATATTCTCTATACCATTAATTCTTATGCTGTTATTTAATTGAATCATTAAATAACTCTACTCTTCATATAAATGACTCGTGTGATGGTATGCTATTTGGTTTCCACTTTCCTGGCTCGTTTGTATTTGTTTTGGCATTAGAAATGATTGCGTTGGTTGAAGCCCTTATATTGTTTTCTGGGTTTTAATAAATATTATTTGGGGGAACTTTGTTCTTAAGACTAATAAAACAAAAGAGGTGGGGGTCCTGTAATGAACACCCCTAGTTCCTTATGTTGGTCTCACGATTTGAATGTTTTATCGAACATTGTTGTTGGACTCAACCTTACAGTTCCTGTTTTGTTCTTATTCTTGTTTCGGTTCGAGATCTTTAGTTCTGGGTTATGTCGAGTATTTGCGAATTAGGGATTGAGTACTGCAAGTGCATTGTGTATAGGTGAATGATGCTTTTCCTGTCTCTATTCTTTTCTTTTAGTTTCTAGTAACCCTTCCCGGTTGGCTTGGTGTGTGCTTAGCTTGACTGATTATCGATTTGAGCCAAGTTGATATTACTCTCAACTAGGTTAGTTGCTTTTGTTACTTGTTTGAATCGCTCAAAGAAATAATTTTATTCTTCGAGTGTCATGGTTGATCGTCATAATTTGATATCAATTCATGTTCACCGTTTGGAGATTGTCGTCTTTGGAATCACCTTCTCTCCCTTGGTAATTGTTGTATGTTTTGAGGAATGTAGCTGATCCTATGGAATGTCTTCTTTTGACGATACTCACATTTCTTTTGGATAGTTTAAAATGTCAGAGGAAATACTCTTCTTCGTACCTTGATTTTGTTTCACACATGTTGGAGGATACGAGATCTACTGGATCATTAGTGAGGAAGTTTTCAAATCTTAAAATTGGGATGTGGGTTTTATGCGTAAGAAATTACTCTACATTTTGCTCCGTAAAGATGCTTAAATTTTCATTCTCCTGTGACTTAGAGTTTGGTGTGTTTGGAAACTCATTGGTTGACTGGTTTGTGTTATGATCGTTGTGATACGACCTCCTTGCTGTCATTGTAGTAGAATGGTTATGCGTTGACCAGAAAGGTTTAAGTCAACTTGTTGTTGACGACAGATCCTTTGGAAGCTATGTATCTTGTGTTGTGTTCTTGTGAATGATTGAGTAACCCTCCTGTAAGATTTATAATGGATATGTTTGGTCTTGTCAAATTTGTCCTTTTTCTTAAGACATTCTCTTGATTAGAAGAAAGTCTAATAGAAGGATTGTTAGGATAGGATGTAACCCATACGAGGTCATTTGTGCGTTTCATCCCTTTTCTGTCCAATTTATTTATTCTGTACTGACACAAAATTAACTGTTATAGGCACATCATCTTAATATTAATGAGTCATGTTGGTTTAGATGTTCTCATGTCGATTGATTGTTTGGGATCTTCCAATGACATAGTGAGTCCTTGGCTTGGTGAACTAACTTAAACAAATAGGGACATATCACGTTTGAAATTAATTCTCTTCTTGTAATTTGTTTTTGTTTCGGAATGTTATCTTGTTAAAATGACGGTCATTATTGTGATATGAGTGAAATTCACTATGATGTTTATTAACTGCTCCTATGAGAAAATGATAATTAAATAGAGTTGTGTCGTCCCCTTTTATTCAGACATTTTATGCTATCGGACAACTCTTTAATTGCTCTTGTTTAGACTCTTAGATTATTTTCATAATCAACGGTGTTTTTTCTTCTTCCTTGAAACAGTTAGATAACAACATATTGTCTTAATGTTATAGCTTTTATCGTGCTCAGTTCTTGCGAACTGACATGTGCTAACAAATGTGCAGGAGGATTTCTTGAGTAGAAAAAAAAAAAAAAGAGAGAAAAAGATATACGTGTAGAGAGTGGTTTCCAGCCTTCTTAGGAACTGCTGTTGTACGAATGTTTTCCTTGCTTTAAAACGTTGGTATGGAAATTGTGAAGACTATATAGAAGGCATTGTGTTATAATTTTGTATTGTTCTCATGTAGGCTGTTATCGTTTGAAAGTCAATTTGAGAAATATTATTGTCAATAAGATTAAATGAACTTGTTTTGACATGTGTATCCTTCGTTGAATTTTCACTTTTCAGAATATGATTTATCCTTGAATTGTCACACCTAATTATAATTATCTAAACTTGAATCAACATACATCACTTTGGTTACCTTTGGTCATGTGTTGTTTGGTAGAGGACTATGTTTTGAACCTAGCAAAAAGAAAACAAGGGAAACAAATATACCTTGTGATCCCACGTAAACTAATCAACAATCTCTTATTGTGGTGAATCCTTAGAATGATCTTAAGGTGAAATCAATGATTGAATTCTTGAAAGATAATAAGATTATAATAAAAAGAAGGAACTTGACTAAGAAACTCTTCGATCTATCTTACCCGTTGAAAATGTAAACAGTATACTTATGTCTATCTCTTCAAGTGGAGCCCAAGTGAAACCTTTAATAATTCGGGTTAGACTCTTGCCCCAATGAAATCCTTTTTAACCACTAATAAGATCTTAATGATGAACCCAAGTCTTAGACAGTCATGTACTGTAAAAATAAAATAAAATAAAAATATGACCGCTTAAAAGGGGTAAAACATATATGTTTAAAAGCACAACGTTGAAAACAGTTTGATGAAGTTAAGAGCCTTGATAAACAAACTGCCTCCTAACCAATGAACCAGTTAATCAAGTTAATGAGGCAACCTCTTACCATCCAATAATTGGTTTACACTGTCTATTAACATTATCAAGGTAGGGAAAATTCTTAAAAGGAGACATGACTTTCGATTCTCCTATTATGATTCCTCTGTGAAAAGTAAAGAATGTAAAAGCACTTACAAATAAAACATGAATCTAAAGAAACTTTCTGTGGGAAGACCTTGTTGTAAGATCTCGCATACTTTAGATGAACCATTGTGTCCTTAGTGTGTGCCTCAAGTTTATCTCAGTAACTGCAGGTGGGCCCGTGTTGTGGAAAGCATCTCTTTAGTTGATTGTATTCCCTAGAGAACTTGTGTAGTGTCGTATTATCTTCAAGTAAGTCAAAAAAAAAAGTTATCCGGTATTTCACCAGTGTTGTCCTTGTGTTGGTAATTTTGGTGTGTTATAGAATCCAAGATTGGCAAACCCACAACACATCATTACAATGATTACATCTTCGTTATGATTAACATCCTAATAACATTATTATGTAAGGATAATTTTATCCTTTTTCCACCTAAAGATTCTTAAATTCATTTCACATTCAACTTATAGTTTGACCATTTACGTTGGCGCTTTATCATGTAACGCCCACTATTTCACACATAAATACAACACTGAAAAACTCAGATAACTTTTTTTTTTGACTTGGAGTTTACACGACATAAAAAGGGAATCAATGGCTACAACCAACTCATGATAGGCTTGACCCAACATTGACCACCCAGGTACAATGAAATCTACGATGTCAACATAAAATGTTTCACTTCCCATTTTGACAGAACATCACATACAGGTCCAACCATACATTTAGGGGCATTCCATGAGGAAAGTCTTGTTAAAGTTTCTTGTTTACTAAAATGTCTCTTAATTCTTAACTTACGTTCTTATAAAAATTCATGTAATGATTCACACAATTATTTTCACAAGGGAGAACTTCTTTCTTTTCTACTATTGACTAAATAGCTTAAGGCCAAGCTTTCTAAAATAGGATCATCAATTATATGTCAATAACTTGTTTAATTCATTTGATTTAAGAACATTTTCCATTTCTCACAAGGTTAATTAATCTTACTCAAGCCACTGACACTTGTTCCACACCTCTATTGCACAGGTGATAAGCACAAGCTCCGATTGAGGGAAAGTACCATTTAGGGTTTAGAACAATAATCTTCCTTGTTTAAGGATCAAAATTTGACATTACTTAAGAAAGATCACCATAAATCAAGGCAAGGGTTAACGTAATAAGTCAAAAGAATTCAGCTTCAGGGTCTCATTGCTTGATTAAGTTTGACAAAGGAAGACAATTTTACATTTCAAACGATTGAGAGAGATTGAATGGTTTCTTAATAAATTTCCTCCCACTTATACAACCTTATTATCTTCCAAAACTAGTCAATGATTACACTATAAGATCACTTAAGACTTCACCATAAAAGGATAATGTTGATTAGTTTAGCTTGGGAAAAACAAGTAATTATATTTCATTACAAAAGATAGTTTCCTCTTTGATCATTCAAGGGCTCAAATGTTATCAAGTAGATCACATCTACATTAATTTATTCGTATATATAAATTTTAGTTTAACTTTTATAAGGATTATCCAGCCCATTTTATAATGCTTATAAACACATTGTTACTATGTCTTAGAAATATTTACAACTCAACATTTTATCTCAAGAGAAAAGTTTTCCATTACTCGTTTGTGAAAACTAAACAAGGATACATCAATTCTTTCCAACATGACACATGACCCAAAGGGACAACCAACTCTATGGAACCATGACTAGGGATCAAGAGAGAATAACATTGGTCATGCCATGTTGTACAATTATTAAAATTTCTATAATACATTAGAATCACCCGTAACCAAGTGGTAATCAACCTTTGTATTTTCCAAGGTAACAAAACAAGCCAAGGTCTCAATAGTCATGACAACATTAATCCACAACACATAATACTACGACACTAGTTTTATTCTAAATTCCCCACATAACCCAAACCAGAATCTTACAACATAAAAGTATTCGTACAAAATAACTTCACAACCAAGTTTGATGCAATATTCTACAAGTCATTCCCTCATCTACTTGCATAAGCCATCTACAACACATTATTAACCTAATTCAAGCCACCAGGAACGAGAAGCAAGATAAGACTACACAAAGTAACAATAAGCTAGTATCTAACAAAATCAAGAAAGGATAAAATATTCTATTCCAAGAAGTGAATCGAAACTCAAAATTCTAATAACCCCTTCATATAATTAAAAATTTCCCCCATGCCAATCTAAGAAGAAATCCTTATTCTTCAGTTATGAACATTGTCTCAAAGCAACAAAAATTAACCAATCATTTGAGAAGGGGCTAATGGCTTGATAAGTTAGAAACAACAATCTAGTGTAACGAGATTTCCATCGAATAAACAATTAGGTTAAAATATTGAGAACTGATATTCAAACCAAACGATCTACCTTCACAAACAAAGCCAAAGCACAAGTCATGATACTTATTTAAAACAACAACATAGAAAAACAATAAATCCAGGAGGAAGCATAGATTTTAAGGTTAACATGAAAGGTCGAGTGTATTAAAATTTTAATCATGTAATCATATAAGTTAAGGATGGAAAACTAATACACGACCACCACTCAACATTGTTTAACAAGGGGAAGAAGATAATACTAGTTTCGCCATTGACTCCAAGGAATTTTACAATCATTTAAGAAGAGGCCACTACCCTTATAGGCTAGTAACGAAAAGTGAGAGTAACATAGAGTTCTGACATACAAGTTAACATTTTAAACATCAAACCAAGTTTTGCCACACTAGGGATTTCCAAACCTTCTCTATAAGTCTATAGTTTTATTTTAAAATGTTTGGATCACTAATTTCCCTCACAAGTCTTTTTAGAGTGCCCCTTGTTGACAAATTCAAACCATTCAAAAGTAAAATTGCATTTTTAAGTATCACCAAAATCCATTAAATTAACATCAACTTCAACTATCAATCAACAATGCATCTATATATAAATACCCTCAACTATCCCTAGTGCTCTTAACCGTTCTATCATAAGTCAACAAGATATCAACACACATATGCCATCCAAACGTCAATAAAAATAAGTGAGATGAAAAATTATGAAAATGCCCCAAGAGTCATCATGAGTAGAAAAAAATGCCAAGGTAGTTCTGACAATGAAGGAATACTATCCATAACAAACACATGAAACTTCAAATCTTGGTGATGAAAATATTAGTTACGGTTTAAGCTTCATAAGGGATGGTCAAAGTGCCCCTAAGGGAAAAAATTAAACATCTGGACCCACATTGATGATCATCAAGAAATTGGGTAAATGTCCAGGATTCTAATCAATTCTAAAGGAAAACCAAGGTGCACAAAGACTAAGCAATTGGGTACATTAGCCATGATAACCCCCTTCATGCATAATAGCAACCACAATATTCAACTACACGTAAGTTTTTGTAGACTGTGGGGTGATTGGATAATGAAGGGGCCACATACCTAGTCCAAGAAAGGAGAAAATTGTATCCAAAGATCTCGACAACCACACTTCACCGTGGTTGGGTAACACCAAAGGAAAGAAAGAACATTATGAAATTCATTTCATTTACTCAAAGGGGTGACTAAGTGCCCATAAAACTATAATCATCCTAGATCAGGTTCAATCTAGTGGTTGTTCATTAAACCTAGGTTGTCTTAACTCAGAACCATGATCAACCTACCCGAAAGAAATAAAACTATAGATAGTAATCTCCTATTAAGAGAAAGAGGTTTAAGGATACATTAGGTTTGCTTTCACAAAAACATTTAGGAGCTATAATGGGCTTACTAACCTTGTTACTCAAACATAGAAATGTGGTTAATGATGGTAGGAGGTCATTTACTTTGGAAAGAAAACACAATAGCCAACATAGGAGGAAGAAAGAAAATAGATCTATGCTATTCACTTTAACACTAACAACAATTACAACAAAAACAAGAAAATTACAAAGGAAAGGAGAGATTTCTCATGCAGGAGAACAAACTCACCACAAGAATTATAAACAAACAAAAATCAATGAAACAAATGTTCTATTTCCCGATTTTTAAAAAATCTTAGTAATTGTAGCAAAGGTAGAGTTATCTTGCATATTTCTCTAGCTTCAACAAGCACACAAACACCCCAAAGTCCTGCAGTAGAAAACCTCTAGTTGGATCTCCATCCACAACATGATGCGCATTAAAATCCACTCAATCCCACATTGGCACAGGAAGAGAGCTCCCAAAACCACGAGCTCGAACAAACGGGAAAGAATGTGATCTCAAGGAATGTCATGATTGTAGTATATACACCAACGGGGTTTGATGAAATTGACCATGAAATTCAAAACATGTGAGGTAGGGGAGGGAGCAAGCCAAGCTCCACAACCTTGCTAACATCCTCACAACCTATGTCTAAAATGGGACAGATGTAGCAGGGTATTGACATCCAACGAGTACAAAGGAATATGTGGTCTCAAGAAATACAATGATTACAATCTATGCACAAAATGGGTTTGATTTTATGACTCCGATTCTACTATATGTGGCCAATAGTTTTCGAACCTACTCATCCTACCTTCACAAACATGCACGTGGCTAGAGCCAAGATAACATCTCTGTAATAGGAATGGACCTCAACCCAAGAATAATAGAGAACAGACCTAGGTAACTCTTCAATTGCATTACCTTGGAAGGAAAGTAATCAGAACATGGGAGATAATGCACGAGGTAGGTAAACTGCATGACAAAACACTTCAAGGAGATGTGGTCTCTGCAAATACCACGGTGGCAAGGTACACACAAAACAAGATCTTTAACATAGCTTGGACTCACCAAAGTAACCAATGGGTGTCCAACCTCCTCATTTCACCTTTATCATCATGTACACAGTCAGGAAAAATAACATCTTAGGAACATGTATGGACATCCATTGAGCATCAGGAGGAAATATTTATGTCCATGTTGCAGTTGAAGGTGCCCAAGAAGGATTGCAAACACCAAGGACAACTAGGACAAAGAACCATGAGGCCTAAAAAAATGTTGACAAACTGCCTCGAAGATATGTGGTCTCAAGGAATGACACGATCATGCGGGAGATTCGTAGGAAGACCAACACAAGGAACGACCTTCATAGTTTTCCCTCTCCAGTATATGCATAGCCAAAGCCCAAAACCACATGCTTAGGTCACTAGAAGAAATGACAAGGTAAGGTTTAGAATGAAGGCACCATAACAAGGGAGCTACTAAAACAAAGAGTGTACTGGACTCAAAAGAAATTAAAACCGAAGAAGCCCGATAAGATAAGGAATACCATTCGATTCCGACAACTTTAAATTTAGGTTGGTGGAACGATGTGCTATGACAGCTCTTTGTCGTGAGGATGGTGTAACGCCCGTTCGGCGTGTACCCTAGTCCTGGTCGCAAACTTGTGCTTGATAAAGCTCTTTGTTCTTTTACGCATATGAGTATAGTCTCATCCTTTGTGGTACAACTTTTAAACATTAGACACCTACTTAGAGTTTGAACATTTTTTTCTAGTTGATATTCCTTTCAAAACGTGGAGTTTGTTAGCTGTCCCTCATTGCAGATTCTTGAATACTTGCTTTCAGTTAATAGAAGTTGCAATTGAATTATTGTGCAATACCCCAAAGATGAACTGTAGACCAAATTTTTCCCGTTGCTTTGATTTGCGAATGATTCCTTATGAAATGTATATCTCTTTCTTATGTGCAAGCATGCTCTAAAATATGAAAGTGAACCGTAGCTACAAGTCCTTGATTTGGCTATAACCTTTGTTGTATATGAGTGATCCTTCTAGAAATCTCATAGACTTGTAGTTGTCATGGTCAGCTTCATCTCCTTCTTGGCGTGGAGGGTGGAGCTATTAATGTATGACGTGATGGAATCCCTGCTGGTGGCCGCACCCACTGATTTTCCTGATTTGCAAATCTTTTTGTTTTCTTTTTTGACCTGCTCACGCAAAGAAACTTTGGTGGCCGCACATGCTCATTTATTAAAATGTTGACTTGCATCTGCTGTTCACGTGGTCTACCTGTTGTGTCTGTCCTAAACCATGAATGCTTGTTTGCGCTCCATCAAATGCTGCAACAGATGAATTGCTACAGCGTGTTCTGGATAGTGGATTCATTGATGGTGAAATGAAGGTCTGTCGCCCTGATGTTGCAAGGGTGGGTGTGGGTTCTCAAAATCATGTTGTACAGGTAGTTTCAGTGGAGCGTAGAACTGAAATTCTCCTAGGAGTGCCGTGAGGAAGTATTTGGATATATGCATCAGCTACAGGGTAGAGAAGTAAACTTATCTCAGAAAATCAGTGGCCTCCAGAGAGAGTTAAGTGCGATAGCTGCTGCAGGGCGATCCCAAGGAACCGTTGGTGTTGATCTTGATGTTCTGGTTGCACGCGACCACAGTCGTTTTTATGCAAAAAGGAAACTTGAAGGCAGTTTTAGGGTTTTGAGTAATCTTTCAAAGCTGCACCATATTTTGAAATCACAAAAGGAACTAAACTTTCAAGTTCAGTGGAAAGGATGTTGAATACTTTTCTCAGTGGTTGAGCAAGCAGTATGAGTTGTCTTTTTTTTGTGTGCAGAGTTTATGTTTTGAGGTTTTCAACAAATTGGTTAATCAAACAAGAATGGAACTATTTGAGTAAGGCTACTCTTCCATCATTATGCATAATCAAACATGAAGGAGGTCCTCAATGTGCTCAAAGCCTTTTCAAAACACAAAAAAAAAAAAACCAGTAACAGAGGTCTGTATCAGTTATTCAAGAAACCAGGTAAAAGTTGAGTCTATAACAGCTTAAAGAAGATGTTAAAGCTCTGGAATCTTGCATAATGGAAACATTATCTTCATGAAGTTTGAATCCAGTCGGGTAGACACTAAAGACAGGTATATCTCAATAATGGGAAGAAAATGTTGTTCACGCTTCTAAATTCAAACTTGGGTCAGTGTTAGAGAAGCTGATGAGTCTCTATTGAGCTCTAATTCCTCAAACATGCTCCTAGCTCGATGAAGAAGTGCAAAAGATAGTTCTTGTCTTTTGACATTCCTGTCTCTTGAACTTGCTAGGAAAGGTGAACTGACCTTCTTGAGTTTTCAAGATTGAAAGGTCAACTTAGGAAGTTGAAGGGGTGGCTCGAGGTTCTTTTGAAGAGTGAGTTAGTGTTGTGTGGAATCATGAATAAATAGATAAGAAAGGTGTTTGAGAATTGGACTGAGAAATATAGAAAATACAAGAGTTGAGAGTGAATGAGTGCAGATAAAGAAAGGGTGAACTGATACAATGAGGCATGTTCTTGTCGGGCTCCACAAAGACTGACCACCAGCTTTCTAGCTAGAGGCAGCAGCACGTTACAACAAGGTAGAAGCCTTTTTGAGCACCTCCAACAAGCAGGTTGTCCATCTATGATGTTATCTGTTCTGTATCGACTACATCCTCAATTCGGGATTCTCCTTCAAGGTGACAGATCACACCCACGGGCATAGGAGATCTATGCAATGTTGGAGAAAATGTCTTGGGAGATGAAGGTAGCAGGATATTTTTCAGATCCAGAACATGTACAGAGTTTGTTTCTTCAAAATCAGTTGTGTGACAGTGAGGGTGTTACCAGCAGACCTGATGAAATTTATTTACAAAGATCCTACTTGTTTTTCGATGTAACCCATGGAAGAGAACCTCATAGAGGCCGATCTGTTTCATATCAGAATATTCATGAAGCACGTTTTGCTTTGCAATTTTATGAGCTGCTTCAACGAGTCACTAAGTTGGCAGGCATTAAGTTTTCTGTTGGAATTATCACCTTACAAGCTACAGCTGAAATGTTTGCACCGAGAGTTGATCTGTCCTCAAACCTGATGGAGGAAAAGGTTATTTTTTTTATTACGGTAGATGCCTTCCAGAGCCAGGAGCATGATGTAAACATTATGTCTTGTGTCCGAGCTTCAAATCATGGGGTTGGATTGCAGCTGTTTTTCACCGCGTGAATGTGGCACTAGCACGAGCTCGCATAGCACTTTGGGTTAAGGGAAAGCAACGGCATTGAAACAATCATATGCATATGGAGATGGCGTTTTAAACCAGGCATGTTAAACCTGCCCTTGCAATCTTCTGCTACCCTTTTATTATGTCATGAATTGAATGTCCTTCTTTTTGTTTTTTGTTTTTTATCTGTTATGGCATTTAGAATGGGCTCCTGCTTTTCCTTGTGAATCGACCCAGATTGAAGGAAAGGAAGGACTGTTGGGAGTTGTTTGTTTTTCTTACCCTGGTAGCAACTGTGATAGCATGTATACACTCCTTTCTGCCTCGTTTTTCTTTTCGAAATAAAAGAGTAACTGCCATGTGATAGCAAAATAATGGTTGATGTTTTATACTGTGGGTGTTAGATCTTTAACCTGGGTGTTTCCTGCTTAATTCTTCAATTCGGGTGACGTTTAGAGACAATAGTGAACAATGGCCGTTGAGTTCGTTTTCTAAACCAGCAGTAGCAGATATAAACTTGAGCCATGAATAACATTAGTGGATATTTGTAGATTTGTCGACTCATGGCCAGTTTTAGGCTAAGTGTTTGTTTTTGTCTTGGTAAAAGCTTTTCTTGGGCTGAATCTGTGTGTAGACCTCGCATAGTGAGCATGAGGTTTTCTTAGGGGCCTACGTGAGTGAAATATTGACTACTCAATACATATCCTGTGACGTGAGTCACTGTATCATAAGATAAAAGAGTTCAATCGAACTCTGTAGTAGCAGATGTTTTCTTTGGAGCGACTATGAGGATAGGTCGAGTAGACAGTCGTGAAATAGATGGGTATGCCCAAACTATTCATATGTTGTTTTAGAGATGGAAGAGAAGGCTTAGTTCGTAGGAAGAGTATTTTGCTTGTATTCCTCCTTCGCTGACTGTAAACCTTGTGATTGGTGACTCGAGTTGGGTCACGGTAGAGGATCTTGTGTCGATTCACTTATATTTTCAACAGACTATCCCTTGCTTGTTTAAATTCAAGTATCGAATGAAATGGGTTTCTATTAAATCCATTATGTAGCTTAGCAAACCTTCAATAATTCAGGTAGGGACTTTCTGAGTAAGTGTTGACTGAGGCATGTATGAAAATAGAATGGTTACCTTTCTTCGAATTGGGTTAGACTTGTATGAAAATGGAAAAGGTAGGAATCGACTCAGTTACATATTTTAGTGAGCTAAGTCCTTAACTCTTACAATGATCATACGAGTGGTGGATTACGGGTTTATTACTGTTTATGTGATGTAAGATAATAACAACCTTTGGTGAAAAGACTTCTTCTTGATCCTTGCTTGTGTAATCCAACTATAGTTGTTGAATGTAATTTAGTTGGATAGAATCTAATTTATTTAACTTCTTGAAGAAAAATAATTAGGTTCGGTGAGAATTACTTGGTATTTTGAATCTTCAGATTCAGTGTTTGTGTTGTGAGTATTATATGTATGTTGGTTTATTCAGGTCGAGTGAAGTTAACTTTAATCTTTGACTGATTTGTGTTCATATATGGTTGGGGCCTATATTCTTCCTAAAACATGGATGTGCGTTAATGCAGTCTTGTTAACAAGCAATTTTGAATATGTGAAGTCATTTGACTGATCTTTATCTTTTGGTTAATAATATTAGAATGATGTTTGGGTGTTAGATTTCAATCACGTAATCCATAGGATTACATGACTGAAATCTCAATACTCTCAGCCTGGTTGTCTTCACCAATAAGGTCTCACCTTGTTTGTCTTTGGAATATCTCTCTCACTTGAATATTGGGATTCCTCCTTGTTGGCTGGTATAAATCTCGTCATCTTGTGAAACATATTGATTAGTGGTTTGTGATTTGATCCATTCTTGAGTTTAGAATTTTACTTTCATGATATTATAAAATGTTAGCTTACTGTTGCAATGGGTAGTCTTAACATGCTCAGTTCTCGCGAACTGATTCCAGCTAGTATTTGTGCAGATGGATTGTGCGAGTAGATTAAAGGAAAGAGTTGTAAAGGTTTCATCAGTGCAATTTATGAAATTCCTTGTAAAAATGTCCAATGTGAGGTAAATTTTGTAATAGTGATTGCAAAGGAATTTAGAAGACCTCTTGCCTTGGGTTGTTCAGAAATTGCGTGAAGATGTTATCTTGTCCTTCTGTAGGTAAACTGGTAACTTATCTTTGTGGGAAATGTTATTCAAACTTTTCACTGGCATAAGCATTGTAAAACTTGGATCTTGAGAATTAAGTGTTAATTTAAATCTTTCTGAGACTCTGTATTGATGTGTTATATGTAAGTTTTAATGGGGTGGTTTTTCTTACAGAAGTTACCTAAAAGTTTTATTCAAAGAAATATGTTGTGGTTTAGATCCCCTTGAAAACAACAATGCCTTAAGTAATCAAGAGTGAGACTATCCTTGCAAAGTGATTTTATATAACGTGTTATCCCTAACTGAACTAGTAAACACTACTCTTTTGGTGAATGCTAAAGACAAGCTTAAAGGAAAACAATGGTTAGTTTCTAATAAGATTTAACAAGTAAGAGAAGAAAATTTTGAAACCACTCAATTTATCTCTAAGACTATTTAAAAGTAAGTGGCTTCCTCTTGATAAGCTCTTTCGGTGAAGCCTAAGTAAGAGCGCTAATAATTACATATAAAACCTCAAACTTCAATTAAACCTCAGTAAGAACTAATGACATCTTAAGGGTGAATTCATTTGACCTTCTTCCTTTAAATTTATCCAGGGTGTCTTATCAAAATAAATAACCTCCAATCATTTCTTACTGTGGCTTGCCCTAGCTGTGAGAGTGTCATGTGGTTGGGCTTCTATGTTGTTCTGTCAAAAACAAATATTGTCCTTGATAGGTGTGGACGTTTCCGTGCTGCTTTTATGGCCATCCTTGTATCGAGTTGTTCACAGAGTTAATTGTATCCTTGGTGATGACATGTTGCACCATGTTATGTGTCAAGCAAGTCAAAAAAATATATCCATCTTTTCTTGTGTTGTTCGTGTTTGTGATTTCGGGTTATTACGGATGGGGAGAAGGCATAAACAACTAGTTCCTCATAACACGCAGGTCTTTTAACATAAAAAAAATTCTATCCCCTAAAAATGGCACCTCCCAAAAACCCTCCTCCTTACACGCAATAACTTAGCTATGATTTGGCGATAAAATTATTTCAGGTGAGATAAAAATCCCCTCAAAACTTGTGCCTTCACCAATGTAACCTTCTTCTACGCATCCAGCCAAGGCTAGATATACGGGGCATAACATTCACCTCCCCTTAAGAAAGAATTGTCCTCGATGCGACGTAACTTTGAAGAAAGGAGATACGGTAAGCAACTAAGAACACCTAAATATGAAGGTACACCCTATGGTTAAAATTTACTCGCTACAACAATACCACGGGGCAACGTTAGATATGTTTTGGCAAAAAAAAATTTTACTTTCAAAGTTCTATGAATATTGGTAGTTCTCTCTTCTTTGTTATTTAATTAGACTTTTCTCACTTACATTATTCTTAATTCAGGTTCTTTAAAATTTCATTGATGTATAATTTTAGTTTATTCATTCTTGTGGGTGCCCAACATGAATTGCTATCACAACACCCTACCAGGGTCATACAAAACACTACAGATTCACAAGCATACTAGTACATATTTCATAATGGTACCACACCACAAGAGCTTGACCAAATTATTGAAGATAACATGCTCTGTCCACATGAAATCATACTTGACACACACCTAGGACTGACATACAATATTCAAACAAAAGTGTACTTCAACAACCAAAATTTTCCACAATTCCACAGATGAAGGTTTCACATAACTCAGAACAATAACTACATGTATGTAGTGTCAAAGGGCATCAACGCCATATCCACAACATTACAAAACATATCCAACTAACATGAGTAACACATATAACATAGGACCACTCCCAAGACATCACAATAACTCAACATATATCCCAAAACCTCAATCATACACACAAATCTCTTATGCCTTCCTTAAGTCTCTTATGCCTCCCTCAATCTCTTATGCCTCCCTCAAGTCTCTTATGTCTCCCTCCATCTCTTATGCCTCCCTCAAGTATCTTATGTCTCCCTCAATCTCTTATGCCTCCCTTAATTCTCTTATGCCTCCCTCAATCTCTTATGCCTCCATCAAGTCTCTTATGTCTCCCTCCATCTCTTATGCCTCCCTCGAAGTCTCTTTTGTTTCCCTCAATATCTTATGCCTCTCTCAATATCTTATGCCTCTCTCAAGTCTCTTATGCCTCCCTCAAGTCTCTTATGTCTCCCTCAATCTCTTATGCCTCCCTCAAGGAGGTCGGTTTCCCTATGGCCCTAAGTATATAGAGTCTAGACACCCCTAACCCAAGTGACATAATAACTTGTGGTTCAACAACCCGCTAGTTATCTATATTTCCTTGGGGCGTACCCCCATATAATGAAGCAAGTTCCATAGGTCCAACCATTCCATGGTGGATCCCATGACCCTATTCCACACATCACGATAATAGAACCAGCATAACAATCCGATCTAAATGCCAAGTGAAAAAGTACAAGCCTTTTGCAAGGTGGTAAAATCTTAATTTTTAAAAAAGATTCCAAATCCAAGTAAAACAAATGGCCAAATAGCCATAGTTAGTGCAAAAATCTGCATGTTAGTACCACAAACCAAGGAAATGCCCAAAATATAAAACATGGCAATCAAGAAAATTGCTGGTCCTTGCGAAATAAAATAAAAAGTTCAATTTATGAATAAAATACACATATAATAATATCACATTACGATAACTGTGTGGCCTTATCTGTCCACCAAAGGGGGTACTCAACGAGTTGCTGGAACTCAGAATATTGAGACTTAGCTCTTAAAATAACATATCAATAGTAACACTATCATCTTCTCTATCTAAATAATCCCACCACCACTTTGATAAGGCTAAACACAATCATATCTACACTTAGGTTGCATCCATACAACAACCATAAGGAGAGAGAAAAAAAGGAGCATGAGTCATCATCTAATGAGCCTAATTTCAGCTTGAGTTATTGAACCAGGGGTACACATTTCCTCACTCCAAACATATAATTTTACCGTTTTCCCTTAGGATTGGTTAGCGTAAGGTTCAAAACATAACATGCAACTACATCACTAACAAAATGGAGGTTCACGCACATTAACCATAGTGTCTTACATGGTACCGATACAGGGTATATCACATACATTACATTCACAGTTTACAACACACCACATCACCACATGCTGCACCCAAAGTGCAATCATTATATGATAGGGATCATATACTCACCATATGTCCCAAATTTATGACATTAATCATTACATATCACATGAATTATAATTATGATGAACACAATCTCAACATATAGTCAACTCGCCATATAACATGGAAATACACACATTTCTACACAAATGATAATGACATCATTATGAAATCTAATTCACTACAACCAACCTTTTCGTACAACATATCAACACACCCACACATCACAAATGCCAAAAGGGATCCAACACTCCAAAATCAACAATCACATTTCTTCCACACACACAACAAAACATGTGATAAGCACAAGCTCCGATTGAGGGAAAGTATCGTTTAGGGTTTAGAACAATAATATTCCTTGTTTAAGGATCAAAATTTGATGTTACTTAAGAAAGATCACCATAAATCAAGGCAAGGGTTAACATAACAGGTCAAAAAGAATTCAGCTTCAGGGTCTCATTGCTTGATTAAGTTTGACAAAGGAAGACAATTTTACATTTCAAATGATTGAGAGAGATTGAATGGTTTCTTAATAAATTTCCTCCCATTTAAACAACCTTATTATCTTCCAAAACTAGTCAATGATTACACTATAAGATCACTTAATACTTCACCATAAAAGGATAATGTTGATTAGTTTAGATTGGGGAAAAACAAGTAATTACATTTCGTTACAAAATATAGTTTCCTCTTTGATCGTTCAAGGGCTCAAATGTTATCAAGTAGATCACATCTACATTAATTTATTTGTATATATAAATTTTAGTTTAACTTTTATAAGGATTATCCAGCCCATTTTATAATGCTTATAAACACATTGTCACTATGTCTTAGAAATATTTACAACTCAACATTTTATCTCAAGAGCAAAGTTTTCCATTACTCATTTGTGAAAACTAAACAAGGATACATCAATTCTTTCCAACACGATGCATGACCCAAAGGGACAACCAACTCTATGGAACCATGACTAGGGATCAAGAGAGAATAACATTGGTCATGCCACACTATACAATTATTAAAATTTCTATAATACTTTAGAATCACACGTAATCAAGCAAAGAATCAACCTTTGTATTTTCCAGTGATAACAAAACAAGCCAAGGTCTCAATAGTCACGACAACATTAATCCACAACACATAATACTACGACACTAGTTTTATTCTAAATTCCCCACATAACCCAAACCAGAATCTTACAACATAAAAGTATTTGTACAAAAGAACTTCACAACCAAGTTTGATGCAATATTCTACAATTCATTCCCTCATCTACTCGCATAAGCCATCTGCAACACATTATTAACCTAAGTCAGTTCATGAGAACTGAGCAAGATAAGACTACACAACAACAATAAGCTAGTATCTAACAAAATCAAGAAAGGATAAAATATTCTATTCCAAGAAGTGACTCGAAGCTCTAAATTCTAACAACCCCTTAAGATAATTAAAAATTTCCCCCATGCCAATCTAAGAAGAAATCCTTATACTTCAGTTATGAACATTATCTCAAAGCAACAAAAATTAACCAATCATTTGAGAAGGGGCAATGGCCTGATAAGTTAGAAACAATAGTCTAGTGTAATGAGATTTCCATCGAATAAACAATTAGGTTAAAATATTGAGAATTGATATTCAAACCAAACAATCTACATTCACAAACAGTGCAAAAGCACAAGTTGCGATACTCATTTTTAGAAATGACACAAAAAAACAATAAATCCAGGAGGAAGCACAAATTTCAAGGTTAACATGAAAGGTCGAGTGTATTAAAATTTTAATCATGTAATCATATAAGTTAAGGATAGAAACTAATACATGACCACCACTCAACATTTTTTAACAAGGGAAGAAGATAATACTAGTTTCGGCCATTGACTCCAAGGAATTTCACAATCATTTAAGAAGAGGCCACTGCCCTTATAGGCCGGTGACAAAAAGTTAGAGTAACATCGAGTTATGACATACAAGTTAACATTTTAAACTTCAAACCAAGTTTTTCCACACGTAGGGATTTACAAAACTTCTCTATAAGTCTATAGTTTCGTTTTAAAATTGTTTGGATCAATACTTTCCTTCACAAGTCTTTTTAAAGTGCCCCTCGTTGAAAAATTCAAACCATTCAAAAGTAAAATTGCATTTGTAAGTATCACCAAAAGCCATTAAATTAACATCAACTTCAACTATCAATCAACAATGCATATATATAAAAAACCCTCAACTATCCCTAGTGCTCTTAACCGTTCTATCATAAGTCAACAAGATATCAACACAAAAACACCATCCAAACGTAAAAAAATCAGTGAGATGAAAATTATGAAAATGTCCCAAGAGTCATCATGAGTAGAAAAAATGCCAAGGTAGTTATGAAAATGAAGGAATAATATCCATAACAAACACATGAAACTACAAATCTTAGTGACGAAAACCTTAGTTACGGTTTAAGCTTCATAAGGGATGGTCAAAGTGCCCCTAAAGGAAAAACTTAAACATCTAGACCTACATTGATGATCATCAAGCAGTTGGGTAAATGTCCAAGATTCTAATCAATTCTAAAGGAAAACCAAGGTGCACAAAGACTAAGCAATTGGGTACCTTAGCCACGATACCCCCCTTCATACATAATAACAACCACAATAGTCAACTACACGTAAAGTTTTGTAGACCTGTGGGAATGATTGGATAATGAAGGGGCCACCTACCTAGTCCAAGAAAGGAGAACATGGCGGTCCAAAAGACCTCGACAACCACACTTCACCATGGTTGGGTAACACCAAAGGAAACAAATAACATTACAAAATTCATTTCTTTACTCAAAGGGGTGACTAAGTGCCCATAAAACTATAATCATCCTAGATCAGGTTCAATCTAGTGGTTATTTGTTAAACCCAGGTTGTCATAACCCGTGAGAACAAGTGCTCAACCTACCTGAAAGAAAAAAACTATAGATAGTAAGCTCGTATGAAGAGAAAGAGGTTTAAGGATACATCAGGTTTTCTTTCACCACAACATTTACGAGCTATAACCGGCTTACTAACCTTGTTACTCAAACACAGAAATGTGGTTAATGATGGTAGGAGGTTGTTTACTTTGGCAAGAAAACACAATGGCCAATATAGGAGGAAGAAAGAAAATAGATCTATGTTATTCACTTTAACACTGACAATGATTACAACCAAAACAAGAAAATTACAAGGGGAAAGGGAGATTTCTCACAAGGTGAACAAACCCACCACAAGAAGCATAAACAAATCAAAATTGGGGAAAAGAAAGTTCTATTTCCTTTTTTTTAAAAATCTTAGTAATTGTAGAAAAGTTAGAGTTATTTTGCCTATTTCTTCAACAAGCACACAAACACCCCAAAGTCATGTGCAAAGAACAAACCTCCAGTTGGATATCCATCCAAAATATGCTAGGCATCAAAATCCACTCAATCCCACGTTGGCATAGGCAGGGAGATCCCAAAACTGTGAGCTCGAACAAATGGAAAAAATGTGATCTTATGGACTGTCATGATTGCAGTATATACACCAATGGGGTTTGATGAAATGGACCATGAACTTCAAAATACATGAGGCAGGGGAGGGAGTAAGGCATGCTCCACAACCTTGCCAACATCCTCATAGCCTGTGTCTTAAATGGGATAGATGTTGTAGGGTATTGACATCCAATGAGTACAAAGGAATACATGGTCTCAAAAACTTCTATGATTGCAATCTGTGTACAAAATGGGTTTGATTTAATGACACTAATTCTACCATATGTGGTTAATAGGTGTCTAACCTACTCATCCCACCTTCACAAACATGCACGTGTCTAGAGCCAAGATAGCAGCTCTACAATAGGAATGGGCCGTAACCCAAGCATAACAGAAGAGACCTAGATAACTCTTCATTTGCCGCCGCATTCAAAGGAAAGTATGTAGAACATGGGAGAAATGCACGAGGTAGTAAATTGAATGATAAAATGACTCAAGGATATGTGGTTTCAAAAATTCCACGGTGGTAGGGTAGGCACAAAACAAGATTTGTAACATAGCTTGGACTCACCAAAGAAACCAATGGGTGTCCAAACTCCTCATTTCACCTATGTTAGCACGTACACAATCAAGAAAAATAACAAATTTAGAATAGGTATGGACATCCATCGAGCATCAATCAAAAATAGTTCTATCCATGTTGTTGTTGAAGGTGCCCAAGAAGGATTGCAAACAACAAGCACAACTAGGACAAAGAACCACGAGGCCTAAAAAAAATGTTGACAAACTTCCTCAAAAAGATGTGGTGTCGAGGAATGACATGACTGTAGGAGAAGCCCAGGAGGACCAACACAAGGAACATCTTGCACGCTTTTCCCTTTCCGGCATATGTGTAAACCAAAGTCCAAAACCACATATGTAGAGTTACTAGAAGCAATGACCAAGGCGGGGTTAGAACAAATCCACCATAACAAGGAAGCGGCCAAAACAAGGAGTGTATAGACCAAAAAAATAAAAACCAAAAGCAGCCTTGATAAGACAAGGAATACCATTCGGCGCCCAACAACTTTAAATTTAGGTGGGTGGAGCCATGTGCTATGATAGGCCGTTGTCAGGGAGGATGGAGGAGAAGGAAGAAACAACCAGTTCCTCATAATGCGTAGTATTTTCACATTAAAAAAATTCCATCCCCTCAAAAATGGCATCTCCCAAAACCCTTACGCTTACACGCAATAGCTTAGCTATGATTTGGTGATAAATTATTTTAGGCGAGATAAAAATCACCTCAAAACTTGTGCCTCCTCCAACGTAACCTTATTCTATGCATCCAGTCAAGGCTATATATATTGGGCATAACATATCGCATATGAAAATCTCCATAACTTACATAATTATTTTCCATATTTCAAATTTCATACAAAGTTCCTAATTCTCTCGTTCTTATGTTAAAGGTTTGTTTCTTAAAATATGTTTAGTTGACGTTTAATTTTACCCTCATTATGCAAGGGTACCAACAAGAAGTTTTCGAGGGAAAATAATATGATTCAAAGGAGGTGAAGGTTCAAGTTTCCCTTTCCTATAAACTTCCTTCCATTAGAAGCACATTTGTGCTCGTACTATGGTTGTTTTAGTTCCAAATTTAGTTTGAGTCAATTAAGCATTTACACATCATAATTTTATTTTATTTTATTTTTAGTGGACTCTATATTGGCTCAAATGCCTAGTCCCACCAAGAACAATTTGTATCCATTCTTAACAAAAAGTCAATGCTTAAATCAACCATAAGGACTTCAAGTGAATTTTTTTCCTAAACCATTATCACATATACTCTTGTTTCTTGTCAGATTTACATTATTTCTTAGGTATCTTATTGATGTCACTTTATAACAAAAAGAGTTATGAAAGTACTTGTCTAACATCTTTAAGAAGTACCTGATTGGAAGCATTATAACTACACACGAACCACAAGTTAACCTCCTAATCAAGTACCTGAGGTTTGGTTTAATTCCAATTTACACTCGGGGCTCTATGCCCCATTATAGATCAGATTTAGGTGTAAAAACATATTTACCCTATAAAGCCTCTGTAAAATACCAAGGCACTATATTTTCACTCACCAAGGTAACATATTTAGTTGAGAGGATCTAAAGAGATCATTAACAAGAGTTTAAGTCATAGTAAAACTATTTCACTAGCTCCATTGTGTCATCTAGATCCCACAAGGAATTCCTTTCAATCTTCGTAAGACTAGGTAGTCCACTAGGATCCTAAGGAAGTGTTAGTTCTGCTTACACCAGAATTTAGTTGGACCATGTCGTTGCTAACCGTCGGGTTTATGACAATGTCGCTAAACATACCGACTATGATGATAACTCAAAATTGGGCTCTTATTTACTTAAACTAGAAGGTTCCATCGAGTGCAAAGTTTAAGTTCATTCTACGGTTTCAATTTATTTTATGGTAAGAAGGATCACACATGAAGACAAGTTATGCATGAATCTTATACTAGGGTTGAGTGTTTCGTTTAAATCTCTTTATTACATTTACAAGGTAAGAATACAACACACTAATTAATTAATAGTTTATTGAACACTGGAAATGAATTACAAGATTTTAAATTCAAATTCACTTAACATACATATCTAAATTTTATAATACAAAATTTGAGGATCAAGATAACACCCATGTGTGAGAGGAACATCCCCTTAAACACTAACATCTAACATTTAACTGAACTTTAATTATAAACCTTTTCATACTTCACAAATGTTGAATTATCCTTTATAGTTTCATTTAACACACACACACACACATAACCTTTTTACCATACATAAATATGAATTAAAATTGCACCTATGATTAAATGTCCATTTCCCAAGGTATCCCTAAAACTAACATCTCATACATATTACCAAATTTCAGATATAAATGTTTTTGTGACATGGAAATACATTATACATATATACATTCTACAATGACCTATATAAATTGCAATAATAAACAATGAATTACACCATGCCTTTTTGTCATCTTTCTTGCATCCTGCAAAACCATGTGAGCATGAAATCAATGATAAATCATTGGCATGACATCCACCTAGATCTAGCATAATTAAGGTTTTGGTTTCCATTTACATACTAATAATAATTTTCATTTGAAAGGAAAGGGTAAGAAACACATATTTATTTCATTTCACTTCACTTCATTTTTTATAACCAAGGACAAAGAAAGAATTAGGGAAGAGAGAAAAACAGTATTTTGCCAAAAGTTCAATTTCACACAAAACACCATAGGATATAGTTTCAAACAATTATTTACAAGTGTCAACAAGTTTCCATGGTGGTTTGGAAAACAGACAGGGGTCCTACAACTTTATTTTTACATTTTCTTGCTAGTTGAAAAAATGTTCAATTTAGGCTCAAAGACTAAGAAACCACTTTCAAACGTTGTCTTCTAGTGAGCAAACATACCATGGGTAACTTTCTATGTGTCCTCCTACAAACCAAGGATTCACGAAACCGATGGAATTTATAACTAGTGAATGGTTTATTATTGGCGGCTAATTTTTTAACACCATCGATCGTAATTGGCCTAGTTGCAAATGATCAAAATTTAGCTTGAGGGCTTAGAAAACCACATCCAAAACTAATGTTTGATGGATGAACGCATAACAAGAAAATTCCTACAAGTTCCCCCATATGGATAATTCACCAGAGTCGATGGAATTGAGAACTAGCAAACAATTTTCAAATGACAACAGGTTTTCTTGAGCCACACGGTCGTAATTGGTCCATTTTGACCTAGTCAAACTACGACCAGAGGCCTACAAAATGCCTTTTCCAAACTATCAAGAAGAGTGTTTTTACCCAAACTAAAGGTCCCAGGAAATTTTCTAGTAAATATACTAGTGGTTTGTGAAGGTGGGAAAGTATTTTGTTGTTCAGGGTCCAAACGATGGGTTAATACGAAACCCAACTTTTCAATTTTGGTAGTTTTTGAGGGTACAAAAATGGGTACCAGGACTCCTAGAGGAGTGGTCGATTGGGGTCAATCTAAAGCTTGATGTGAATCTCCTCATATCAAGGAACACATATAAAATTTGACCTCTCTTTTACGGGGTTCAAAAGGTTGTTTAGCAAGTCTCTAAATGTGGTGTTTTTCAAACTTTGCAAGTAAAGAAAAAGGTTGTGTTTAGTTGATGAATTGTCTAAGTATCAAAAATAGTAGCAGATATGAGCACTTGATTCGGATACCTGATTTACATCATATGAGGTTATGGTGGCAACCATAGTTGATGTTCAAATGGTAAAAAGTTTCAAAATCACAAGGTGGGGTTTTATTTCTTTACACTATTTAAGTTTTGTTACATATACAATTGTAAAATTATTTAGCAGTTTAATGTTTCTAATATAATGCAAATGAAGAACAAAATTACAAAAATTATAGAATATGGAGGTAAGGAGACCATGCATGAGGGACAACGAATTGACCAAAGTGGCTCTGAACAAGCACAACACGCACAAGCTGCCAAGGTCCAAAATGTTTGTCAAGATTACAATGTCCAACTCATCCTCTCCAAATATGTGGATCAAGGTATCATATCCGATACTAGGAGGATTTTTTTCTTATTTTATTGCTACACCGTGAAGACATATTGAAGCACCTTTCATGGTTTTATGACCCTTTTCTCAACCCATTTGCGTAGATCCCGCAACCATGGCATTCCATGAGATGACATTTCTTTGGACGCCTTTTATGAATACTCCATTTTCTATTCCAAGGCCTCCTCTTTAAAAATATAAATGGGTTACCATTGTACTCTGTAACGCCAACATTTTACACACACGAAAACAATAATAAAAAATACCAAAGATAATTTTTTTACTTACATTGCTCACTTCACAATGCCCGAAGGGCTCCATGTAAAGAAAAATCAAAGATGGATACAACACTTACAATTCATCAACTCACTTAGACTCATGAAACCACCATATACATGTCGATGTCACACTTTTCCCGATGAATGAATACTAGAAATGACCTAACCACAAGAACATGACTCAAGGATTGGCAAACCCACAACACATCATCTCTTTAATTACATCTTAGTTACAATTAAAATTCCAAGAACATTATTTTCCAAGGATAATTTTCTCCTTCTTCCACCTACAGATCCTTAAGTTCATTCCACATTTCATTTATAGTTCGACCATTTTAAGTTGTCTTTTTATTCTTTATGGAAAATTCCATAACTTACATACTTATTTGACATAATTCAAATTGCATATCAAGCACTTAACTATCTTGTTCTTATGTTAAGAATATGCTTCTCAAACGTTTATTCAATGTCTACATTTTACCCTTAGCACTTAAGTGAATCGACTAGATGTCCAAAAAGTAATATTAGGATTTAAGTGGGGTGGTTTAGATTCAAGATACCTTTTCCCATAAACATTCTTTGATCACAAAGATCTTTATTCCCGATTCAACATTCCCATAACAAGAAATTGTATTTAGATTATATATATCTTTTTTTTTTTCAAGTTTGATCTCACCAAGGGAAACACATATTCTTTGTAACACATATAAATGTTTAATTAAGTCATAAGGAATCCAATAGTGGCATTATAATTAACCTCAAATCTCATTTTATTTTTTCTTATATGCTTTACTTTTACATCGCATTATGGTCTCATTATTAGCATTGTTTTGAACTAGGAGTTATAGAAGTATTTGTTTAACATCTTGAATACGTACATGATTGGAAGCTTTATAACTACACATGAACCATAAGATTTGATTTCAAAGTAAGATCCCATGTTTTCACATTTCACGATTTTTTAAGAGAAATATATTTCATTCCTAATGTCATAAAAGGCATATCAAGGGATTATGGAACCAATTTTTCAGTTTCCTAGTTTCTCTTAAGTCAACATCCTTCAACAATTTCATTTGCAAGGAGTTACTTATAATTTTCTACCCACAAGGAATTAATTCGATGAGGAAGAGAATTTATAGATCTAACTTGGTAGTCAACTAGGATACTAAGGAGGTGTTAGCTCTACTTACTCCATATCATGCAAGGTTACACAACATAGTTGTTGCTTTGAACAATGGCTCTTAAGTTATAGAAATGAACTAATGAATATATTTCTTAGGTGTAGTAACATAAATTTTAGTTGTGAAGATTAAATATCTTTTAAGATGATAACTCTTTGCAAAATAATGAGGCTAGAAAGAGAGGGATGGTACAACAAGATTAAACATTAACTTCATTAGATAATCCCATCTGCTAAAGGTTAATTTCAAGAGTAGTTGGTGGTATCTTGAAGAGAATATATTCTTCTCACTACACACATTTTAAACAATCCTGGAAGGGAACCACTTACTTTATATAACATTTGATCACTTCGCTCTTAAGTAATGGTTTTATGATAATGTCTTTAAACATAAAAACTATGATGCTAAACTCAAACTATGGGTTTTATTTACCTATACAGGAATTTCCATCGAGAGAAAATTTGAAGTTCACTCTACGGTTTCAATTTCTTCTATGGTAAGATAGATCGACATGAAGACGTATTATGCACGAATCTTATACTAGGGTTGAGTGTTTTGATAAAATCTCTTACTTGCATTTACAAGATAAGAATACAACAAACTAATTGATTAATCATTTTCAAACACTTTGAAAAGAACTACAATATATTAAATTCAAATTCATTTACCCTTATATCAAACCTTTTTACCATACGTAACTATGAATCAAAGTAAACCTATGATTAAATGCACATTTCTTAAGATATCCCTAAAACTAGTATCTCATACATATTAGCAAATTTCAAATATAAATTTTCTGTAACATGAGACTACATTATACATATATTCATTTTACAATGACCTATATAAATTAAAATAATAAATAATGAATTACACAACACCTTTTCGCCGTCTTTCTTGCATCCTACAAAACCATGTGAGCATGAAATCAACGATAAATCACTGGCATGGCATCCACCCTAATCTAGCATAATTAACATTTTTAGTTTCCCATTTACATAATAACATTAATAATTTTGCATTTGAAGGAAAAAGGTTAGAGACACATTTATTTCTTTTCAATTTGCTTCATTTCCTAACCAAGGAGAGAGAAGAAATAGGGAAGAGAGAGAAACACTATTTTGCCAAAAGTTCAATTTCACACAACAAATCACACAATAAAGTTTCAAATAGTTATTTATAAGTGTCAACAACTTTCCACGATGGTTTGGGCAACCCGACATGGGTCATACAACTTCCTTCTTATGTTTCCCTACTAGCTGCAAAAAACGTTCAATTAATGCTCGGAGGCTAAGAAGCCAACTTCAAACATTGTCCTCTAATGAGCAAACACACTCCAGGTAAGTTTCTACGTGTCCTCCTATACACCAAGAATTCATAGGAACTGATAGAATTTATAATTGCAAAATGATTTACAAGAACGACATGCCTTTTGGAGCCTCTAGTCGTAGTTGGTCTAGTTTGACCTAGTCAACTACAACCGAAAGCCTACAAAATGGCTTTGCCAAACTATCAGGAAAAGTGTTTTCCTCAGACTGAAAGTACCATGCAATTTTCTAGTAAAAATACTAGAGGTTTGCGAAGATGGATAAGCATTTCGTTGTCTAGGATTCAAATGGCAGTTCAAAATGAAAGCCAACTTTATAGTTTTAGTAGCTTCTTACAACTACAAAATGGTGTAACATTACTCCTAGTAGGGTGTCAAAAGGATCAAAAATGTTCATTCGGGGTCAAACCAAAGGTTAAGGTGACTCCCCACATAACAAGGTACACGAATGAAGCTTAACATCTCATTTTCGAGTTATGAAGGGTACTTAACGAGTCTCCAAAAATGCAAATTTATCTATTTAAATAGGGAGATGGTCAACATTTTCTATGAGAAGTAAATTTCATCTTGTTGATAAAGAAAATATTGTAGTGATCTAGTTTTAGAAGTCATCTAAGTCACCTCAAAATGAGGGTTGAAGTTCATGGTTTACTACAAAATGGTTATTTTGATTGCGTGAGTTATGATACGACATTTTATTATTTTGCAACAAGTTAATATAAAACAATTAAATCTTATGATAATCCTAAGCTTTTAAAATTATATTTCATTGCAAAAGAAAAACTAAAGTATGAGAATTATGAAAGTAGGGAAAGATGAACCATGCATGGAGGAACAAAGCTGGTCGAAACAGTGGGATTTAGTACAACATCTCACTTAAGAATTTTGTCAAACAGTTCATGAGCATCCGCAATTTTACCATTTCACCTTTGCTTGAAAATCCTCAAAGTATTTTCCAACGAACCCACTTTTCACATAACCATTAATAAAACCACACAAGTTTAAATGGTATGCCGATAATAAGATTTTAGAGCCCCTCAAAGTAGTTAGTGTAGTCCTCGTATTCTTATGTGATCTTCAATAACCAAGAATATAAACCCAGAATGACTAGTACATGTTTAATGGTGTTTGATGATAATGTTTGGAGCTCCCTTAGGATAGCCAACATGACTAAGAAATCCATACATACCCGCATACAGGCTTATTGTAGATGCAATGCAATAGGATTTGTTCACACCAATACTAGAAATCCCTCCATTGAAACTATAAGCTTCTGCCAAATACAAACAAAGAAGAATCTTACATGGTCAGGAAAACTCCATGTGACCACATCTCTTGAAGCACTTGTTAGGAAGATCACATACCCTATAATAAACCACCAAACTAAGCTCGAGCTACATTGAGGACACCCACGACTCAAGGCAAGAGATCAAACCAATAAAGGCTGAGTTACAAATGAGACTCGAGCCAATGAAGAACGCATAGAGATCTACAACAAGCTCATGGAAACAGGGTGGAAAAACAATGGTTTGAGCTTAGAAATAAACCCCACACAACAAGATCTTTTGAGGCCCACAAACTCAGCAATGAGGAGGCACAAGTGAATGGAACCCAACACCCGTGGTTAACAATTCCATGAGCATGACCAAACTCTGCACAACTTAGAAGATAAAACATGGCTCGAGCTTCATCCATGGTGGCTACAACAAAAAAAAATCTTAATGGATGTCCATGCCATGTTCCAGAATTCCCATTTGCATGCACAGGTAGGGAGGAGGATGGAATGGTTGTGGGATTTAGATTTACACCTACAATAGCATTTTCTTGGAAATTTCTAAGCCTTTTCAATAAACCCATTTCATGCCTATCTAGAAATCATTACAGTCCATGATGCCACATTTCAGGCATATTTAGTCAAACATTTCAAATGCCAAATGCGTGCTTCCACATTTCATACATATCTTCCAGAGCACTTGCAACAAAACATCTGACAAATCCTCCTTCGGTGCAGGTTGGGTGGAAGTTGACAAAGGGCGAACTGATCAGGTTAGAGACCAAAATTTGAAGCACCTCATGACCTCAATCTTCTTCTGCCTACACTAAAACCCAGTTGCAGGAAGAGGTTGTTTCCTCACAGGGACAAGGAATCTGCTGTAACCATCCATTTTCTGCTAAATTTGTAATGCTAACTTGGGTTTCTGCGTGGTTGAGGCACCAGGATCAAAACTAAAGTGCTTTTATCATCATGCAAGGAAAAATGACAGGTCTGACTGGCCATTAAGGGTGCCCATGTGCCTTGTCAGCCCACCTACAACACTCCACCTCCCTCAACCAAATGCATTCACACACTTCTTTGTTTATAAATATTTATTTAGTTATATTTTACTATTATTTTACAGTTGGCACTACATTTCCCTCCCCTTATAAGAGCATCATCCTTGATGTGACACAACACCTAATATCGAAGGCTACATAGGCAATAAATTCTATAATGACACATATCATTTAACAAAATGACTTGTCGGTACAACATGACCAAAAGGTATAAGGAAAAATCTTGACGATTTCCATCTTATTACATGAAAAATGGATGTTTTCAATTTACATTATTACCTAATTACTCTTTTCCTTTAATAATTTTTTTTTCAATCTCAAGCTCTTAATATTTCATTGTTTTAAGATTTTAGTTTGCTTATTTTTGTGGGTGCCCAGTAGAAACTGACATCATACTACCACATCGGGCTAAACACAACACTAATGATTCACAAGACATCATGATATGTACTTTCATGACTATATCACATCACAAGGACTCAACTAAACCATTGAAAAAAAAGTACATAGCTCTCACAACATAGTAATTATCACACATGCTTTTGACACAAAGGTACTCATAACATAAGCAAACTACAACAACATGGAATTTCGAACATGTACACATACAGGAGATTCACACAACTCAAAACCATAATTGTAGCTATATATGGTCAAGATGGAAACAAAACCATACCAATAATGAGGAGCATCAATCCTCAACATCATAAAATACAACCGAGACTCACAAGAGTACACATAACTCACTATACCAACTCCACACATCACAAGATATCACAAAACAATCTCCATATATCTCCCAAAGCATCAAAAACAAATACATATACCTCCCAAGAATCACAAAAAAACTCCATATACCTCCCAAAGCATTAATCACACCCACACAAATCTCTTATTCCTCCCTCAAGTCTCTTATGCCTCCCTCAAGTCTCTTATGCCTCCCTCAAGTCTCTTATGCCTCCCTCAAGTCTCTTATGCCTCCCTCAAGCAATAAAATAAAGGAATATTTTCCTTGTCGCTCCCCAAAAAGTTAGGTCATCCTATTGCCCTAGGTGCATAGAGTCTAGATACCTCTAACCCAAGTGTCATAATAAATCATGGTTCAACAACCCACTAGTTATCTGTGACTCATTGGGGCGTACCCCTATATAATCAAGCGGGTCCATAGGTTCCTCCACTCCATGGTGAATCCCATGACCCTATTCCAACACATTACTACATTAGAACCAACATAGCAATCCATTTCAAATGCCAAGTGGAAAATATGTCTAGCCTTGGGCTAGGCTATAAAACTCTCAAACTTGATATGAAAATTTAAGAATAAGAAATATAATGGATAATTAGCCATAGTTAGTGCAAAAATATGCATGTTACTGCAACAACCAAATAAATTCCCAAAATATAAGAACATGTCAATCAAGAAAATTGCTAGTTCTTACAAGAAGAAAAAAATGTTCAATTTACGAATAAAATATGTGTATAGGAATAACACATTACAATAACTATGTGGCCTTATATAGCCACCAAAGGGGGTACTCAATGAGTTTCTAGCACTCAAACATTGAGCCTTAGCTCATAAAATATCATATCAATAATACAACTGTCATCATCTCTATCTGAATCATCCCGCCACCACTTCGACAAGGCTCAACATAGTCAAAATCACATAGGTTGAATCCATACGATAACCATATCGGGAGAGAGAAAGGAGTACAAGTCACCATCTACTAAGCCTAAGGTGTCTGTGAAACACAATATGCATGACACCCGTTGAGCAAGTGCCACACATACCAAACAAAAAAGTGGGTTTTCAGCCTATGTAAGGCTCCACTTCCTATCTTGTACTCACTTTCGAGTGACTGGTCAACGGTACACATTTCCTCACTCCAAACATACACCTTTTACTGATTTCCCTTAGGGTCGGTTAGTGTAGGGTCCACAACATAACACATAACTACATCACTAACACAATGGTGATTCACACAAATTAACCATAGTGTCTTACGCATGGTATATATACAAGGTAAAACAAAATCATTACTTTCACAGGTTACGATACATCACATTACCACATTGTGCACCCAAAGTGCAATCACTGTATAATAGGGTTAATACATTCACAATATGCCCCTAAATACGAGACATGAACCATCATATATTACACGAAATATATGTATGAGGAGCATAATGTCTAACTTTACAACATATAGTAAATTGCAATACAACATGGTGATGCTCACGATTAATCACAATACAATCTAATTCACTTTACACCAATTTTTCATCCAATACATCAATACACCTACATATCACATAATGAAAAAATGCTCCAACACTTCACAATCCACACTAATATTATTTTTGACACACAATAAGAAGGTACATCACATGTGAACTCTTCGTAGAATACATGAAAAGGAGAGAGAATACTCTCATCACAAGCTCATCAACATGATAAAAAAATGCACTAAGTGACGTACACAACATGTGCATTAACAATTTCACAATTATGACATAATTCACATCACACTTATATCACATTACTCTTCCAATATCCACCACCATCATGCAACACCATCACAACTCCAATTTTCCCCAGAGGTTCGATATCATGAACCTCCGCTCGATACCAAGTGTAACACACACATTTTACACACACAAAATAACCAATAAAAAATACCAAAGTATAATTTTTTTATTTACATTTCTCACTTCACAACGCCCTAAGGGCTCCATGTATAGAAAACTCAAAGACACATATAACACTTAGAACTCATCAACTCACATAGAATCATGACAACACCATAGACATGTCAATGCCACACTTTTCCCAATGAATGAATACTAGCAATTACCCAACCAGAAGATAAGGACTCAAGGATTGGAAAATCCACAACACATCATCTCTTTAATTACATCTTAGTTACGATTAACATTCCAAGAACATTATTATCCAAGTATAATTTCTCCTTTCTCCACCTACTGATTCTTAAGTTCATTCTACATTTAATTTATAGTTCGACCATTTTGAGTTGGATTTTTATTTTTATAGAAAATTCCATAACTTACATACTTATTTGGCATAATTCAAATTGCATATAAAGTACTTAATTATCTTGTTCTTATGTTAATAATATGCTTCTCAAACGTTTATTCAATGTCTACATTTTACCCTTACAACTCAAGTGAATCTGACTTGATGTCCAAAAGCAATATTAGGATTTAAGGGGGGTGGTTTAGATTCAAGATACCTTTTTCCCATAAACATTCTTTGATCGGTATCTTTATTTCCTGATTCAACATTCTCACAAGAAGAAATTTCATTTAGATTATATATATATATATATATATATATATATATATATATATATATATATATATTATATATATATTTTTTTCTCGATGTTTGATCTCACAAAGGAAACTCATATTCTTTGTAACACATGAATAATTTTAATTGAGTCATAAGTAATCCAAGAGTGACATTATTCCTAACCTCAAATATCATTTTTATTTTTCTTAAATGCTTTACATTTACATCGCATTATGGTCTCATTAATAGCATTGTTTTGAAATAGGAGTTACGAAGTATTTGTTTAACATCTTGAAGATGTACACAATTTGAAGATTTAGAACTACACACGAGTCAAAAGATTTGCTTTCAAAGTAAGATCCCATGTTTTCACATTTCATGATTCTGCAAGAGAAATTTATTTCATTCCTAATGTCATAAAAGGCATAACAAGGGATTATGGAACCAAGTTTTCAGTTTCCTAGTTTCTCTTAAGTCAACATCTTTCAAATCAATTTCATTTGAAAGGAGTTACTTATCATTTTCTACCCACAAGGAATTCATTCGATGATGAAGAGAATTTCTAGATCTAACTTGGTAGTCGACTAGGATACTAAGGAGGTGTTAGCTCTACTTACTCCATATCATGTAGGGTTACACAACATAGTTGTTGTTTCAATAATGGCTCTTAAGTTATAGAAATGAACTAATGAATATATTTCTTAGGTGTAGTACCATAAATTTTAGTTGTGAAGATTAAATATATTTTAAGACGATAGCACTTTGCAAACTAATGAGGCTAGAAAGAGAGGGAGGGTACAACAAGATTAAACATTAACTTCGTTAGATAATCCCATCTGCTAAAGGTTAATTTCAAGAGTAGTTGGTGATCTCTGTCACCTAACACGTAAGTTGGACTTGAAGAGAATATATTCTTTGTACTACACACATGATAACCAATCATGGAAGGGTGCCACTTACTTTATATAACATTTGATCACTTCGCTCTTAAGTAATGGTTTTATGAGAATGTCGCTAAACATAAAAACTATGACACTAAACTCAAACTAGGGGTTTTATTTACCTATACTAGGAGGTTCCATCAAGAGAAAAGTTTAAGTTCATTCTACGGTTTCAATTTCTTCTATGGTAAGATAGATCACACATGAAGATGTATTATGCATGAATCTTATACTAGGGTTGAGTGTTTCGATTAAATCTCTTTATTACATTTACAAGATAAGAATACAACACACTAATTGATTAATCATTTATTGAACACTAAAAAAGCACTACAAGATATTAAATTCAAATTCATTTACCCTATATATCAAACCTTTTTACCATACGTAACTATGAATCAAATTAAACCTATGATTAAATGCACATTTCTTAAGATATCCCTAAAACTAGAATCTCATACATATTAGAAATTTCAAATATAAACTTTCTATAACATGAGACTACATTATACAAATATTCATTTTACAATGACCTATATAAATTACAATAATAAATAATGAATTACACATAGCCTTTTCATCGTCTTTCTTGCATCCTGCAAAACCATGTGAGCATGAATCAACGATAAATCATTGCAATGGCATCCACCCTAATCTAGCATAATTAACATTTTTAGTTCCCTATTTACATAATAACATTAATAATTTTGCATTTGAAGGAAAAAGGTTAGAGACACATTTATTTCTTTTCAATTTGCTTCATTTCCTAACCAAAGAGAGAGGAGAAATAGGGAAGAGAGAGAAACACTATTTTTCCAAAAGTTCAATTTCACACAACAAATCACACAATAAAATTTCAAATAGTGATTTATAAGTGTCTTCACATTCCATGTTGGTTTGGGAAACTGACATGAATCATACAAATTCCTTATTATGTTTCCTGCTTAGCTTTGTAAAATGTTTATTTAATGCTAGGAGGCTAAGAAGCCAACTTCAAACGTTGTCCTCTAATCAACAAACACACTCCGTGTAAGTTTATACGTGTCCTCCTATACACCAAGAATTCATAAGAACTAACGGAATTCATAACTAGCAAATGGTTTACAAACAACGACATGTGTTCTAGAGCCTCTGGTCATAGTTGGTCGAGTATGACCTAGTCAACTAAAATTGAAAGCCTACAAAAATGGCTTTGCCAAACTATCAGGAAAAGTGTTTTCCTCATACTGAAAGTAACAGGAAATTGTATAGTAAAAATACTAGAGTTTTGCAAAATGGATAAGCATTTCATTATCTAGGATTTAAATTGTAGGTTCAAAATGAAAGCCAACTTTATAGTTTTAGTAGCTTCTTACAACTAAAAAATAGTGTAACATTTCTCCCAATAGGGCGTCAAAAGGATCACAAATGTTCATTCAGGGTCAAACCAAAGGTTAAGGTGACTCCCCACATAACAAGGTACACGAATGAAGCTTAACATCCCATTTTTAGAGTTACAAAGGGTACTTAACGAGTCTCTGAAAAATGCAAATTTATCTATTTAAACAGGGAGATGGTCAACATTTTTACCGGGAAGTCAATTTTGTCTTGTCGATAAAACAATATTGTAGTGATCTAGTTTGGTCAGGAAGTTTTCTAAGTCACCTCAAAATGAGGGTTGAAGTTCATGGTTTACTACAAAATGGTTATTTTGATTTCATGAGTTATGATACAACATTTTATTGTTTTGCAACAAGTTAATATAAAATAATTAAATCTTATGATAATCCTAAGATTTTAAAATTATATTTCATTGCAAAAGAAAAAATAAAGTATGAGAATTATGAAAGGTAGGGAAAGATGAACCATTCCTAGAGGAATGAAGCCGGTCGAAACCGTGGGATTCGATTCAACATCTCACTTAAGCATTTTGTCAAACAGTTCATGAGCATCCACAATTTTACCATTTCACCTTTGCTTGAAAATCATCAAAGTATTTTCCAACGAACCCACTTTGCATAGAACCATTAATAAAACCACACATGTTTAAATGGTATGCCAATAATAATATTTTAGAGCCCCTCAAAGTAGTTAGCGTAGTCCTCGTATTCTTATGTGATCTTCAATAACCAAGAATATAAACCCAAAATGGCTAATACATGTTTAATGGTGTTTGATGATAATGTTTGATCTCCTTAGGATAGCCAACATGACTAAGAAATCCATACATACCTACATAAAAGCTTATTGTAGATGCAATGCAACAAGGTTTGTTCACACCAATACTAGAAATCCCTCCATTAAAACTATAAGCTTCTGCCAAATACAAACAAAGAAGAATCTTACATGGTCAAGAAAACTCCATGTGACCACATCTCTTAAAGAACTTGTTAGGAAGATCACAGACCCCATAATAAACCACCAAACCGAGCTTGAGCTATGTTGAGGACACCCACGACTCAAGGAAAGAGATCAAACCAATAAAGGATGAGTTACAAATGAGACTGAGCCAATGAAGAACACATAGAGATCTATAGTAAGCTCATGGAAATAGGGTGGAAAACAATGGTTCAAGCTCAGAAATAAATCCCACACAACAAGATATTTCGAGGCCCATGAACTCAACAATGAGGAGGCACAAGTGAATGGAACCCAACACCTAGAGTTAACAACACCATGAGCTTGAACAAGTCTGCACAGCCTAGAAGACAAAACATGGCTCGAGCTTCCTCCATGGTGGCTACAATGTTTATTTCTTAAGGATGTCCATGTCATGTTCCAGAATTCCCATTTGCGCACAGGTAGGGAGGAGGCTAGAATGGTTGTGGGATTTAGATTTACACCTGCAATAGCATTTTCTTGGAAATTTCTAAGCCTTTTCAATAAACCTATTTCATGCCTATCTAGAAATCATTACAATCCATGATGCCACGTTTAAGACATATTTAGCCATACATTTCAAATAAAAATGTGTACTTCCACATTTCATACATATCTACCAAAGCACTTGCAACAAAACATCTGACAAATCCTCCTTCGGTGTAGGTTGGGTGGAAGTTGACAAAGGTGAACTGATCAAGTTAGAGACCAAAATTTGAAGCACCTCATGACCTCAATCTTCTTCTTCCTACACTAAAAACTAGTGGTAGGAAGAGGTCATTTCCTCACAGGGACAAGGAATCTGCTACAACCATCCATTTTCTACTAAATTTGCAATGCTAAGTTGGGTTTCTATGTGGTTGAGGTGCTAGGATCAAAACTAAAGTGCTTTTATTATCATGCAAGGAAAAATGATAGGTCTGACTAGCCATTAAGGGTTCCCATGTGTCTTGTTAGCCCACCTGTAACACTCCACCGCCCTCAACCAAACACATCCACACACTTCTTTGTTTATAAATATTTCTTTAGTTATATTTTACTATTATTTTACAATTGGCACTACATGCTCCATGCCTTGACATGAGGGAAAAGACCCACTTCTAGCATTTACTAAATTATTATCATTATTTTTATTTTTCCATATGCAAGGTTCACTAGTCCTAGTAGAAGTAATGGTTAAGTGTCTCCGTGAGTTTCTATTTAGGAGACCCAATTTTCCTTCATTTTAAATCCTAGGAAGTATAGTCCTTGCATGAAACAGGTTGGAGGGCATTGCTTCATTGGACAATTGAACAAGTTTCGATTAAGAGAATTTTTTTGTGCATTGTGATTAACTACATTTTTTTGGTATCATAAAAATCAAGACAAAGGTGGAAACTGTTTGCGGATGTTTCGGTAGCGAGGGAAAATCCCGCGGCAATCATTATGCTTGATTGATGTCCATTCCATGTTCTAAATCCTCCATTTTGGCACAGGGTGGAGGATGCTGACAAAGGTTGTGAAGCCTAGCTATACATTTTCCTAAAAGGTTCCAAGGCCTTTTCAACAACCCATTTATATATATTTTGTTATCATTACATTTCATACTTTGCGCACATTTTAGAAATTTATTCAAATAGTTCACATTCCAAGCGCATGCTTCCACATTTTCATACATACGTACTAGAGCAATTGTAATTACCAAATATGAGAAAAATATGAGAAGTGTTTAGATACAATAGTGAAATCAACAATTACATTTAATTCAATGATTATGCAATAGGTGTATCAAGAATCCTTTTCGGTAGAGGCTTTCCATCACCATCTTATACTTTCCCCATAATGAACATAACCCAACAAGGGTAACAATGCATAGTGCAAATACACAATCACAGGACAAGATATTAAAGCTAATCCAAATGAGCTCTGAAAAAAAAAACCTATGCTCTATCCCAATGAAGTGTTGAGATGGCTCAAAAACCCAAATTGATCACACTTAACATGGTTGAGTTGTAATAGAACAACAATGAGTCAATGAAAAGAATGGAGAGCTGCTACAACAGGGCTCATGCTCAAATAAACCATAAACCAATTTAAAAAAAAGATATTCACCAGATGTAAACATAAATAGATTCAACCTGCAACCAAAGTGAGTTAAAGAGAAGAGTTGGGTTTCTAACATGGGATCTCTATTGCACAATACCCAACTCGAGCTCCAAATCCATGGCGTTAGAGAGGAAAGGGTTAAAAATATTTTTAGAACTCGAGCATGTTGGAAAATCAAGTCAAGATTTTGTGCAACTAATATTTGTATTTTCCAGATTTAGCTGCTTGACATATTAGACTTGCATTTAATTATGACTGATGCACATTTATTTTTGGTTTATTATTCTCCCTAATCATCTCTTGTCAGAGATTTTGTGTTGACTTGTTAGGCAAGTTTTTATGTTGGTGTTTATTATTAATAGAATCTTGTTTTATTGGGAGAAGTAGAGAAAGAAGTAGGAAGAAGAAGAGGAAGAAGAAGACAGAAGAAGGAGAAAAACCAGATTTGGGAGAAGGAGAAAAGTGCACAGTTCCAGCTCAAGTCTGATCAAGCTTTTTTGTTGATAAAAACTTCATTTCTTAGTCATTATTATATGAATGAATGTTTTGTGTGCAGCTGTAGCTGCTATTCATTATTGACAAATATATATGTATTATCAAGCAATTTAACGCCCGATCTATGTTATTTACAGCCAAGTGTTTTATCTTATTTTTCTGTTATAAATTTCTGTAGCTCCTCCTTTTTCCCCTGTTTTGCATCATTTAAATCCGCTGCATTATATTTTCTATTGCTACACAAAGATTCTATAGTTTCTGTAGACTCTGTAGTTTCCATAGATCCTCGCATTCCCTTCATTTGGTATTAGAGCGAGGTTAAACCCTTCTTCTATTTCATTTCTGGGTTTTTTATTTTTTCATTTGGTAGCCATTAATGGCTTCTACGTCTGGCACATCGCTGGTTAGTGTGCAAACTCTGATTTTCATAGGAAAGAACTATGAGTATTGGTCTTTGACCATGAAAGCTTTGTTTCAGTCTCAAGACATTTGGGAAATGGTTGAAAACGGTTACCAGAACCAACAGACCATGCAGTAGCATACAATGCTCTTACACAAGCTCAAAAGGATGTCTTGAAGGAAAAAGGAAGAAGGATGGGAAAGCACTATTTTATATCCATCAAGCAATGCATGAGAGCATACTCCCAAGAGTTGCAGCAGCAAAGCAAGCCAAGGAAGCATGGGACACACTCCAGATTGCATATCAAGGTATGGACAAGGTTAAAACTACTAAATTACAGCTCCTTAGAAGAGAATTTGAAAATTTATCAATGAGAAACTCAGATTCAATAGAGTCTTTCTTTACTCATGTTGTTGGTCTGATAAATCAAATCAAGTCCCATGGAGAGGTCATAGAGGATAGGAAGGTTGTTGAGAAGGTACTTAGAAGTCTCCCTACTAAATTTGATCCCGTAGTTGTGGCTCTAGAGGAAACCAAAGATTTGAGCCAGTTTAGTGTTGATGAACTACATGCCTCTCTTATCAATCATGAATATAGACTGAATAGATCAAATAGTTCAGTTGAAAATGCATTTTCATCTCAGATTTTTGTAAATCATGGAAGAGGAAGGAGGAGTTTCAGTCCTAGAGGTAGAGGGAGAAGTTCTCCTAGAAGTGGACGTAGTAGCAGTTATGCAAATGCAGTGGTAGAGGTCAAAATCAGAATTTCAGTCACCCAAGTGGCCAAAGATTTGACAAATCACACATTCAATGTCACTATTGTAAGAAGTTTGGGCATTATGCTCATGAATGCAAGAAAAAACAATATGATCAGCAGAAGCAAGGTCAAAATCAGTCAAGTAGCACTCCCTCAGGAAACATGTTCATTGCATGCACGAAGATTGTTGAAGCAATCCCTACAAACTCTCCAGTTGAGTGCAATGTTGTTCAAGAAATCCCATGTGACATATGGTATTTAGATTCGGTTGTAGTAATCACATGACAGGTAATAAATATTTGTTTTCTAGCTTGGAAGAATCAGTTCAAATTGATGTTACACTTGGTAACAACAACAAAGTCACTGTTTTGGGTAAAGGTACGATTAATATTCTAACCAAAAAGGGGGAGCTGAAATTTATGCCTGATGTATATTATGTTCTTGGGTCTAAAACACAACTTGATGAGCATTGGATAGCTGATACAAAAGGGCTATAGAGTGTACATGGAAAACAATGAGTGTGTTATTTTGGACAAGCTTCCAAGCAATATGCTTATTGCCAAGGTACAAATGACTACAAACCGCATGTTTCCATTAAAAATAAGGTCAAGCTATGAAAGGAAAAATAGCTCAAGCTGTTCATGAGACACATACTGTAAATTCTAGAGCAGCTTTTAAGGTAGAAGATACAAAATCAGCAGTAGCCAAAGATAGCTACGGAAAAGTTCAAAACAGCTATGGAAATGTTCAAGAAAGCTATAGAAATGTTCAAGATAGCTACGGAAATGTCCAAGACAGCTACGGAAATGTCCAAGACAGCTACGAAATGGCCAGAACAGCTCCAAAGAGGAAAAAGATGTTTCTATAGAAACTCAAGCAGCGTTTCAATCAGTAGTAAAGGATGATTCTTGGCTATGGCATTTTAGATTTGGGAATTTATATTTTGGAGCACTGAAATTACTACATATGAAGAATATGGTAAAAGGTTTTCCATTAATTGAGAAACTGGAAAGAGTTTGTGAAGGATGTATTATGGGAAAACAACATAGAGAGTCATTTCTGGTTGGCAAGGCAAATAGAGCTACAACTCCACTTGAGATTGTGCATTCAGATATTTGTGGGCAAATGCAAACACCATCTATAGGAGGCTGCACTTATTTTCTTACTTTTATTGATGATTTCACAAGAAAAACTTGGGTTTATTTCTTAAAACACAAATCTGATGCATTTTCTTATTTCCAGTAGTTCAAGGCACTTGTGGAGAAGCAAAGTGGCCACTACATCAAGGTTTTAAGGATGGATAGAGGTGGTGAATTTATATCTAATGAATTTATAAATTTTTGCAGATCTCATGGCATACACAAGCAATTTACAGCCCGCTATACACCTCAGCAAAATGGTGTGGCGAGAGAGGAAGAACCAAACAATTATGGAGATGGCTCGTAGCATGATGGTAGCCAAACATCTACCAAATGAATATTGGGCTGAGGCAGTGGCAACTGCTATTTACATCATGAATAGGTGCCCAATAAAGAGTGTAAGAAAAAAATTCCCTCAAGAGGCTTGGACAAGAAGGAAACATAGTGTTTCTCATATGAAGGTATTTGGATGCATAGCATATGCACATGTTCCAGATGAGTTGAGAAAGAAGTTAGATAATAAAGGACAAAAATGTATATTTGTTGGTTACTCAGAGGAAACAAAAGCATATAAGTTGTTTGATCCTATCAATAGGAAATTTATAATCAGCCATGATGTTCAGTTTGTGGAGGATGAAGCATGGGATGGAAGCATAGAGAGGACTATCAGAATTACAGCTGCTGTCCCTAATGATAATATGGAGGATGAACTGTTTCCAACACCAAATATAACTCCAATAGGAGCTCCTTCCAATCTAGGATGGTACCACAAGTTACAGCTCAAGCTACACCTTCATTCACACCAAGGAGATCTTCAAGGCTACTGTCCACACCAACAAGACAACAAAATTCACAAGCATCTACACCAGCATCTACATCAATTGGTATCCTTGGAGCAACACCATCTAGCACTCCAAGTAGTTCTTCATCTCCGGATCCAACTCTAGCAAGCATGATGCCATGAAAAACAAGGAGTTTGAGTGAGTTGTATAATGTTGACACAACTAATTCATTTTCAGCTTTTGCTTTATTTTCTCATATTGATGATCCATTAACATTTGAAGAGGCTGTGAGTAGTGATATATGGGCAAAAGCCATGGATGAGGAGATTGAATCCATTGAAAAGAACCAAACATGGGAGTTGGTTGATTTGCCAGAAGGCAAAGATGTAATTAGTGTCAAATGGATTTATAAGACTAAACAAGATGCTGATGGGAAAGTGCAAAAGCATAAAGCAAGGCTAGTTGCAAGGGGCTTTACACAACAGCCCGGTATAGACTTCAATGAGACATTTTCTCCGGTTGCTCGGTTGGATACAGTTAGGACTATTTTAGCTATTGCTGCCCACAACAAGTGGCCTGTATATCAAATGGATGTAAAGTCTGCATTTTTAAATGGTTATTTAGAGGAGGAAGTGTATGTGGAACAACCACAAGGCTATGAGCTACCGGGTCATGAAGACAAGGTGTATAGGTTGAAGAAGGCACTCTATGGATTGAAGCAAGCTCCAAGAGCTTGGTACAGCCACATTGACTCCTATCTCATTCAAAATGGTTTCCAAAGGAGCGGTTGTGAACCAAAATTGTACATCAAGGTCAACAAGCAAGGTAACATTTTGATTGTTTGCTTGTATGTGGATGATCTAATCTTTACCGGTGATCTAAACATAGATTCTTTCAAATCAGTAATGAAGAATGAATTTGAAATGACTGATTTGGGTCTTATGAGGTATTTCTTGGGGATTGAAGTCCATCAATCCAATGATGGTATATTTATTTCTCAATCTAAATATGCAAATGAAGTTTTGAAGAGATTTAATATGGCAAGGTGCAAGGTATCCCCAACACCGGTTATGACAGGGATGAAGTTAAGCAAGGAAGATGATGGAGCATGTGTGGATTCTACATTGTTCAAGAGGCTAGTTGGAAGCCTTATGTACTTAACAGCCACAAGGTCAGATATTATGTACGGTGTAAGTCTGATTTCAAGGTTTATGGAGTCTCCAAAAGACTCACATTGGTAGGTGGTAAGAGGATATTGAGGTATGTAAGTGGTACAAAGGATTTTGGTATATTGTATTCCACTTCAGATGATTTCAGTCTTGTTGGGTACACCGATAGTGATTGTGGGGGCAACATAGATGATAGGAAAAATACTTCTGGTATACTTTTCACTTTGGTATAGGTGTTGTGTCATGGGCATCAAAGAAACAACCCATTGTGACCCTTTCTTCAGCTGAAGCTGAGTATGTGGCAGCCACTAGTGTTGCGTGTCAAGTTGTTTGGATGTGAAGGATGTTGAAAGATTTGATGCATGATCAAAAGGAAGCCACTACAATATTCTGTGATAACAGTTCAGCCATAGCATTATCTAAAAATCATGTGTTTCACAAGAGAACTAAGCATATTGATATGAGGTATCATTTTATCAGAGAGCTTGTAAGCAACAAAGAAATTTGTCTTGATTTTTGTAGGTCTGAAGATCAATTGGCTGACATATTTACAAAAGCACTGGAAAAAGAGACATTTGAGTATTTACGAAGTGGCTTAGGAGTTTGTGACTTTGCACAAGTTAGCAGCCTCAAAAAACTGTCAGTTAGCTCCGGAAATGCTACAACAGTTTTTGAACAAACTTGATTCAAATTTCCATGATCTGCAGCTGTTCATAATTAAGGGGGAGTGTTGGAAAATCAAGTCAAAATTTATTGTGCAACTAATATTTGTCTTTTCCAAATTTAGCTCCTTGACATATCAGACTTGCATTTAATTATGACTACTGCACATTTATTTTTAGTTGATTATTCTCCCTAATTATCTCTTATCAGATATTTTGTGTTGGCTTGTTAGGCAAGTTTTTATGTAGGTCTTTATTATCAATAACATATTTTTATTAGGAGAAGTAGAGAAATAAGTAGGAAGAAGAAGAGGAAGAAAAAGATAGAAGAAGGAGAAAATTGCACAGTTCCAGCTCAAGTCTGGACTATTTTTGATGATAGAAAAACTTCATCTCTCAGCTATTATTGTATGAATGAATGTTTTGTGTGCAACTGTAGCTGTTGTTCATTATTGACAAATATATATGTATTGCTGAAGCAATTTGATGCCCAAATCTGTGTTATTTACAGCCAAGTGTTTTATCTTATTTTTCTTTTATAAATTTCTCTACTGCTCCTCTTTTTCCCTGTTTTGCATCATTTAAATCCGCTGCATTATTTTTCTATTGCTTTGCACAAAGATTATGTAGTTTCTGTAGGCTTCGAATTTTCCATAGATCCTCACATTCCCTTCAGAGCACAGTACAAGAAACCATGGTGGCCAAGCTAATTTTGGAAGAGTCTCCTCATGGGTGAAGCTTCCTTAATGGAAATATCACATTCATTACACTTCTAGAGAGTTGGTCAAACCAGTGAAATGGCTACGCACTTTCTAACCACGTAGATCCAACCTTTGGTAACAAATAAATTTCTTGCATTATTTAACAAGGAAGGTGACATGTATGCAAGGTTTTTTTGGTTACCCACACTCCACGCCAACTCTCATCCACCCCCTTTGCACTTATTTCCTTGCTAAATTATCAATTCTGATAATTTTCCAACTTTAATTTGGGGTCAGACATGGTGGGCGCCTCTGGATCGTTTTTAAAAATTCTATTGTATTATTCTACAAGGAAAAAAATGATGGCACTACATCACTTATGACAACGCGCAACACGAGATCGGTTTGCACAACATTAATCCACATAGATAACATAAAAACATGTAACACACATCAAGGCCATTTCTTTGTGACAAGACACAAATAACGATTCAACTACATAATGAGTCCCGTATAGGCACCATCCATGACATTACTTTCCTAGTTCACATAATTATTACATTCAAATTTCGTTATTGACCTTATTTGCTGAAAATCACTTATAAATTCTTTTATAATTAAGCTACATTATCTTTACTTTATTTAACATTTCACTTGTAGTAATCCCATATAATTTTGCTTATTTCCCTCATCACACCAGAATGTTGTAACCTGGTTATTGGTATGAACATTTGTACATACATGATCCTTTTAGTATTTGTTCAAGGGATTCATTTTCTAAGTTGCATGTTCGATTAGATTTTCCATTTATCATAGTTGCAACAAGGGAGGTTCTCATGAAGCAAAGGAATTTTATTGATTCAAGAGTAGATAGATTTCACATTTTTTCATATTAGCATTTAAGTTCTAAGGTAAGTCAATTTTATTTTACGTTATGATAACTAACCATGTAACCCATCTACTTCATAAATTTTTAGTCATCAAGGAACTAATGGGTATGATTTAACACTTACAAAATTTGGATTCATGGGGAATAAGTATTAGATGCATGGTGCGCAGGGAGACATTCAATTATAAATTTTACACACCTTACTAAGTTCACAACTAGATTTATTATACACCCTTATCTCCAAAATACTCTTATAACTCTAGGTTCATTCGATACTTCTAGTCAAGCTTACACTCTTCTTGAGAGAGCGTTAAGGGGATTCAAAATTAACATTCTTATGTGTACGTAATCATAACATAGGGCCTACTTGAATCATTTTCATTCATCTTAAAAATGGTTTCACTCAACTTGATTCGATTACCCTTTTAAATTTTTTTGTATAACCAATTTATTAATAAGGACACATGTATGCTCATGAGACTACTAGTCCTTGTCCTAGGGGTTCTTCTCAAGAACATTAATACATGATTTCACATCATACATTGATTACGCATAAGGGAAATGTGGGGAACTAGAGGGAATACTACTTCGTTTAAAGGATTGTGGTTACCATTAGGGATCACACACTATGGATTAGTCCATCACCAAAAGAGGGTTTATACACATTATATGAATGATCTAAATTTCACCTTTCTCCAAGCATGTCATCTTATGGATACATTTTCAAAAAAACATCATAAATTAGGATGTGGTTAAGTTTCACAACTGACTCTTAGTATTGCACCATAAAACCCAAACGATAATAGAGATTGGGTATCGAGTTCATTTATGATCCCAACTCTTAAAAATGACTCCCAAGGTTAGTTGGTGATCTTTGCCACTCAAAATGCATGTGTCGGTCTAAGAGGGTTTTATGCTATGTTTAATGTTGGTTACCCAAGGGTACTACCATAAGAGAAACACATTCTCCTTACTACGCACATGAATACCAAACCTAGGAGGGGACCACATACTCAATATCAAGTTGTACCATGTCGTTCCTAACCATCGGGTTCACGACAATGTGGCTATACATACAAGCCATGACAATAAACTCAAACTTGGCTCTTATTTACTTAACTAGAAGGTGTATCATGACTAAGGATTAAGTTCATTCTAAGGTCTGAGTTTTCTATGCTGAAAGGAAACACACATAAGAATGGTAGTTATGCATGAATTTTATACTAGGGATAACTATTTTGGTTAGATTTCTTTATTACATTTTCAAAGTAGGAAACACCACACACCAATTATTTAATCATTAATTACACATTGAAATTACACTATAACTATTGGATTCAATTTTATTTAACATATTTATCTCACTTTTACGATACATTTTTTTAAAAATCAAATAACACCCATGTTTAGATGAATGTTTTTATTAAATACTAATATTAAAATATTACAAAACTTCCTTAATACACCTTTCAATACTTCGTAAAATATAGAACTATCCTCTACAATTTTACTTAACATATATATCCAACCCCCTTTTACCATATACCAATTTGAATCAAAAGTACACCTATAGTTAAATGCATGTTTCCCAAAGCACCCCTAAAACTAGCATCTCATTCATATTGCCAAATTTTAAAAAATAAATTTACTATAACATAACAATACGTAAAAATTTCCTTCCATTAACATACATAAAATCTAACAATATACAATGAATCAAACTAATGCCACTTCACCATCTACTTGCATCCTACAAAACCATGTGAACATGAAATCAATGATAAATCACTGACATGGCATCCTCCTAGATCTATCATAATTAACATTTTTAGTTTCCCATTTACATATTAATAATAATTAATTTTCATTTGAAAAGAGAGGGTTAGATACATGTATTGATTTCATTTCATTTGACTTCATTTCTTAACCAAGGAGAAAGAAAGAGATAGAAAGACAGAACACTATTTTTCCAAAATTTAAATTCACACAACAAGTCACATGATAGATTTTCAAACATTTATTTATGAGTTTCAACAACGATGATTTGGTAACTCGACAGGGGGGACCTCTGACAAGTTTCTTTTTACGTTTTCTGGTAGTTCTGAAAAATGTTCAATTTAGGCTTAGGCGGCGAAGAGAGTGCATTCAATAATTATCTTCGATAAGTAATTCATGATGGAATAATTTCTACGTGTCCACCTATATACCAAGATTTCACAAGAACTAACAAAATTTGAAACCGGAGAAAAATTTAAGATTAGTAGTTAGTTTTCCAAGTCCACCGGTCATAATTGGGCTAGTTGCAACAACAAATTTTAACTTGAGGGATAAGAAACCTCATCCGAAAAATGACTTCAATGTTTGGACTCTCCATGATATGATTCCTACATTACCTCCTATATGTAGCGAATACATCATAGGTGAAAAAAGCCGAGAACTGGAAAACAAGTTGCAGAAAACAATGACGGGTTTTCTGAGGCATCCGTCGTAATTGGTCTAGTTTGACCTAGTCAAACTGTGACCGAGAGGCCTACAAAATGCCCTTTCCAAACTATCTAGAAGAGTGTATTTCCCCAAACTGATGGTTATAGGAAAATTTATACTAAAAGTAGTAGAGGTTTGCGAAGGTGGATAACTATTTCGTTGTTTAGGGTTCAAACAAAGAGATGAAACGAAAGCCAAATTTTCACTTTAGTAACTTCAAGCAACTGCAAAACGATGTAATAGGCCTCCTAGAAGGGCATAAAAAATATCACATATGATGAAATGAGTTTGATCCTAGGGATTAAATTGACTCCTCACATAACAAGGTACACGTAGGAAGCTTGAAATCTCCTTTCCGAGTTACGAAGGTTGGTTTTCGAGTCTCTAAAAATCATGATTTATTGATTTTAACAAGGAAATGGTCAACATATTTACAGAAACTCAACCTTAACCTATCCAAAAAGGTTACTAAAGAAATCTAGTTTGGTCAGGACATTTTCTAGATCATCTCAAAGTGAGGGTTTGAGTTCATGGTTGTCTACCAAGGAATATTTGGATTGTGTAAGTTATGATATAACATTTTATTGTTTTAAAAGTAAGTTTATTTTTAAAAAATAATTAGATGTACAATAATCCTATGGTTTAAATTTTTATTTCATTGAAAAATAAAAAACTAAAGAACAAAAATTATGAAAGATAAGGAGATATGAACCATGCATGGAGGAACGAATCTAGTCAAAATTGTGGGACTTAGTTATGCATCATAGGTAGGCATTTCATAAAATGGTTGCACACATTCAAAAAGATTATCCTTCTTCATTGACAGCTACTCCGCATACCTTTTTAACAAATATGTTGAATCTCCAAATTGATCTCTCGTTGCAAGGTAGTGATAGTCCATAATAAATATGGTAACTAAGCTCAAACGAATGAGCTCCAAATGAGATCACACCGAGATAGATCTCGATAAGGATAGTCAATGCAAATGAAACCATTTTTTGAAATGAATACGTGCACGGTTTTGAGTCAAAAAAATGTAGAGATGGGATTTAAATAGTAAAACAATCAACTTTTGAATGTATAGT